>OZ014523.1:64710287-65228887 GCA_963966055.1 Lathyrus aphaca | reverse complement strand
AAAAGACAATGAAGGTAAAAGAGAAAAGTGAAAGTAAAAAGTTGTTTATATAGAAAAATTTCATTGAATAATACGAGAAATTTGTGGGAAAAATTAAATTTAAAAACATAATGATGATATGTAATTAATGCAGCAGACATAGGGGAAGCGTAAAAATCTTGGAACAGTTACCAAAAAGATATTTGCCTTTATGGTGTCAAGTCAGCCGTTTCAGTTTCCCAGAATATTAACAGATGTCCTTCTGTAGAGGACAGTTGTCCAATTGCATGTCCTGTCACTCTTCAGAATTTGGAAACTTGTTCTGATTCTGATAGGATTCCTTAGAGCCTTGTTGACACTTGTTGATGTAAAGATATGCATGTTATTCTTTTGAACAAAAGTTCTCAGAATGAAACAGTTAGAAAATAATATCTTCTGAAAGAATGAAATAGAGGATTAAGTTCAGAACTTCTGAGAGTTAAAGACATAATTAAAGCATTTTCATTCTGGACATAATTTCATGCTAAGGTTGGTTAGAATGAAATTAAAATCTATCTTCGGGAAGGGGTTTTGTAAGAATATCAGCCCATTGGTGATTTGTATCTATGAATTTTAACATTAAAATTCTCTTCTGAGTATAGTCCCTAATGAAATGATGTTTAACTTCTATGTGTTTAGCTCTAGAATGTAAAATTGGATTTTTAGAGAGACATATAGCAGAAGTATTATCACAGAGGATGGGAATGTTACTCTCATAAATGTTGAAATCCTCAAGCTGATTTTTCATCCAGAGCATCTGAGTACTGCATCCAGCTACTGCAATGTATTCAGCGTCTGCAGTTGATAATGCTATGGTTGACTGTCTTTTGCTAGACCAAGAAATTAGATTATCTCCCAGAAATTGACAACTTCCAGAAGTACTTTTTCTTTTTGTTCTGTCTCCAGCAAAATCAGCATCATAGTATCCTACATGTTTGTAATCTTTGGATCTTCTGTAGTATAAACCAAGATTAGTAGTACCTTTCAGATACCTAAAAATTCTCTTAACTGCTGTTAAGTGAGTTTCTCTAGGATCTGATTGGAATCTAGCACATAAACATACACTGTATAGAATATCTGGTCTAGAAGCAGTTAGATAGAGGAGAGAGCCAATCATACCTCTGTAGAGTTTCTGATCTACTTTCTTACTTACCTCTTCTTTCTCCAGAATACATGTAGAATGCATAGGAGTTTTAGAGATGATACTTTCTGATAAATCAAATTTCTTCAGAAGTTCTTTGACATATTTTCTTTGATGGATATATGTTCCTTCTGATGTTTGATTTATTTGGATTCCCAGAAAGAACTTTAATTCTCCCATCATGCTCATTTCAAATTCTGCCTGCATAGACTTAGCAAACTCCTTTCCCAAGGCACTTTTAGTAGAACCAAATATTATATCATCTACATAAATTTGGCATATCAGAAGATCATTTTTAATGTTTTTACTGAAAAGTGTTGTATCCATTTTCCCTCTGATGAAATCATTTTCCAGAAGAAAAGTGCTTAGTCTTTCATACCAAGCTCTGGGAGCTTGCTTCAGACCATATAAAGATTTTTTGAGTTTGAAAACATGTTCTGGAAATTTTGTATTTTCAAAGCCAGGGGGTTGGTGTACATACACTTCTTCATCAATATAACCATTTAAAAATGCACTCTTGACATCCATTTGATATAGAATGATATCATGGTTTACAGCAAATGAAATTAGAAGTCTGATTGATTCTAACCTGGCGACTGGGGCATAGGTTTTTGTGTAGTCAATTCCTTCCTATTGACTATAACCTTGTGCAACCAGTCTTGCTTTGTTTCTGACAACTTCTCCTTGCTCATTTAGCTTGTTTCTGAATACCCACTTGGTGCCAATGATGTTGAATCCTCTGGGCCTAGGAACTAGATCCCATACATCATTTCTGGTGAATTGATTAAGTTCTTCTTGCATAGCTAGAATCCAATCATTTTCTGAGAGAGCTTCTTCTACAGAAGTTGGTTCAATCAGGGAGACTAGTCCCATTAGAGATTCTTCAGAGTTTCTGAATGATGATCTTGTTCTGATTGGTTCATCCTTCTTTCCCAAGATTTTATCTTCTGGATGATTCAACTTGCTTCTGGATGGTTTCTTCTGAGTGGGTTCTTCAGAGCTTGTTAGAGTGATTGTCTTGTTTTGTTCTGTAGGTGATTGTTCTTCAGATGTTCTGTTTGTAGAAATTTCAACTTCTATATCTGCAAGAGATTCATTCTACTTTGGTTTTTTCAGAACCAAGCTTATCATCAAATCTGACATAAATAGATTCTATGAATATACGTGTTTCTGTGTTGTATACTATGTATCCCTTTGAACGTTCAGAGTATCCTAACATATAACACTTTTGTGCCTTAGAGTCAAATTTATTTAGAGGATCATTAGTATTCAGAATAAAACATTTGCACCCAAAAGGATGAAAATATGAAATGTTGGACTTTCTGTTCTTCCACAATTCATAAGGAGTCTTTTCAAGAATAGGTCTTATAGAGATTCTATTCTGAATATAGCATGCTGTATTTACTGCTTCTGCCCAAAAATGTTTAGCCATGTTAGTCTCATTGATCATGGTTCTGGCCATCTCTTGCAATGTTCTATTCTTACGTTCTACAACCCCATTTTGTTGTGGAGTTCTAGGACAAGAAAAATCATGAGAGATGCCATTTTCATTAAAAAATGATTCTAATTTTTTGTTTTCAAATTCTCCACCATGATCACTTCTGACTTTAATAATTTTAAATTCTTTTTCATTTTGAACTTGTTTGCAGAAGTTAGAAAATACAGCAATTGACTCATCCTTGTGTCTAAGGAACTTTACCCATATCCATCCGCTGAAGTCATCTACGATCACCAATCCATACTTCTTGCCACTGACTGAAGCAATTTTCACTGGTCCAAACAAGTCAATGTGCAGAAGTTCTAGTGGTCTAGAGGAAGATACAACATTTTTAGCTTTAAAGGCAGGTTTTGAAAATTTGCCTTTCTGACATGCTTCACACAGAGCTTCTGAGTTAAACTTCAATTTTGGAAGTCCTCTGACCAGATTGAGTTTGTTAAGTTGAGATAATCTTCTCATATTAACATGTCCCAATCTTCTGTGCCAGACCCATTGCTCAGTTTCCACAGACATTAGACATTTTACATTCTGATTTTTTAATTCAGAAAGTTTTATTTTATATATGTTGTTCTTTCTCTTTCCACTGAAGAGGATTGTTCCATCTTTCTGACTAACAGCTTTACAGAACTTTTGATTAAAGATTATGTCATAGCCATTATCACTTAATTGACTTATGGATAATAGATTATGCATTAATCCTTCTACTAATAGAACATTAGAGATAGAGGGAAGGTTTCCATTACCAATAGTTCCAGAGCCAATTATTTTTCCTTTTTGGTTGCCTCCAAAACCTACGTGGCCTCCATCTTTTAATTCAAGACTTTGGAACATATGCTTTCTTCCCGTCATGTGTCGTGAGCATCCAGAGTCCAGGTACCATGATTGGTGTTTCAGTTTTGCTGTTAAAGACATCTGCAACATACACAATTTTATCTTTGGGTACCCATATTTTGCTGGGTCCATGTTTGTTAGTTTTCACAAACTTCTGATTTATTTTAGGTTTCAAATCAGAACTTGTGGAACAAGATGACTCACTAGTATATATTAAGTCATGGTTATGACCATAGGTAAAATGAGAACTTAGAGGAGTATTAGTTTTTATGACAATGTCATCAATCTTTTTAAACTTCAGAGTTTCTTTAGTTTTCACATAGCCTATGCCTCTTCTATCATTTATGCTAACTCCATAGATCATAGATGCAATTTTGCTTCTATCTATGCTTTTAGCTAGGAATTTTTGAAAACCATAGTCATATTGTTTTATGATACTATCAGAATTGATTAGATCTTATAATTCAGATTCCTTCTGAGCTTTAAGTTTTTCAAAAGAGTTTTTGCATTCAAAAATATTTTCTTTCAGCTCAGAGTTTTCTGTTTTTAGTTTTCTAACTTCTTCTAATTCAGATACCAAACTTTGTTTCATGTCTTTGTATTTGAATTGAAGCTTCTGATATTTTTCAAGAATTTCTGAGAGGCTAGCTTCTAATTGAGATCTAGAAATTTTAGAGAATACCTCTTCTGTATCTGAGTCTGATTCTGATTCTGATGAGTGATCATCTTCTGGTATTTTTTCCATTAGTGCAATGTTAGCATGTTCATCTTCTGAATCTGACTCTGCCTCAGATGATTCAGAATCATCCCATGTTGCCATGAGACTCTTTTTCTTTTCTCTGTTGAATTTGTTTCTGGGTTTCTCTTTCTGGAGTTTTGGACATTCACTTTTGTAGTGTCCTGGTTCTTTGCATTCATAGCACACAACTTCTTTGCTTATGAGTTTGTTGTAACTAGATGTCGCTTCAGAGTGATTGCTTGTTCTTCTGGTATTTCTGAACTTCTTCTGACGATGCTTCCAGAGTTGTTGGACTCTTCTGGATAGAAGAGATAATTCAGCTTCTTCTGATGAGCATCCAGAACTTTCTTCTTCTTCTGCCTGTAAAGCTTTAGAAATAGATTTGTTAGATTTAAGAGCTACAGACTTACCTTTCTTCTGGGGTTCATCTTCTTCTAGTTCTATCTCATGACTTCTCAAGGAGCTGATCAGTTCTTCTAAAGATATTTCATTCAGATTTTTTGATAGCTTTAGAGCAGTGACCATGGGCCTCCAAGCCTTTGGCAAGCTTCTGATGATCTTCTTTACATGATCTGCTGTTGAGTAGCCTTTGTCCAAAACTTTCAGTCCAGCTACCAGAATTTGGAACCTTGAGAACATTTTTTCAATTGTCTCATCTTCTTCCATTTTGAATGCTTCATACTTCTGGATGAGGGCTAGAGCTTTAGTCTCCTTGACTTGAGTGTTGCCTTCATGTTTCATCCTCAGGGAATTAAACATGTGTTTGGCTGAGTCTCTGTTAGTAATTTTCTCATATTTTGTATATTAAATAGCACTCAGAAGTATGGTTCTAGCTTTGTGATGATTTCTGAATTCCTTCTTCTGTTGAGCTGTCATATTTTTTCTTTCAATCTTCTGACCATCTGCTCCAACAGGATGAGTGTATCCATCTGTCACCATGTCCCAAAGATCTCCATCCAGAGCTAGAAAGAAACTTTCCAGAACATCCTTCCAGTAGTCAAAGTTGTCACCATTGAACACTGGAGGTTTAGCGTTGATCTTGTCATTTTAGTAGTCATTGTTGTTATTGCCAGCGTCTGCCATGTGTTTTAACTTCTGGATATTTTACTGACACGGTTAAGTGTATTTCTCAGAACCTAGCGCTCTGATGCCAATTGAAGGTGCGTAAAACACAAGGAAGGGGGGGTTGGAATTGGGTTTTCTTTAATAACTAAAATTAACTTCTAATGACAAGTTGATTTATCCTGGTTCGTTTGAACTCAAACTACGTCCAGTCCACCCGCCAAGGTGATTTTGCCTCTATCACTGAGGTCTTAATCCACTATTCAATAATTGAATACACACATTGACCTACTGTCAATGTCCTCTTGAGTCTTCTGACTGAAACTAGTCACTCAAGGGATTTTACTTAACTTTTACAATAATAAAAATAAAGTAACTATTTTGCTTCTAATAAAGCTATGATCACTAAGTGAATGTTACAATATTTTAGCACAAATGAATCAGTCTTTTTCTCGTGAGTGTGTCACTCAAATCTTCAATTTGATTCCTATATATAGTTCTTGAATATTGTAGCCGTTGGAGACATCTTGAGCTGATTTAGGATATTAGTTAATACCATAAATTCCTTCCATAATCAGAGATACTTGTCTTCATCATTAATTAATATATTCTTTAATTAATGTCTTCATTATGAGGATCATCCTCTTCTAGACATAAATCAGAGATAATAAAGTCTTGATGCGCAGCTATTAAACCATGTCATTTAATGATGGATTCTTCAATAAGTGTATCTTCTATATATGGCTCAATGTATCTTCTAATAAAGCACATCTTCTTTAAATAACTTCCTCTTCTACACATATAATAAAGAGAGTCATTAGAACTTCTATTCTTGGATAATAATATTTGTTATCATCAAAACTCTTAGAGGTTTAGAACCATAATTGTTCTAACAGATATTGTAATAAAGTTTATTTCAAAAACACATCATTTAAACCATCTTCGACAATCCTTTGAGAGAATGAGAAAACATGGTTTAAAGATGAACCCCCTTAAATGTGCGTTTGGTGTGCAGGCTGGAGATTTCCTAGGTTTTGTGGTCCACAAAAAGGGAATCAAAATAAACGCTAATAAAGCTAAAGCAATAATGGAGGCGAAAGCTCCTTCGAAAAAGAAAGAACTGCAGTCACTGCTGGGGAAGATTAATTTCCTTAGAAGATTTATTTCAAACCTCAGTGGGAATACGTAAGCTTTCTCCCCTTGCTTCGACTCAAAAAAGAAAATTTCACATGGGGGCAAGAACAACAAGAAGCTTTTGACAAGATAAAAGGATACCTGGAAAGCCCTCCAGTCTTGACGTCACCTAATAGACGAAGACGCATGAGGTTATATATCTCAGCATCTGACAAGACCCTTGGAAGCATGCTTTGTCAGGAAGATGAAAATGGCGTCGAAAGAGCCATATATTATCTCAGTAGAGTATTAAACGACGCTGAAACCAGATATAGTGTAGTAGAAAAGTTATGTCTTTGTGTATATTTATCTTGTACAAAATTAAAACACTATATAAAACAAGTTGATGTATTTGTATCATCTCCTTTCGACGTAATAAAATATATGATTTCTAAATCTATTTGGCATAGTCGAATTGGGAAATGGGCTTTAGCATTAACTGAATATTCCTTAAGATATATGCCTTTAAAAGCTGTAAAAGGGCAAGTGGTGGCTGATTTCATAGTCGACCATTCCATAGACGATAGTGAAATAAAGTAAGTCGAACTACAACCTTGGAAATTGTATTTCGACGGTTCCAGCCATAAGAATGGTGCAGGTATATGTATATTGATTATTTCTCCTGATAAAATTCCAACAAAATTCAAGTATAGGGTCAAAGACCCGTGTTCAAACAATGAAGTTGAGCACGAAGCTTTAATTTCTGGACTTGAAACCTTGTTGGAACTGGGGGCAACTCGATTCGAAATAATGGGCGACTCATAACTAGTAATAAAACAACTAACCAAATAGTACAAATATGTTAAAGAAAATCTGATCATGTACTTCGTTATAGCCAACAGGCTGCTGAAAGCATTCGACACTGTGACCCTCAAACATATCCCTAGAATAAAGAATCAAGAGGCCAATGATTTGGCTCAGATTGCATCAGGTTACAGGGTATCAAGAGAAAATCTGGAGAAAGCTATTGAAGTAAGGGGAAGGGTTGTATCGACCAAATTATCCCCATCAGATTTAGAATCAATGAAACTTGGTTATAGGGATGAAAAAAACTTCGAAATTTTTAATATAAAAAATTTAGACATGGATGACTGGAGAAAACCTATAAGAAGTTATCTACAAGACCCAAACAAAAGCGTAGAAAGGAAAATAAGATATAGAGCATTGAGCTACATACTCTTTGGGAATGAATTGTTTAAAAAGACTGCAAAAGGAGTCTTACTAAAATTCTTAGGCGAAGAAGAGGCGTATATTTCACTGTTGAATGTACATAGTGGCACATGTGGTGCACACCAAGTGGGGCATAAGATGAAATGGCTGCTATTTAGGCAGGGTTTATATTGGCCAACTATGCTCAAAGACTGTGTCGAATTCGCGAAGGGTTGCCAAGAATGTCAAATCCACGCAGGAATACCACATGTTCCTGCAAGCGAACTACATTGGATCATAAAACCTTGGCCATTCAGAGGATGGGCTTTGGATCTAATTGGAGAAATTCGACCTGCTTCATCAAAAGAGCAAAGGTATATTTTAGTAGGAATAGATTACTTTACTAAATGGATCGAAGCCATACCGCTAACTAATGTGGATCAAGAAGCAATTATAGAATTTATCCAAAAATTCATAATCTATAGGTTTGGGATACTATAAACAATAACCACTGACCAGGGGTCTGTGTTTACTGGTAAAAATATGCAAGCTTTTGCAAATGAAATGGGTTTTAAGTTATTAACGTCTACGCCATATTATGCCCAAGCTAATGGACAAGTCGAAGCAACAAATAAGGTAATAATAAATCTGATAAAAAAAACATGTAGGTAAGAAGCCTAGAAATTGGCACAAAACCTTAAATCAAATTTTGTGGGCATGTCGAACGTCACCTAAAGAAGTTACTAACTCGACCCTATTTAAATTAACATACGGACATGAGGCAGTGCTTCCAGTCGCAATCTATTTACAATCCATATGTATCCAAAGACATCATGAAATTCCTTCAGATGTATATTGGAGCATGATGATGGATGAACTAGTAGATTTAGACGAAGAAAGGTTACGCACGTTGGATTTGATTAAAAGACAGAAGGAAAGAGTTGAGAAATCTTATAATAAGAAAGTGAAGTCGAAAATATTTCTTGAGGGTGATTTAGTCTGGAAGGTAATACTTCCCATGGATCGAAAAGATAGAGTGATGGGGAAATGGTCCCCCAAGTGGGAAGGACCTTTTAAAGTTTTAAGTGTTTTCTCAAATGGCGCTTACGAAATTGAAGAAATAAGCAAAGATGACAGAATAATTAAAATAAATGGCAAGTACTTAAAGAAATATAAACCAATTCTGCAAGAAGTAAAAATAAAGGTGGAATGATTATATTAATTACTTCGCCAAATAGTGGGCGGTAAAGTCATTACAAAATTCGCCTTCAAAAAGTTAATAAAAAAACTAAGGAAAACAACACATACACCGCCCCATCCTATTACAAATTTCTAAAGAAAAGACTCTTTAAGTTCCATGAATTTCTTCTTTTGAACAGCAATTCGATATTCACACAGACTTTTGTTGAGAGAGATTTCTTCAATTTCTTTGCCTAAAGCTTGAGCCCTGTCTGCATGGTGAATTCCCACCTTTATTTCCTCTTCGATCTCTACAGCATTAGGTTGTTCAAGTTCTGCCATAAGTTTTTGCTCTTGAGCAATCTTGGTTTGAAGTTCGTCTATCTGTCTCTCAAAGTCTTGAATATTCTTTTTACAATCAGAAACTTGTTGAGAGTAAGTGTCGGAGAGTTTTGACATCTCAGAAACCTTGTCCGTCGAAGCTGCTGCAGCATCCCATTCAGCGCTTTGAGTGTCTGTATTGTTGGAAATCAGTTTGATGTACTCTCTTCAACGGTTGAGATCTGCACGAGTTACATCAATGATCTGAGAAAGATCCAGCACCAGACAAGTTTCGTCAGTGCTGGCTTCCAAAACATTCACTTGTTTAAGGAGTTTCTTCATTTCGCATAGCTGAGTAGGGTCCTCCTCCAGAAGTCTGAACAGATCGACACCAAACACTTTATTTTTGATTTCACCCATAAGAATGCTAAGGTTCTTCACTTCATAAGTGGTTCCAGAGGTTGACGAACTGTTGGAGGAATCTTGGAAATTGTAACGTTGGCTGATCATGGCTTTCAGATAGTCCAAAGGCTTCCGTACCTTCAGGCTCTCAAGTTCCTCGTAAGTAAAGGCAGTCGAACCTGAAGATAGAGATTTGTTCAGATTAGAGTCTGGAAGGGTCTGAACGCTGAGCCCAGTGCCTTGTTTCGACAGGTCTTGTTCTGCTGCAGCTTTGGCTTTAAGTTTCTCCTCCTTAGCGTCTGTAGTTTTGGGTGACTTCTCCCTCTCCTGAGTCACAGATTCGACGTCAGCTTTTTCGCCTTTACCAGCTTCGATAGGTTGATCTTCCTTGGCTTTGTATTTTGGGTTGTCAGGAGAGTTATCCGCAGAATGCTCATCCATTATGGTGTCGAATGCAGAGCAGGTTTGGGGTTCAAATACATCGCCCTTTGAGATTTCTTTCTCTTGGATTTGTTTCTCCACATTCGTCTCACCAGCACCATGGGAAGGTTCACCAAGGTTGATTTAAACCTGAAGAAAAGAAAATCATATGAAAAATATGCATACGAAGGTAAATTCAAAAGTCAGTCGAAAATAATTACCTGAGGAATCTCAGTATGAAAACTGGAGTTCCCACTTTCTACGTCCCGCGCGAGTTTAACTATTGGACTGATGGGATAGGTTTTCTTCGATGTGACAAGCGACCTTTCGGAAGCGATTGTTCTTATGTTGCTGGATTTCTTCCTTTTTAGGGGTATTTGATCTGGAGATTCATCACCAGAATCTTCATAAATCTCCTTCACCATTGCTTTCTTCCTTTTCTAAGGAGTAGGTGGTTTTCGACTCACCTGAAAAATAACAAGATTTCAATAATCCAAAGGCCAAGGCAATTTCATAATTAACACAAGTTCTTTAAATAATAAAAAATGAAACCTTTTTCGCCGTCGAAGAAGTTTTCTTAGCAGGTTTGACAAGTTGGTCTTCGACAGATGTCTTCTTGTTTGGAATTTTGGTAGCTAGAAAGAAAGAATTGTTAAAAAATAAATGAATAAAACATAATAAATTAAACACAATAAATTCGAATGGTGCAAACACCTTCAAGAATAGTATATTCCACACGCACATGTTCTATTCCAACATGAAGGTGCCCATGATAATTGTCCAGATGATATTTGGTCGGAACCACACGTTCGGCTATCTTTTTTCGTGACTCTTTAAGCAGTTTTAAATCTTCCTCACATATGAACCAATCTGGGAAAGGAGGGCTGAGCGCCACACCAAAATCAGCAGATGGCAGAGGGGGGAACTTTGGTGGATAACTCGAATACGCAAAATTATAACGCGCCTCTGGTGGAATATACGAGGGTATTACAAGTTTCCCCATTTTTTCAGTGAATTTATGCTTTAGAGTCACAGCTGCTTCACCTATGGTTCGCCTAAGATCATCTGGCTTGTATGCTGTTTCAAAATATTTTTGAAACTTTTGAATTTCCTTAACATGCTGATCAATACATTTTTTCGTTCTGTCCTGCATAAAAGCAAAAGCGTTCATCAGAAGTTGGTTGAAGGTAGCTACATCATAAAATCTTGTAAGATAGTACTCCTTCCACCAAACGTCGAATTCTTGAGTGCAGAAGAAAATGGGTCGGAAGATCACCGGTCGAACCTCCAGAGTAGCGTCGTTCAATTTCTCCATAATCTCAATACTTTTCGCCGCAGTAAGAAACAAATTGTAAAAGAGAATAGCTCCTTTCTTGGGGTAAATCGACATAGGCTTCAGCTGTACCAACCCAAACTGTCGAGCAACTAAGTTTGGTTGATAAGCTAGCAAGGCTACCTTAGAGTTACTAATGGTTGGGTAAGAGGGTAGAAGTCTTGGCGTCAGCAGCATTTTCCAGACAGCCAAAAAATTGTCTTCGTCCTTTTTGTGTTCGACAGGGAGCTTTCTGGTAAACCATTTGGGGCCTACAGTCCTATTGGCAAAGGGGGGCATGTTCGCAGTAAAATTGTGGCTCTTGGCGAACATATTGATGTGATTGGTGAAAGAACGTCGAAGCCTTTGCCCTTCTTCAGAAGGAGTTAGTTGAGCCAACCTTGCCCATTCGACGTGCTTATCCTTGACATACTCTTATCCTTGACATACTCTTCATCCACCACGCCTTTGTCAAAGATTCTGGATTCAAAGGTGGCATTGAGCCACGGTTGAAGGAGCCAAAAGGGACCCTCCAGGATGAGTTTCCCCTTGTCCTTGATTTGTTTCAGGGTTTCAACTCCCTCACTCATAGATTCATAGAGGCTAGCCGAAATCATTTCGCTTAGTCGAAGGTTTCTACCATCATGTAGTTGATTAGCTATAGTGATGTATTTTTTGGCTACCTGGAGGGATCTTGAGCAAAATACGAATCTTGATAGCCAAAGAGTCAAAAAGGCTATATGTTCTGTGTCCGACACATCAGGGGAGTCTTTGTTGTGATAATGAGCAATGAAGGGGGAGTATGAGGCAAAGCTGGTGTCGAAAGCTATGGTATTTTTATTCAATACAGTTGGGTCAAAATCCATGCCTAGTGGGCTAAGACCTACTATAACAGCTAGGTCGAAAAGAGTGGGTGTTACCATTCCGCAAGGAAGGTGGAAGGTATTATAAGTATTATCCCAAAAATAAAGGGAAGCTAAAATCATGGTAGGGCAATAGTTTGGGCCCTCTTTCGACAGTTGAATTAGGTCATAAATGCCTATTTTCTTCCAAATCTTACCATTGAATGTTTCAACCTTTTCTACCTAGTCTAAGTATTCAGATGGGTCTTTCGACCAAGGGCAACTTCTAAAAATCCTAGTTTGATTTAAATAAGTTAAGTCTAGGGTTTCAGTTTCAGTCTGGGTTTCTGGGGATTTGTCACTAGATGTTTTTATCTTCCCCGCTCCTATGGGTTTTGAATGTGTATAAGTGGGGAAGAAGTCTGTAAGACGAGTTGGACCAGTATTTGGGTTAGGGAGGGGACCTAACATGGCATGATGTTTACCATAAACAAGAATGGGAATGAGTACCTGAGAATAGTAAATGCTTTCTTTTTCTCTTTGATTCGGAGGCTCTAGGATGTATTGTTGGTTATCCACCACCTTTGGGCCAAGGATTTTGTGCGCATGAGGGAGAGCTTTTGTGTTCTTCTTGTCCTTTTGAGAGCTTGAAGCCGCCAATTTTAACTTTGAAGGAGCTTGAGGAAAGATGAAGATCTGGGTTTGAGAGAGGTAGAACTTTGAAAATTTGAAGTTGAGAGCGTAAAAAAGTTTTTAAGAGGAAAAAATGGATTATTTATACTGAAGAAATGAAGACGTTTGGCTCTTCAAATTGTTAGGGTACGTGTCCAAATGTCATTGGACATAAAAAAGAGTGTGGAAGTTAAAAAGGGTACAGTGGACCTAGTTACTAGAGTCATGGAGATCATGTCTGGGAACATGGGTTGAAGTTGATGGGTTGAGGAAATCTAATGATTACTTAGATTTGATTTGACAAAGTGAGATTTTTGGGAATCCACGCATTTAATGCAAAAAGCATGGAGTCGAAGTATAATTTGGCAGCAAAGTTGCTTTCTCCAGATATTTAGTCGAAACACCTTTGCTGGGGGGGCAATTTGTATGCATAGGATTTTCGACAGCATGAGTTTCATCCATAAAAGTTTTAATAGCTTCTATAAAGATCTTTTGACGAATTTGATCACTCTTTCTTCCAAACATGTCCAGAATCTCGAGAAGGTTTGTGATGATTTGTTTGATAAGCCGAAAGTGGTTTGTCGAAAGAGGTATTGGATTGCTGGTTGGAAGTTCTTCGCATCACTACGGATAAAGTTTTGTTGTTATTTCGACAATGAAGAGCTTCGACGAAAGAGAATATGATAGAAGGATTTTTGGATTTGAATTGAAAATTAACTTGATGTCACGAAGAAACACATCGTTTCATCTGTCGAAGAGCGGTTTTTTTTTGTACCAATAACTGTTTCGTTGGTAAAGAGGGACATGGAAGGTTTTCAGAAGAAATTAGCATGCACAATGCCAAGTGGCATTCGTTTAGGATTCGACCGTTGTTTGACGGTTATGATATTTGTATATAAATAGGATAGTTTTGCTTTGTGAAAGGTGTGTGAGATAGATTGTATAAATTCCTGTAAATTTACTCAAGTACTCGTGTGTAAAGAGAAAAGAGAGATTATTTTGGAAATGTATGTATCAACACCAATTTTATTTCAAGTTATAAAAGCTTTAAGTTTCTTCTTTAAATCTTTACTTTTCGTTTTGTCATTTACTTTTCATTCACGTTCCAGCAATTTCATATTTTAGTCAGTTTATGTTTAAGCAATGCTTTATCTTCATGTCAAACTTTAGTTTTCTTCCATTAAAGCTTTCAAACGCGTTAGTAGATTCAAATATATAAACACCTTCAACTTCAATATAAATAACAATAATTAGTTTATTCCAGAACATTTCGACAGAAATATATAAACACCGCGTTTAGGTTATCTTTCATTTGATTTTTAGCACGCGATGTCCTAGGACTTGTTTGGTTGGTCCTGTCAGTCACCCTTTTCTAAGATATTTGGTTAACCAGAGATTGTTCGCCAGAAATACCAGCGAACACTCACCCTCTGACCAGAAACATCACAGAACTTGTGTAGAATGTTCACCACCGTTTCAATCTGTCTCTCTGTAGCATCTCCAAAAAGAATTAAATCATCGGTGAACATAAGATGCGATACCTGAGGACCATCTTTGCATATCTTCATACATTCCCATTGTTTCTTCTCAACTGAATCCAAGATCATATGCAACAGCTTACTGATACACAACACAAACAGATACGGCGATAATGGTCACCCTGCCTGATGCCTTTCTTAGTCTGGAAAAGAACACCTTTCTCTCCTTTCCACTGAACCCTCATCTTATTAGTAGATATAGCATGCATCACATGTCTATTAATCACGTCCGATAAATTAAATTCGTCAAGCACGTGAGCCACAAAATCCCAACTCAAATTGTCGTAAGCTTTAGCTAGATCTAATTTGATGGCAAAGAAGCATTTTCCACCTTTCAGCCGATGCATGCTATGGAGAATTTCTTGTGCCACCACTATATTATCTTGTATATTTTGCTTAGGAACAAAATCGGTCTGATTCAGAGTAATGAGGTTATTCATGTCAGATTTCAACCGATTAATAATAATTTTACTAAATAGTTTGTAGATCGCATTGCATAGAGAAATTGGCATGAACTGATGAAGAGTTTGGGGACTGGCTATTTTAGGAATAAGGAAAATGTATGTGTAATTGATGTCCGCAATATTTTTCTCATTCAACCACAGGTGTCTAATGAAATTACACATTGCAGTATCTGTTGTAGCCCAAGTATGTTGATAAAATCCCGTAGGAAATCCGTCCGGTCCAGGAGATTTCCATGGAGCCATACTAAAGAGAGCCATTTGAATCTCGCAATTGCTAATCTTTTCCTCCATACAAAGTCGTTGCTGACTAGTAATACTCAAAAAATTATGCTTTGTTTTACTCCATGATTCATCAGCAAGATCCTGAGAATAGAGTCTGATAAAGTTGTGATTGAAAATCTCTCTAATTTTCCTGTTGTCCTCATTTTTTAGAACATTAATCACCTTCTTCCGGCACCTAATTACCGCTTTCGTATGATATAATTTAGTATTCCTATCACATTCCACCATCCAATTCACCTTCTCCCTTTGATACCAGATTAGTTCCTCCTGGTACATAATCGTATCCAATTTACTTTGGAGTTGTTTTTCCATCTCATGCAACCTGACATGATCTTTTCCCATCTAAACAACATTTTGAATACCTTGGATTCTCTGAGTCAAAGCTTTCTTCTCTCTAGTAATGCTTTGAAGACTTTGCATGTAGATGTTTTAGATTGACTATATTTTGTGGTAAAACTTATGTTTCTTTCTGGATGTCATAAGTAATGTTATGACATGTGATTTAAGCATTATGCAAGTGTGAATTTTTTGTGTGCAACTGTTTTTAATCAGGATATCAAGACTGATGTCATGACATCTCTGCCTGGGCCTGAAGACCTAAGTGAATCCTATTTTGTGTTTGCATACTTCAGTCATTATTATTGAGATTTTGTTGTGGTTTTAGCGCGATTTTATCAGAAGGAAAAAAAGGATTCAGCTTGGAGTTATTTTAGCAGAACATTTTTTCTTGCTATGTTTTTTCCTTTATTTATGGAATTATTATTTCTGATTTATGAAAGTTTAGCAGGACCAATGCCCATTCAAGGATCTACTTAAGACTGCTTTACCCTAGTGTGAACGTGTGGAAAATAAGGATTGTGTGTAGCGGTAAAATCATGAGTGTAAGCTATTAGCTAACTTAAATCAAGGTAAACAGAGTCGCCACCGCGCTTTTATTTTATTCCAAATGGAAAAGGGAAAAAGAACGAATAAAACCTAATGAATCTAAAAGCAAAAGCTAAAAGAATCAAACAGAGAATGGGTAAGGGGATAGGTTACACAATGGGAAGGTTTTACACACCCAAAATGTCCGTGGTACTCCACGGGAGCCCTTTGAAATATTTATTGCTTTTTTGGTTTGAAAATGGTTTGTTTGAAAGAGACTGAAGAGATGAGAAGAGAAACGTTTTTTAATATTTTTGTGTTTGAAGAGACGAACGTCTCATGCCTACGTACCCACAAAGTGCAATGCGAGATCAAAACCTCGTAGTTCGTGGTACAAAATTTGAAAAGAAACAATGAGTTGAATTGATTTTAAAACGTAAAGATAAGTCGTCATTCTTTAGCGAATAATTCCGCTAGAAAGAATGAATCATATCTAAACATGAAAATGATTAAAAGACACATGCACGAGGGCACAAAAACAATTGAATGAGTTTTGAATGTTTTTTTAAAAGTTTTTGAGAAGAAAGTTTCGATATGCTTATGTGGTTTAGCATTTATTAAGAAATGAAATGAAAAGGTAAAACCGCTTGACCTAAGTCAAGGTTTCATTGCGAAAATGTTTGAAGTCTGAAAACAAAGAAAGTTTCGAAAATAGGAAGGAGATTTGAAAATTTAAGAAGTGGGAGGAGATGAAGTGACTATCCTAAGACTCGAAAATAAAAGTTAAAGGAAGAACGATCAAACCGTATGGTGAACATTATTCAAAGCAATGAGATTTCCATCTTCATGGACAAGTGAGCTCAATCGAGGCCAAAGTCTTCAATCCATAATAACTTGAGCAAAGGGAGAGGTCCTAAAATCTAAGTCCAAACTCCAAGTCCAATGCTAAGGATAGTAACCATAGTCCGAAATAAAAGTCACAAATCTTTTAGATGTTTAATCCGTTATTAGTTTTTTTGTGTCCAAATGGACAAAAGAAAAATCACAAGCATAACGATATAAACATAAACAATATGATGAATGATATAGTATAATAAAAGCATAATAAAAGAGATAAGGAGCGAGAGATTGAAATAAAGAGGATAAGGTGCGAGAAATTGAATTAAAATGTTAGTATACTAATAGTATTATAATATTTACATAGAAATGGTATGATGAACTTAATCAAACACAACCACAAAAAGATAACCGAAATCGAGAGGCAACCGGATCCAATTGGATCTTATTCCGAATTCGGGACAAGTTTAGGTCTATGTTAAGCAATCGCCGAGTAATTTACGAAGTAATTACCCTACAAATGAGGCCGGCCACCACCAATTAAGGTGGAAAATATTTGTGCTAATACATGTTAGAGAAATGATATGATGGATCATTCTCCGAAAACATGTCACACGAAAAGGAAAAGTAACGGTCTAATCTTAATCGAGATTTCACATTGTATTATCGAAGGCAACCTATCACGATTCCAAAGTATGGAGAATGATCCAAATGATCATTCATCCATAGATTTGAAATAATGAAGATTAAACATCTTCGAAAACCAATAATCGCGAATCGGAGATCTCATCGACCAAAAATAAAAATAAGAGATGAATAAGAAATATGGATCTAAAATAGAATCCAAAAAAACAAATAGAATTAAAAACTAAAACGTCATAAAGAAAATCCAAATGAAATTCACTAAAATATTTTTTATAAAATATTTTCACCATAATCCTTTTAAGAAAACTCTTTCAAAGAATCATGACTAAAAAAAATGTTATAGAAAAAATAAGAAAAATAAGTAACAATTAAATTAAAAGAAAAGAAATAAAAGCCTTCCAAGGGGAGTGTGGCGCAAGATTTTAGAGGTGGATGTAGCAATTTGAAATCTAAAAAACCTTAGGCCCAATCAACACAAGTTATATTTATAAAAATCAATAAAAACAATTAAAACGAAAAAATTAAAAATTAAAAAACAGAAACACATCTTCTTCTTCTTCTTCATAGCGCTGCGACACTGTTCATGGGAAGGGGAGCAATTTCGGAGCTCCGCCAAATCGGAGCGGCGGAGCTCCGTTTTGGTACCGTTTCGATCGGAAATGTGCAAGGATCAAGAATATGCTAATGATTTTAACCGTCGAAGCTTGTATGCGACGAATTTCAGAGATGAAGGTGTGTCGGTAAAACTTCAAATACCTTCAATAATGGTGAAACAATCCTCAAACTCTTCCTCTCGCCCTCTTATTTGTATATTGTTGTAGATTATTTGAATTTTCGGATTTGAAAAAAGAATGAAGGAATATTTGAATGGAATTTTGGTTGAAGCTTGATTTGGATTTATGGCTTTTGTGCAGAATTTTGAGAGAGCTTTTAGAGGCTTTTCAAGCTTATCCATTGAAGAAAAAGGGCGCTGAATTTATAGAAAGAAGATGAGGAATGAGATGAGTTTTTTCGTTGCCGTTTCGGATTGAAATTATGCGTTTTGGATGTCACGAAGAAAGCGTGATGACTTGAGTGATGAGGGCTGGCTTTGCATTTGATTTGTATTCAGCTTGCGTTTTGTTGTGTGTAGGAAGTGTGTGTTATCCGTGTGTGGGCTTCTTGAGAATACGGCTTGTGTGTTGCTGTGCGTTTTGTACTCTTGATGTTGCGGCTTATGCAGCGTGGAATTTGTGTGAAGCTGATGTATGGAGTTTGTCTCGCGTGTGTCTGTGAAGCTGATGCTAACGACTTGCGGAGTGTTGGAGCTGATGCGAATTCACGTGCGGAAGGCTTGAGGTGAAAAGTTGTTACGTGATGTTTGCGGCGTGCTGGGAGTTTTCGGAGCTGGCTTGAAGGTATGAGGTGAAAAGTTGTTGATGACGTGGCTTGTTGGCTGCTGGAAAGTGTGATGCTGTAAGGTATTGCTAGCTGGTAAAGTGGCTTGAACTAGCTGTTTTGCAGCATGTACTTTCAGCATAAAAAGAATTATGGTATGGTTGTGAATTAAAGGGCTGATTGGCTTTTGGGATGAAAAAAACTTGATTCTAATTTTTTGGTCAATTATAACATGACATGGGTTGGGCCAACAATGGGCCTCTTTAATTTAAAAATGAATTAAATCTTTAGAAAATGGATTAAATTTTGAAATATAAAAATGGAGGATAAAAATGAAATTGTATTAAAAAGAAATAAGAATGAAAAATGATAAATGGACATTTTGAATGGTTGTGATATGGCTAATATTTTTTGTGATAGAAAAGAAATGGATTGAAAAAGAAATAAGAAAAAAAAGGGTGATGAATTTGGAAATGATATTTGAAAATTGGGTATAAAAATGGATTTATTAATATTTTGGGAAAATAGATAGAAAATCGAAAAGAATGGGAATTTTGAAAGGTGAACTTAATATGGAAATGAAAAATGAATAATCGGTAAGAATTATAAAATGAATAGAAATGGATAATAAAGAAATTGAAAATAAAAAGAAATGGTTTAATCGGAAAATGGATGATGGATATGAAATTGATTTTTTGAGGCCCACGACCAACTCCTGATTTTTCCCACAAGCCACTGATTAAAATTGAAAACAGCCATTACTCTTGAACCACTGAATAGATTACAACTTTGTCACCTAAGCCACAACCACTTGAATTGTCTGAAAATGGTCTTGATTATTCGAATCCATACTGAGGAAAATAAATCCTCAGATGAATCGTTGGTGAACTGATGAACTTGAAGATTCAAACCAAACTTCGCACACAACACTTCTCAATAAACTGATAACTTTCGCACACACACAACTTGAACTTTGAATACGCACTCTCTAAGAAATAAACCATTGGCACTCATAACTTGCAGTTGAAACAATCTTCTGATAGTTTGACCAAGATTAGGTCAAACGTCCATCTGAATCGAATCATACTTGAACAACCGCCTCTAAATTGAAATCACTGCCACACTTTGAATTCCTGCAACACAGAGAAGAAGAAGAAGAAGAAGAAGTCTGCAACAAATTTTTTTGTATTTTGGTTAGAAGTTAGTAAATATAAACAAATAAAGTAAGTAAAAGCATGGTGATCCCCTGTGAAGTAGAGACCTGCAACTGAAAAGGATACATGGACCAATACGTGATCTTGTTTGTATGCGAAATGCAGATGAGATGCGAAGAATCTTAGGGTCAAAAATTAGGGTATAACATTGTGTATTCAACGTTTTTCATGTGTGTGTGTTAGTTTCTTGTGAGCCAAGAAATTGTCTTTTGATGATTGTTTTGGACTAGGTGTGCATTTGTATTTTTTCCACTCAAAACTTTTAAGAAAGAATGTTTGTATTTGACTGAAGCTTTTAAGCAAGGTCAAAGATTATTTTGAAGAATGTCTTTGTTTTCTTAGATTTGTTTGTTTAAGATCACTGTTGTGATTGAGGGGGAGTGAGAAAGGTTTCTTATCTAGGAGTTCCTAGGAAGAACTGTCATTGGGTAGGGATTAAGTGAAAAGATTGCAAATTGGGGTGTTTGTTGTGGATCTTTGAATTGATACTACTAATGGTTAAGTTCCTTCCTGGCTTGGTAGCCCCCAGAGTATCTGTGATTGCACTGAACTGGGTTAACAACTCTATGTGCTCTTTAATTCTATCTTTGTCTTTTATTGTGCTTTTAAACTTGTTGTTATTGGTGTTGTGATATCGTGTTCGACATTGTATATCAGTTGCCAGAATTTTAATTGGCATTAGAGCAGCCACTCTGCCTGTTTTTCTGGGTGAGATCTAGGGGCATTTTTCTGGTACCATGGACAAGGAAGAAGGATTTGGACACAGACCACCCATTATGGATGGTTCTAACTATGATTATTGGAAAACTCACATGGTTGCCTTCTTAAAATTTCTAAATAAGAAGGCTTGGAAAGCTGCGGATAGAGGATGGGAACATCCTGCTATTACTGGTAAAGATGGCAATACAACTCTGAAGCCTGAGGATGATTGGAGTAAAGATGAGGATAAGCTGGCACTATGGAATTATAAGGCCTTGAATGCCTTGTTCAATGGCATTGATAAAAACATATTCAGACTTATGCATCACTGTCAAAATGCCAAAGAAGTATGGGATATCATCAGAACCACTCATGAAGGAACCTCTAAAGTCACGATGTCAAGACTTCAAATGCTTACCACCAAATTTAAAAATCTGAGAATGAAAGAAGATGAGACTATTCATGACTTTCACATGAACATTCTTGATATTTTTAATGCCTCGGGAGCCTTAGGATAAAAGATGTCCGATGAAAAGTGTGTGAGGAAGATTCTCATATCTCTTCCCAAAATATTTTCCATAGAGGAAGCTCAGGACATTTTCAACATGAAGGTAGAAGACCTTATTAGATCCCTTCAGACCTTTGAAATGAGACTCAATGATGTGCCTGAAAAGAAGAACAAAAGCATAGCTCTTGTGTCAAATAATGAGGAGGAAGCAGAAAGAGGTGAAGTCTGAAAGAAGTTGTTGCCAAGATGGGAAGACAATTCAACAAGGTCATGAAGAGGATGAATTTTTGGGTCAAGATCAAATGTCAAGAACACTTCATATGACATCAGTAGATCAAATGAGTCAAGTACAAAACCTGAAGAGAAGTCAAGTCAAAGCAGAAGAGTTTAATGTCATGGGTGTGATGGTTTTGGCCATATTAGAGCTGAATATCCTACCTATCTGAAGGGGAAAAAGAATGGCTTCTCTGTTACTTGGTCTGATGGAGATTCTGAGAGTGACCTCGAAGAAGTATTAACTAAACATATCACTGTTTTTACTGGAATTTGTGTGTCTTATGAGGATTCTAATGAAGATGAGCTGACATTTGAAGAACTTGTTGATTCTTATCAAAATCTTAGTATGAGATGTGCACAAATGATGCAAGAAGGAGAGAAACAGAAGGAGATCATAGCAACTTAGAAGGATAAAAAGAAAGAGAATTTATCAACAATTTCCCTTATGAATGATGAAGTTTCTATGCTAAACTTCCAGCTTGATCAAATGACCAAGTCCATTAGAATGCTAAACAATGGATCTGAAAAACTTGATAAGATTCTTCAGATAAAGAGAAGTGCTAAAGATCTATCTGGGATAGGATTTAACAGTTCTAAAAACGAGTTCTTCAGGAGCAGTAAACATGTGCTCAAGAATGATGTCTCAAACTAGATGTCAAAGTCAGTGTATCAACATCATGAACCAAGAAGATCTACTCATCAAAGGAGAAGATATCAAAGATGGAGGTTTCATCATTGTGGCAGGTATGGTCACATAAAATATTTCTGTTTCAGACTTCATTGATATCCTGCTCAGATTCCACAACCCAAAACTAGGAAAAACATTATCATCAAGAAATATCAATGGACCCCCAAGCATGTAGCCTTGATAGCTCATACGTCTCTTAAAGTATCAGCTAAAGAGGATTGATATTTTGATAGTGGATGTTCTAAGCACATGACTGGAATAAACAATTTACTGGTTGACATCAAACCACATCCCACCAGTTATGTCACGTTTGGTGATGGAGCTAAAGGAGAAATCAAAGGTGTAGGAAAACTTGTATGTACAAGTGTTCCAAACCTTGATAGGGTTATACTAGTGAAAGGATTGTCTGTTAATATCATTAGCATTAGTCAGTTGTGTGATTAAGGATTCAATGTCAACTTTACAAAATCGGAATGCATTGTCACAAATGAAGAGAATGAAGTAATCATGAAGGAAGTCAAATCTAGAGATAATTGTTATCTCTGGGTAAATCAAGATACCATCCTTACGCCTGTTTTCTCTCTATCCAAAGAAGATGAATTAAAGTTATGGCATCAAAAGATGGGTCATCTCCATCTAAGAGGAATGAAAAGAGTTATAACGTTGGAAGCTGTAAGAGGAATCCCTAAGCTTCAGATTGATGAAGGTAAGGTGTGTGGTGAATGTCAAATAGGAAAGCAAACCAAATTGTCACATAAAAAGATTCAACATTTCTCAACTTCAAGGGTCTTGGAGCTATTACACATGGACTTGATGAGTCTTATGCGGGTTGAAAGTCTGGGAGGAAAAAGGTATGCATATGTGGTGGTGGATGAATACTCTAGGTTTACTTGGATAAACTTTGTTAAAGAGAAATCTGATGTCTTTGATGTGTTCAAAGATCTCTGTCAAAGAATTCAGAGGGAAAAGGAAAGTTGTGTCATCAGGATTAGAAGTGATCATGGTAAGGAATTTGAGAATAAAAAATTCTCTGAATTCTGCTCTTCTGAAGGAATCAGTCATGAATTTTCTTCCCCCATTACTCCTCAGAAAATGGGGTTGTAGAAAGAAAAAACAGAACCATACAGGAATCAGCTAGGGCCATGATTCATGCCAAGAAACTACCTCTGTACTTTTAGGCTAAAGCTATGAACGATGTTTGTTATGTTCATAACAAGGTTACTCTAAGAAAGGGAACTCCTACTACTCTCTACGAGCTCTGGAAGGGAAGGAAGCCTAATGTCCAATACTTTCATGTATTTGGAATTAAGTATTATATTCTGGCTGATAGAGAACAAAGAAGAAAAATAGATCCTAAAAGTAATGAAGGCATATTTTTGGGTTACTCTACTAACAGTAGAGCCTACAGAGTATTCGACTCTAGAACCAGAGTCATGATGGAATCCATAAATGTGGTTATTGATGATCTTTTCAAAGAACCTGACGTCACATATGATGTTGAAACATTTTATGATACTCCAATTGAAGTTACTGATAAAGAAGATGATACAAATTCAACTACTCCAGTATCTGAGCCAGAATCAGCAAACAAAGCACCTTCAATCAGGATTCAGAAGGATCACTCTGAAGATCTCATCATAGGTGATCCCAACAGTGGAGTCGTAACCAGGTCAAGAGAATTTATCTCTAACTCTTGTTTTGTATCCAATATTGAACCTAAAAACGTCAAAGAAGCATTGACTGATGAATTTTGGATCAAGGCTATGCAAGATGAGCTAGAGTAGTTCAAGAGGAACAATGTGTGGGAGCTTGTACCAAGACCTGAAGAAACAAATGTCATTGGTACTAAGTGGGTGTACAAGAATAAATCTGATGAACAAGGGGTAGTGACCAGGAATAAATCCAGACTTATTGCTCAAGGATATACTCAAACTGAAGGCATTGACTTTGAAGAAACATTTTCTCCTGTGGCTATACTTGAATCAGTTTGATTACTTCTGGGAGTTGCATGCATTCTAAAGTTTAAAATGCACCAAATGGATGTAAATAGTGCCTTTTTGAATGGATACTTGAATAAAGAAGTTTATGTGGAGCAGCCTAAGGGATTTGTTAATCCAAACCTTTTAGATCATGTGTGCAAGTTGAAAAAGGCCTTGTATAGACTAAAACAAGCTCCTAGAGCTTGGTAATAAAGATTAACGAAATTCCTTTTAAAGAATGGCTACAAGAAAGGTAGAATTGACAAAACTCTATTTGTCAAAGATATAGGAAGGAAAATCATGATTGGTTAGATTTATGTGGATGACATAGTGTTTAGTAGAATGTCAGATGAGATGGTTAAACATTTTGTCAAACAGATGCAGTCTGAATTTGAAATGAACCTTGTTGGAGAATTAACTTTTTTTCTTGGATTGAAAATTAAACAGATGTAAGATTCCATTTTTCTCTCTCAATGAAAATATGTCAGAAACATTGTTAAGAAGTTTGGAATAGAGAGTGTCAGTCACAAAAGAACACCTACTCCTACCCATGTTAAGATGACTAAAGATGAAAAAGGTGTAATTGTTGATCAAAGCTTGTATCGAAGCATGGTAGGAAGTTTGTTGTATCTAACAGCTAGAAGAACTGATATTGCCTTTGCTATTGGAGTTTGTGCTAGATATCAAGCAGAACCTAAGGTCTCTCACATAAATCAAGTCAAAAGGATACTAACATATCTGAATGGGACTTGTGACTATGGTATATTGTATTCTCATGGAAGTGATCCTATTTTATCTGGATATTATGATGCTGGTTGGGTTGGGAGAGAAGATGACAGAAAAAGCACTTATGGATGGTGTTTTTTTGTAGGTAACAATCTTATTTCCTGGTTTAGCAAGAAGCAGAATTGTGTCTCTTTATCTACTACAGAGGCTGAGTATATAGCAATTGGTAGCAGTTGTTCTCATCTTGTTTGGATGAAACAAATGTTATCTGAATACAATGTCACTCAGGATTTCATGACATTATATTGTGATAATCTCAGTGCAATCAATATTTCCAAAAATATTGTTCAACACAGTAGGACAAAACATATTGATATTATGCACCATTTCATCAGAGATCTTGTGGAAGATAAAGTGATCAAGTTGGAGCATGTTGCTATTGAATTACAGTTGGGTGACATATTTGATCGCGGTAAACTATACGTCTAACGGTTTCTAACTGCAAGTGCACAGCCTATCGCGTAGTAATAAAGATATCGAACCCACAAAGACCAATGTCAACCTACCGTTATCTATCATTGCATTGTAAAGCTAAGGCTAATGATATTTTTATGGTTTAAGGGAAACTAGAACTGAAACTAAAATAAATCTAAGAAGGAAAATAAGAATAAAACGAGGCCGGGATATGGATTCCACGCTCCTAAGGGACTTTATAGAATTCGGTACTAATTACGACTATAGCTAGTTTCGTAGAATATATCAGCTTAAAGACTCCGCCTCACGCTCTCGCGGTCTTAACTAAAGCCACACTTCCTAATCCCAAGATTTTGCTCTCGCTCGCCCGGTAACTAAGAAACGTGTTTTGAAAGCTAATAATATCCTAAACGTCTCTAAAGCGCTCTCGCTGTATTTAAATAAGTTGCCTAATTTCTACTATCTGGTTCGATCCCCACGCTCTCGCTGTGCCGGTTCTAACCTTAATTAGTTTCTCACTCTCGTGACAAAACAATGTTAACTAACATCTCACTCTCGTGACAATGCTAATTAAATTACGCATAGAAATTATAACCAAAACAGAATTTTAATCGTTAATTCGCACCTAGTATTTTCTACCGAGTCTCGTCGGTAACGACGGTCCTCATACGCCGGACTCTAAACTATTTAGCTAGACATGGATATTAAAACAAAGCAAGAATAATAATTAAAATACTGTAAAGCATGCATATTAAATAAATCGTAGAAATTATACATAAACGATAATAATTAAATTCAAATGTCGGAACCTGATACAAAGAGTATTCGTTCGAGCTCCCTCTTCCACAAGGTTCGGTAAGATTGGAGCTTTCGGAATTGCGAAATATCGAGTTCTGAGTTTGTAAACAAATAAAACTAAGCTAATGTAATAGTTCCCTAATGTTGGAAACTACTACTTACAGGGTAATGGAATTGAAAATAAAGGAAACAAAGAAAATAATGAAGAACGAAAACAAAAGCTGAGGTTTAATTTTGGCAGAGCTTCGGTACGGCAATAACCGGCCAAAGAACCACACTTTTCTTCATCTGATTCTTTGATATTTATAGAGGAGAAATTTGACAGTTGAAGAATAAGAACGTGGGCTTCGGTTCTTCAGTTGTTGAGAAAATCCAGGAGAAAATGCTTTACTGGGCGTTGTTGAGGTTGAGAGAAAATAGGATACTCTTTCTATTCGTTGGCACGTCTTCAAATTTTATTCCAATAAATTAAATAAAGCTTGTCACGGTCGTAACATTGGTGTAACGGGCAGATTTCCTCATATTTAGCGCGTCACGGTCGTGACGCCCATGTAACGATCGTAAGACCTTTAAAAGGTGTGTCACGGTCGTGAGACCCTTGTGACGACCGTGACACCTTCTTAATTTTTCCAGAAATGTAGATCTTTCCATCAGCTTTCCATCGCTTCGAACGGGGCGTCGTTTCGATTTACGGTTCAAAAGTTATGGCCATTTTCGTCAGACAACTCCTTGTATGCGAATTGTTCCATTTCTCGCCTGATTTGCTTCCTTTCTTCGCATACGACTCTTGAATGGTTGAATACCTGAAATAAACAAAATAACAGAATACCAACATAATATGGTGCAAATGAAAATCAAAACGAGTACAAAATATGCATTAATCAAGTCAAATAAATGATGTATTTTCACGTCATCAATATTCACAAAGGCCTTGGATGCTAACTAGTTTGAAAATTTAAGAGGCAAATTGGGAATCTGTCTTTATGAGGGCTTGTAGGAATTAATAATGTTTGAAAGTACAACCAAAGGATGTAGACTGGAGAGGATCCTGGACAAGAAAGTGCAGACCAAGTTGAACTTTGTTTATGATGGAGTTCTGATTTACACAGATTGGTTACACTTCTGGATCTTGTGGTTTTATTTGTTTCTTTTGCTTTATGATAGTGATCATGTTTTAGCCAAATTTCTGGAAAAAAAAGGGGAGTAGATATTGTGTGCTTCTTTGGTTTTGTGATGATGAATACTATTTATTTTAGTATTGTCAGTCTATGTATATGCAGGGGCTGGGCTTAACAGGTTGAGGGAGAGATGAAATATCACTTTGTTTTTTGTTGCTGCTGATGTGATGTACTTTAGTACAATTCTTGTTGGTTTTTTGTTGTGTGCACAACTTATGAATTATGGTGATTCTGCTGTTGCTGGTGTGATGTGTTCAAACAGTTGATGTTTCTGTTGTTGTACTGATAGAACTGTTGGTTTGAGGGGAGTCCTCTATGTTGTGTGCTTCCTGCTACTGTTGTGGTTCTCTGAAGTTTTTTTTTTGTGTGTGTGTTGATAATGCTTAAATTGTTTTAGCCAAAGTTTGCCAAATGGGGAGTCTGCATATGTTTTAGATTGGCTATATTTTGTGGTAAGACTTATGTTTTTTTCTAGATGTCATAAGTAATGTTATGACATATGATTTAAGCATTATGCAGGTGTAAAATTTTTGTGTACAACTGTTTTTAATCAGGATGTCAAGACTGATGTCATGACATCTATGATTGGGCCTGAATACCGAAGTGAATCCTAGGTGTGAATTTGTATTTTGTCTAATCAAATCTTTTAAGCAATAGTGTTTGTATTTGACTGAAGCTTTTAAGCAAGGTCAACGATTGTTTTGAAGAATGTCTTCGTTTTTTTGGAATTGTTTGTTTAAGATCACTGTTGTGATTGAGGGGGAGTGATCAGGGTCTCTTATATAGGATTTCCTAGGTAGAATTGTCATTGGGTAGGGATTAAGTGAAAAGATTGCAAACTAGGGTGTTTGTTGTGGATCTTTGAATTGATACTACTGATAGCGAAGTTCCTCCCTGGCTTGGTAGCCTCCAGAGTAGGTGTGATTGCACCGAACTGGGTTAGGTTAACAACTCATTATATTCTTTAATTCTATCTTTGTCTTTTATTTAAACTTGTTGTTATTGGTGTTGTGACATCGTATATCAGTTGCCAGAATTTTATTGCATATTCTAATGCTCCACATTTTATCTGAATGTCAACATATTAATTCCAAATCAGCTTTCTCCTGCCATGAATTCTTAAGTAATTCCTCAAAGTTTTTTCCACCAGCCATGCACTTTCAAATATTAAGTCTTTATGTTTCTTAAACAACTCTTTATCAAACAAGTTTATAATTATAGGGTGATGGTCCGAATAATTCATTTGATGCAGAACTTGCACTTGAGCCTTAGGAAACATATTCCTCCAAATATCATTGCAAAGCCCTCGATCAAGTTTTTCAAAAACTCTTCTCCCACTTTGCATAACTGGTCCCCGCCACATATACTTAAAACCTGTTGTAGAAAGATCCATAAGCAAACATCGATCTATTCGCTCTTGAAACCTTTTGCATCTACTCGGTTTAGTAGCTACACCTCCCTTCTTTTCATTAATGTGCAATATCTAATTAAAATCACCCGCCACCAGCCACCCTTCATACATGGTCTGGCCAAGCGTTTCAAGCTCTTTCCACAAATCCCTTTTCATGTCATCATTAGGACTTGCATAAACAACGGTGAGAAACCATTTGGAACCTTCAATCAGACTAATGCAAGCATGAATATATTAAAAAATGAATCTTCAGGATATCCTACTTAACTTTATCTTCCAACCATCAGATAACGATTCCACCTGCAAATCCATGAACTTGGGTGCTATAAAAACCACTAAAACCCATTCTCTCAAAATTATGTTGAAGCTTTCCCGGATCGGATCTAGTTTCCATGACAACCACAATATCAGGTCTTTTTGTTTTTACATACTCATTACAGATTCAAAAAAATGCTTTTTTACCTGGCCCCTACAATTCCATAACATACAAGATAGTTATTCAATCATTCTAATCCGTAATTTCATGTGCTTGTCCTTCTATACCTTGCCCTAGCTTTCCAGCCTTCAACTCTCCCAACCTGGAAATTTTGTTGTTATTCTCACCTGTATCATCCTCCAAATCCACCACAATGTTCTCAATCACAAGTTCACTCGTAGTGTTATATCACTCTTTATCTAGTGGTTGGATGTTTGTTTCCTTTCCTTGTGCCCTGATACATTTTGGTCCCAATATCTCCAACTCATGCTGAAGTCCTTCCCATTTTTTGACAGTTTGTTGCGGAATCGGATTAAGATTTCGAAACAATCCTTCCTGTTTGTGACAATTGTCATTGTCAACATGGCATCATTTAGAATCTTTGTTATCTCCATTGCATTCTTGATTTTGTCAAAATTTTGCCTATTATATTCCTATTCCCTCGTTTAAACTTCTCTTTCATTATACTTTTCGATAGAATCTCCACAATTTTATTCGTTGCCTCCCCTTTATGCTCCCTTAGTTTCCTTTTTCAGTGCTTCTGAACTATACTTATCTCAGCCGAATTCTTGAGTGTCACTATTAGAACATCGAGGTTGCGTCTCAATATCACCTTCCTGTTGCAGAGGTTGAACACTAGAGTCTTTTGTCTTTTCCTAAGGTTTTATTTATGAACTGCAAGCGCACAGCCTATCGATGTAATATAAAAGATTGTCGATCCCACAGGGACTTTATGATCACTTAGTGCTAGAGGGTCTACTAGCTTAGCTAAGGTGGATGTTTGTCACGATGTGGTTTTAAGGATTAGAATGAGAATTAAATTTAGTTTAATAAAATAATGAGAAGGCGGTCGGTATGTAATTATGTTAACCTAGGCGGGTCAATCTATCCTAAGCTTATAAGGATGGTTCACTTAATTTATTATGTAGAGGTTATCAGTTTAAATACCCTTGACTCACACTCTCGTGGTCTTATCTCAGATCTTACTCCTAAAGCCCTATGCCTGCTCTCGCTAGCCCATAAGTGTTTAGAAGATAATTTTTGAAAACTTAATAAGTCTAATTCATTTTAAAGCGCTCTCGCTGTATTTAAATCAAATGCCTAACTTTAGCTATCCGGTTAAAATCTCACACTCTCGTGGTCTCGACCTAACCTATTACACTTTTCTTACTCTCGTAACAAAAAGATTAATTTTTATAATAAAAAGTCACAGCCAGAATTTAAGTTCTTAATTGTTTTAGCTTAGATTCGATTTTACCGATTTAGTTTATTTTAATTACATACCGCCTAATTTGTTTAGCTACTCATATTTGTTGTACCAGACAGATGCAGAAACAGACAGATATTAATTAAAACATGCATTATAAAATAAAAACAATTTCTTAACATAAATAAAATAAATAACTTAATATAAATAAAAACCTGAATGATTAAAACTTTAATACTCCTTCTTCCACAGACTGGTAAGCTCGGAGTGCGGAACTAGAATCGAAAAAAATAAAATTAAACGAATTTCTGAAGGCTGAAAAGAAATTAATAATAACAATTTCCTAATGTTGGAAATTGTTATTTAGTTTGGTTGGGATACAGAAGCAGGAAAATTAAACAAACAATTGCTGGAAAAATAATAAAATAAGGTGCAACAAAAATACGGCAGAGCTTCCGCGAGAAATGCTAAAATAACACTCTGTACTTTCTACTTCGTAATTAGGCTATTTATAGAAAATAATTTGGGCTTGGGCAGTTGAAATCCATTGCGTGGGTATAGGTCCGTTGAAGAGAAAATCCAGCTAACATGCATACTGAGTCTGAGAAAAAATAGGGAGCACTTTTGACTTCACGTTGCACGTCTATGACCAATTAAATCAAATAAAACCTATTTTCCTTTGTCACGTTCGTGACAAAGGTGTCACGCTCATTTTTCCCACTTAAAGCGCATCACGGTCGTGACAGCTTGGTAACGATCGTGAGTGTTCCACGTTGGGCGTCACGGTCGTGATGATGTGGTAACGACCGTGGTTGTTACAAATTATGCAGCATTTGCAGAATTCCTTTCTTCTTCTTCTTTTCATGCTTGTTTTTGTTCCTTTGATCTTTGGCTCATGATTTAGCTCTAAAAATGTTATACCTGCAAAATGACATAGAAAACTCGAAGAATCGGGTGTTAATACGATAAATGTGCGATAAATCGGACTTGAAACATAGTAATAAAACGATACGATTTCTCGTTATCAAACTTCCCCAAACTTAAACGTTTGCTTGTCCTCAAGCAAATAGTCGGTTGAAAAATGATCGGACAATTTCCATCGACGCATACACATAACAAACCATATGAGGAATCGTTTAGCAAGATAAACCGGTACTAGAATAGAACACTAACGATACACTAATGACACAAGCAACAAGCTAAGTCGTCGACTTCCGTTTAAACGAAACATTCGATAATTGTGTTACGATTCTACCTAGAGTATTTCGATCTTATTTCACCCGGTTTCATTCTAGCGCAATCACATTAAGCCCTTTGCCTTAGCACGCACGTAATGGAGTAGCTGGTTAGTGACTTTGATCCTTTATAAGCACGGGGTCTGGTACACGAATGTGGCAACCCTATATATTATCTGAATTGGAGGTTGTGGGGGATCGAACTGTAGCACGCCCTACCAAGTTCAGAACCAGGTACCTCTGAACCAACCCGCAATGGACTCCTCCTTATATTTCTCGTTTCTTATATGCGACCGTGTACTTTGGTGCAATTTCTCTTTACTGGCATCGAGATATGAAGGATCATTATAGATTAGGCATCAAACACTTATGTTCATCGGCTCCCCACGTGGTTTGTGTTCAGACGGTGCTGACTGCTAGTATAAACTACTAGGGGTTACTTTAGAACTGAAACTTAAGGTGTATTCGTAACAATTATCGGAACGGAATGCTTAAGTAGGAAGTCTAAGGTGTCAAGACTGTATTGATCTTGTTGGATCTTTCTCAGCTTCCTAACTACGATTTCATAGGTAAGTCGGGTAATGCGAAGATAAAATAAAAATTTTCGGTATGGCTAAATAAACGGGGAGAATTCGAAACTGAAGAAATAGCACAAATATTACTTTGTTTAATTGAAATACGGAAAGGAAAATACAACGAAATGGAAAATGCGGAAAGGGAAATGCGGAAAAGGAAAGGTATCTCTCCCACACTATATCAGACATTGTCCTCAATGTTGTGATATAATAGCGGGGAAAATACAATACAAAAACCGAAATGCAAAAACATAAACATAAATATAAACTAAGGCTGCTGAAGACCACTGCCTCGGCTTTTGGTGCGGGAGCGTCTGGTAGGAGTCGCTTCTGGATCAGAACCGGTGGTGGTGAGAGCAGTGATATCAATACGCAAAGCCTCTAGCTCGCTACAAATCTCTCCTAGCTTCTCATCTGTCGTCCTCTGGTTACTGGCAACGGCTGAAAGTAGGGCATCATATTGCTCTTTTTGCCTTCGCTCGAGTGCGGCATTCATCTGATTCTGCTGATGAATGGCACGGAGGACGTCTTCAAGTGTGATGTCGGGTATAGGTGGCTGCCTGGTGGAGGACTCAGGGATGTCCTGTACTGGCTCAGCAGCATCCATGGTATCCTGCATCTCGTCCACAGGTGCATCTGTCTGCTCATCAATAATGGGGACGTGGCCTGCAACATCCGGTAAAGCAAATAGCCAATTGGCTCGGTTCGACGGATCGATGCGGTCACGGCAAGGAAAGATGATGTGATGATAAATGGTGCCTTAGATAACAGGGTTGAACCTGCCATCCTCTCTCTGAGATATCAAATGGGCGGACTTGCAATAGCTCTTTGTAAGCAACTCTGCGGCTCTGTGAGGCAAATGAGTAATCTGGTCACCAATCTCCAGCTGAATGGCAAGGGCGGTGACAATCCCGCCTATGTAGAAGGGGGTTGCGCCTCGATGCGCTACAGACTGGATATGGGATAAAATGAACGGGGCAGCATTGATGCGCTCCTCATTCAAGGCACAGTGCAAGAACAAGAGCTCTTTGGAGTTCAGCTTGTGATTGCTCTCTCTTGCGAAAATAGTATTGCAGATGATGCGATGGAAATAACGGCTACTAGGCTATGTCAAATCAATTTGGACAAATCAAGACCAAGGATACCGTAATGACACAATTTTCAAAAACTCCATCATTATGCAGACCAATCTGAATCATGCCATTATAACTCAACCTAAGTCTCTTGCTGTCTTTCACTCCTTTTCGTTCGAGCGCAATCACATTAAGCCCGTTATCCTTGCTCGTACATGGTAAGTTAACCTGTTAGTGTCTAATGATCTCCTCTTTTCATTCTTTTTCATTTCTTTTCTTTTTCTTAATTCATCGAATTTAAAGAGTCCGCTCCATTAGGCTAAATGGTCGGGTAAGGGCCACCTAACTTAAAAGGAACTTATCCTATCATTTGCTTTTCTAATTCAATCATTTTTCATGTTTAGAGATCATACACATATTTGCATTGGTTACTTACTTAGTTTGTTCATAGGATGGTGCCGACTGCTAATAAAAACTATTTAGAAGCTACTTTCGAAAGCTTGGAGACTACGATTTCAGCATAATGTCTACTCAAATCGATTTTACATAACGAGGGGGTATAGGGTGTCAAAACAGTATTCATGTTATTGAAATGTCCCCAAGTTTCTCTAACAAGCCTAAAGCGACAACCTATATACTTCCAGAGTGTGTGCCCTCGAAAAAAGAAGATATTTTGATAGAAAAATTTTAAAATTTCGGGGAGATTTGATAACAACTGAAAAACATCATGCAATAAACAAAAAATAGTGAATATGCTAGAAGACAGTAAAATGAAAACGGTAAAGTTCCTCCTCCACACTTAAACCAAACATTGTCCTCAATGTTTTGATAAAAGGTGGAAAAGGAAAGATAGAACCTGTATAGATGCCTTTGTTTGCTACCACGGCCAAATTCGCTCTGATTCTTCCCTTGTTGTCCCTGTCTTTGCTGATCACTTCTTCTCCGGCGTCTTGTACTACGAGATATCTGAATCTGCTGAAACTTCACTTTCCTGAAGCCACTTATCATATTGCCTATTTCCGAAGGAAGTACTCATCATCGGTGTCACCACCAGCAGCTACATTCGTAGGAATGTGCGTGGGCACCAACTCATCAAAAGGGAATGTCATCTAGAGATCTTTCGCCTAAAAGTAGCTGAGACGCGACAAACGATACATTTCTTTATTTTCTGCAAACAAAAACAATAAAAGAAAAAACATTAAATTAAAACTCGTGGGTTGCCACCCCCACGGAGTTTTGTTTAACGTCGATAGCTTGACGGTTATGAGTGTTACTCTTCGGTTTCCATTTCCACTTATCAAGCCATCTCACATATCCCTCACCTTTCCTTTTCTTTCTTCTGTAGGGCAGTTCATTCGTTTGAACTTGTGGTGGTGGTTCTGGATCTATGCTAGGTATTAGCTTTTCAAGTTTAGGCTTAGTTATTTTATTCATCACCTTAAAGTCTAACCTTACCCTCTTAGCACTAATGACTTCCCCCATTTCATGGTCCTTAAATTTTCTCTTTTTATGCAGGGGTTCGAACAAGGGTGCATCGGTGTGGATATTTTCCAATATCTCCACATAAGTTTTGGGTTGGGAGTCGGCAAACATATGTGAGATAGGAATTGGTGGGGTATATGTGTTGCACCCCAAAATTTGCCCTCCACAAGACAATTCATTATGTATCAAGGTTCACAAGGTTCATAAGACATCACATGAGGTTCACAAGGTTCACAAAGTTCACAATTAGTCAGAAGATTTGACAATTCCCTCAGACAATGCATCCTCCTAAGCAATGCATCCTAAACTAGGGTTTTGACTTTAATCAGGCTAAATGGATTTCCAAGACTTCAAGTGAGCTTCATAACATCTTATATGTGTTCAAGAATCCCCATGACAAGTTTCAAGACTTTTCTCAAAGGTTTGCTCAGTCAGATGATTAGATAGGTCAAAATCAGTCAAAGTAGTTAAAAAGTCAAACTGAGGTCAACTGTGGTCAAACCAAAGTCAAACTTCATGATTTTTTTTGCCAACATCAATTATATGAAGTAAAATTCATCATTTGATCAAGGGTTGATCATAATTCATCAAGAATATTTCAGATCATCAAGAATCAGGAGTTTCTAAATTAGGGTTTCCTTAGGAAAAGTCAACTGAACTTTGACCAGCCATAACTTTCACATTCTTCATCAAGAATTTTCCATCCAAAGCTCATTTTGAAGGAAATTGAATTCTCTACAACTTTGTGTCTCACAAGCCAAGCCCAAAAATGCTTCATTTGGAAGGTATGAGCTAAGACATTATAGGTCCTTTTAAAAGTCAACAAAAAGTCAACAACTTCAAAGGAGCATAACTTGAGAATGGTAAAAGATATGGACATGAGACCAAAGAGGTTGGTTAGAGGACTCCTTAAGCTTTCCAAAATGTCCAAGAACACCCTCATAGCATTAAAATTGAAGGATTTGTGCCCTTGCAAAGTTGGGAAATTTTAGGGAAACTTATGAAGCAAATAAGGCTTTAAATCAAAATTTTGCTAAATGAGCCCATCAAATTGCCATCCCATCTTTACAAAAACACCAAGCACGACCCAACCCACCTGTTTTCTGATTTTTTTATTTTTTATTTCATATTTATTTGAATTTTATTCATTAAAATACAATTTAAATTGAAATAAAATATAAAATCATATATTTGGAAAAGGATTTTGCTTCTAGAAAGTCATAAATATTATTTAGATCAGATTGATACACAAGTTATGAGGATTGTCCCAAAATAGCAATGTTAGATCAAATAAAAATCAAATTTCATGACATATCTTTTTCAATATTCAAACATCCAAAAAGTCCAAAGAGTGGTAGCTTTTTTTGACCTAATCTCATTCACATATATAGATAGAACATTGAGTAACCAAGGGGACACGAAAATTCTGCCTCCAAGAACAAGAGCAAGCTTCCAAATTTTCACCAAAAAATCTCAATTCAGATTCTCACTTGCAGGCCATATTAGAGTGTTTTGAAGGTTGCAAAACGTTCCTTGATCATCACTGAAGCTATCCCAATTATTCTCATCATTCAAAACATCATAATTCATTGAAACCGAATCATCACATTCATTAGTTTTTGAATTTTTCGATTTCATTGATTCAACTAATATAAATGGTTTTTATACACTGATTCTTGTTTATTGATGTCTCTGGAATGTTTTTGTATACTTGAATTGAGTTTTTGTTGCAGAATCAAAGAGATGCCATTACTAGGGTTTGAAGCTCGAATTTGGGATCTTAGGCTTTAGGACATTTAAATGAAATCTAAGCACATGGATGTGACCTATAATCCTTGTATAATTGATCTGGGCTGTTAATTTGAATTGATGTTGCGATTTGATTGATATTCACAAAAACATAGGATTCTGGTTTTGAAAGTTTGCAGGAAAATTCGCAGGAGAAAGCCTAGGAAATTTCGCAGGTAATTTGAATGAGGAAGATGAAGTCTGGCGCCAAATTCATATTTAAAATTGGGTATTATATTTTATGATATTGTGGTGGATATTATTTCAGAAGAACAGTTTGGCTCAGTTGGTTTGTGTATGTGCGCGTGAGGTTGATGGTCCTGGGTTCGAATCCCCCCAGGCCATTTTGTGTTGTTTTGCTTTTTTTATGATTTTTACAGGTTATGAAACAAAACGTATTGGCTCTCATTCAATGTCATCTGCGCATGCGCAGCCCAGTGGAAGGGAGGTTGGTCCTGGAGATGTGAAGCCTAGGGCCTGGGTTCGAATCCCAGCCCCAGGTATGTTCTTTTTCTCATATTTTCATTTATTTTGTTTTGTTTATAATATGTTTAATTAACCTAATTAATAATAAATGTCTAAAACAAAATATTTATATTATTTTCTTGTATATAATTCAAAAACTTATATTTTAAAAATTCAAACTTTATTAATAAAATTATTTAATATTTATTTTATTGTATATTATTAATATTGTATGTTTGTTTATAAATAAATTAATTATATTTAGATTAACTTATAAACCCTAATATTTTTATATGTAAAACCTAATTATTTTCTTTATAAACCCTAATTATGTTATAAATATTAATTTATTTTTTCTAAAATTTAAAATTGTATATATTTATTTTATAATTTGTTTATATTATTATTGTATTAAGTTTAGATTAAATAATTAACCCTAATTTATTTTTCCTAAAACAATTCAAAACCCTAATTTTATTTTATGATTTTAATTTCTTATGCTTTTGTAATTATAATTCTTAAAATATTTCTAATATGTATATATATATAATTAATTTATTAAACTATTAATCATATTTATTAGTATATAATTATTATTATTTATTTCTTTTTCTTAAAAATTCTAAAAAAAATAATTTTTTATTTAAATTTGAACTTTTAATTTATTATTATATTATTATGCTAACTTCTTTTTCTTATATTTATTTTGTTTATTATTACTAACCTATTTATTTATTATATGCTTATTTATTTAAGTTATTTTATTATTATAATGTAATTGTACACATTATGTAATAGTTGTAGAATTTCTTATTATTTATTTTTAATTGCCATGGTTAGTAAAATAGGGAGTGTAAACATGTTTGTATTTAAAATTGAATTTAGATCACTAATTTGTAAGATAAATACTTGAATTTGTACACGCACACACGTAAGTCGATCCTGGATCGCCATCTCACTTCTTAAGGGTTACCTCTCCAGTTGCCTAAATAAAAGGTCAAGTAAGGTGTATAAAGCAAAGTCCCTTATCTCATTAATATCATCTAGTCCCTTAAAAGATAATAAGATCAAGTCCCTTCATGGTTGCCTTCGTAAATGATCTTGTCCCTTTCGAATAAAGATGATAAGTCCCTTCGAATTGCTAAATACACCTTACAGTTGCCTAGTCACAGATGTCCCTTCACTTGTCCCTCATAACATCCAAGGTAATGACTACCTATTCCTTAATAATAGGGATAGTCTTACCATTTAAAAGACATTTAAGAACAAAAAAGATTTAAGTTAGGGTAGGTTCCTCTTATGTACTTGCTCACTTTTCAAAACATTTCAAAAACACTTCACATTTTAAACAATTTTCAAAACAAAGTATTTATATATATATCCGTACATGGATCATTATAAAGTACTTAAGAAAATTTCTAAACACACACTACACTTCTCAAAAACATTTTAAAGTGAGCTAAGTAACTAAGAGCCCATGGATAACCATGGATGTAAAGGGTGCTAACACCTTCCCTTTACATAACCTACCCCCCGAACTCAAAAATCTTTTAAGGTCTTTCCTGTTCTTTTATACCCTTTCCTTTGGATAAAATAAAAGTCGGTGGCGACTCTTGCTATCCGCAACATTTAACTAAAGTCAGTTCTCCCACCGTGTTACAATATGGAGGAAGATCTACAATAGGTTCTTCGTTCTCAACTTCTATGATAACCTCCATTTCGGGTGGTGTCGGTGAATTGTGCTCAACCTCTACACTTTTCCCACCAGAACTTTCCTCAACCTTATTATAACTCTCCCCAACTTCATCATCAATCTCCTTAGGATTTTCGAATTGTTCTTCACTATTGGTTGTTATAACATACGCATTCTCCTTAGGGGAAGGACCTATAGGTGTCATCGTGAGTAGTAAAATTTGGGTCTCCAAAGCATCAGTGATAGTCGTGAGGGACTCGATTGTAGTGTTCATCTTCCTAAGGGTTTCATAAGTATCGAGATGTTGTCTTCTAAGCTCTTCATTCTGGATAGTTTTTGCGTCCACAAAACGCTCCATCATAGACTCTAGCCTAGAGTTAGCTGAGGTTTCAAGGAAATCTTCCATTAATGTTTCGAGGTTGGGATTAATAGATTCTTCTGGTTCCTCGAAATATTGGAAATGATGATCGTACATGAAGTTTGGTTGTGGTTCCTCGAGATACTGGGAGTGAGTCAGTGTCGCATTGAAATCTTGCATTAATGCTTCAAGGTTGGAATTATGGGATTCTTGCGACTTCTGAAAATGTTGGGGTTGGTAATCATGGGAAAAATTTGGGTGCAGCTCCTCAAAATTTTGGGATTGGTAGTTGCAGAGGTTATTCGGGTGAGAATGGGTGAACGAAGGATTGAAATTTTCCGTTTGTATTTCGAGGTTGGGATTATGGTATCCTTGAGATTCCTCGAAATACTGGGAGTGGGGATTGTAGAAAGAATTTGGGTGGAACATAGTTAAAGAAATAAGAAAGAAAATGCCTTAGTCTATACGGTGCAACAACGGAATAACAATATTGACTTTTGGTCCCCGGCAACGGCGCCAAAAACTTGATCGCGGTAAACTATACGTCTAACGGTTTCTAACTGCAAGTGCACAGCCTATCGCGTAGTAATAAAGATATCGAACCCACAGAGACTAATGTCAACCTACCGTTATCTATCGTTGCGTTGTAAAGCTAAGGCTAATGATATTTTTATGGTTTAAGGGAAACTAGAACTGAAACTAAAATAAATCTAAGAAGGAAAATAAGAATAAAACGAGGCCGGGATATGGATTCCGCGCTCCTAAGGGACTTTATAGAATTCGGTACTAATTACGACTATAGCTAGTTCCGTAGAATATATCAGCTTAAAGACTCCGCCTCACGCTCTCGCGGTCTTAACTAAAGCCACACTTCCTAATCCCAAGATTTTGCTCTCGCTCGCCCGGTAACTAAGAAACATGTTTTGAAAGCTAATAATATCCTAAACGTCTCTAAAGTACTCTCGCTGTATTTAGATAAGTTGCCTAATTTCTACTATCTGGTTCGATCCCCACGCTTTCACTGTGCCGGTTCTAACCTTAATTAGTTTCTCACTCTCGTGACAAAACAATGTTAACTAACATCTCACTCTTGTGACAATGCTAATTAAATTACGCATAAAAATTATAACCAAAACAGAATTTTAATCGTTAATTCGCACCTAGTATTTTCTACCGAGTCTCGTCGGTAACGACGGTCCTCATACGCCGGACTCTAAACTATTTAGCTAGACATGGATATTAAAACAAAGCAAGAATAATAATTAAAATATTGTAGATCATGCATATTAAATAAATCGTAGAAATTATACATAAACGATAATAATTAAATTCAAATGTCGGAACCTAATACAAAGAGTATTCGTTCGAGCTCCCTCTTCCACAAGGTTCGGTAAGATTGGAGCTTTCGGAATTGCGAAATATCGAGTTCTGAGTTTGTAAACAAATAAAACTAAGCTAATGTAATAGTTCCCTAATGTTGGAAACTACTACTTACAGGGTAATGGAATTGAAAATAAAGGAAACAAAGAAAATAATGAAGAACGAAAACAAAAGCTGAGGTTTAATTTTGGCAGAGCTTCGGTACGGCAATAACCGGCCAAAGAACCACACTTTTCTTCATCTTATTCTTTGATATTTATAGAGGAGAAATTTGACAGTTGAAGAATAAGAACGTGACGCCCATGTAACGATCGTAAGACCTTTAAAAGGCGTGTCACGGTCGTGTAACACGGTGGGAGAACTGACTTTAGTTATGTTGCGGATAGCAAGAGTCGCCACCTACTTTTATTTTATCCAAAGGAAAGGCATAAAAGAACAGGAAAGACCTTTTTAAAATATTTTTGGGTCCGGGGGGTAGGTTATGTAAAGGGAAGGTGTTAGCACCCTTTACATCCATGGTTATCCATGGGCTCTTAGTTACTTAGCTCACTTTAAAATGTTTTTGAAAATGTGAAGTGTGTGAATAAAAATTTTCTTAAGTGTTTTATAATGATCCATGTACGGATGCGTATAAAACCTTTGTTTTGAAAATTTGTTTGAAATGTGTAAAGTGTTTGAAATGTTATTGAAAAGTGAGCAAGTATCTAAGAGGAACCTACCCTAAGTTTAAGTCTTTTCTGTTCTTGAATCCTTTAAATGGTAAGATTATCCCTATTATTAAGGAATAGGTAGTCATTACCTTGGATGTGAGGGACAAGTGAAGGGTCATCTGTTATTTAGGCAACTGTGGGGTGTATAAGCAATTCGGAGGAACTTATCATCTTTTATTCGAAAGGGACAAGATCATTACGAAGGCAACATTCGAAAGGGACTTGATCTTTTATCTGTTAAGGGACTAGATGATGTGAAATTGAGGGACTTTGCTTTATACACCCTACTTGACTTTTTGATTAGGCAACATGAGAGGTATCCCTAAGGAAGTGAGATGGCGATCAAAGATCGACTTACGTGTGTGAGTGTACAATTTTAGTATTTATCTTTAAATTAGTGATCTAAATTAATTTTAAACATACAAACATGTTACACTCCCTATTTACTAACCATAGCATAAAATATAAATAATAAACATTATTAATAAATTTTACACCAAGGAGCAATTACATAATAATAATAAAAAACAAATTAAATAAATAAGCAAAATAAATAAATAATTATAATTGGGTTAGTGAAAGAATAGTAATAATAAATCACAATGGGGTTAGTAATAATAAATATCATAAGAATATAATTAATAATAATAATGAAATAAACAAGAATATTATAATAATTAAAAGTTCAATTTTATAAACAATTATTATTTAATATTAAAATATAAACAATTATACTAATTATTATAAAGTTTTAAATTATGTGCTAATTATTAAGTTAATTATGAAAATATTATGAAAATAAAATTATAATTAAATTAGCAATTTTTAAACATATAATAAAAATTATTTACATACAAAGTTAAATTATAAACAATTTATGTCATATTATCATATTAACAAAATTAAATTAAAAATTTTAATTTTAAACATATTTATATACAAAATTAAATTATAAACAAATACTAAAATGTACATGATTAAAATTCACAAGTAAGAAATTAAGAATTAAATTTTAAATAAGAAAAAAGAAAATTAGGGTTTTAGATACAAAAATATTAAGATTTTAATTTAATACCTAATACTAATTTAATCATTAAATAAATATATACATATTAATAAAAGAAGTTAGTTTTTTAGAAAATATTATTTTTTAGGGTTTGTATTGATTTATGAAATATATTAGGATTTATTGAATTAAGATTATAGTTTTAATTTAAATTAATAATAATAAACAAATAAGAAAACAAGCAAAATAAGGAAAGAAAAGAAAAAAAGGGAGGCCTGGTTTTGAACCCAGGACCTCCCAATACCTGGAGAAGCCTCCATCCACTGGGCTAGCCTGCGCGCGCTGGTAAAGAATCCTCTCCAATTGGTTTTGTTGTTTAAACTGAAAAATCAAAGAAAAAGAAAACAAAACAAAAGGCCTGGGGGGATCGAACCCAGGACCTTTAAACATCACACAAACACACTTACCATTCCAGCCGGGAGGGCGCCTCTGTTGATATAATAGCTTTAATTCATTATATATTAAACCTAATAGTTAAACTGAAAAATAAGAAAAATTTGTGAAAAGCCAGGATTCGATCCCTGGACATAGACATCATACGCGCGTCCTTTGGCCAACTGAGCTACCACTACAACTGTTAAACAATATCAAAAACAAAACAAAAAATATTATATCCAGTTTTCAAAATCTGAAATTCGCGCCAGGGCTTCGTCTTCCTCCTTGGTACCTGCGTTTATTGCTGCGAATTCACCTATGAAGTTTCCTGCGAATTTTTGAAACCCTAAACCTGTGTTTTTCGAATCATCATACAAATCACCATGACAATCAAAATTAATGGCCCAGATCAATTATACAGAGTTCATACATCACAGCCATGGTTTTAGAATTGATTTTTAGGTCTCAAATGTGTGGTTCCCGTTTTGAACCTTTAAACCCTAACAATGGCAATCTTCAATACAGTCCATAACAATACAATTAACCTATGCAAAAAGCTTCCAAACATCATCACAAACACAAATATATGATTAGTTTTCAGTATTAACACAAGAATTAATCAAATCGAAAAATTTCAAAACATGGAGAAGATGCATTCGGCTTGTGCGATTTAGGTCATGAAGATGCAATGTTATGATCCAAAATCACTCTATGAACATCCAGGAATAAGTTGCAACCTTCAAATTGCCTTGAAAGTAGCTGTAACTTGGAATCTGAATTTGAAATTTAGTGACTTTTTGAAGATATGAACTTACTCTTTGAGGCAGCCAATCTGTGTTCTATGAGTAGGGTTATGTCATGTACTTATAGTGTGATGAATTTAGGTCAGAAAACTTGGTCATTGTTTGAAAGATTTGATCCAAAAAGATTGAGAAAGATAAGCTTTGAAATTCAAATATTTTTGCATAAACACTTTCTATTTCAAGCCAATCAACATTATTTTTGTATCAATTTGATCCATATTGAATTCATGACCTTCTAGAACCAAATATAATTTTAAATCTTCACACTTGATATTTTATTTAAATTTAAAATGATTTTTAATATAAAAAATCATAATAAATAAATTAAATAAAATAAAAATTATGAAAATATCAAATAATTTTCGTGCATGATGTCATGGATTGCTTTGGGTCATTAAAAGTTCAGCCCACTTAACAAAATTTGGTTTTAAACCTCCATTTGCTTCATAAACTTCCCTAAAATTTCCCAACTTTGCAAGGGCACACATCCTTCAATTTTAATGCTATGAGGGTGTTCTTGGACATTTTGGAAATCTTGAAGAGTCCTCTAACCAACCCCACTGGTTTCATGTTCATATCATTTACCATTCTCAAGTTATGCCCTTTTGCAGTTGTTGACTTTTTGTTGACTTTCAAAAGGACCTATAATGTCCTAGCTCATACCTTCCAAATGAAGCATTTTTGGGCTTGGCTTGTGAGACACAAAGTTGTAGAGAATTCAATTTCCTTCAAAATGAGCTTTGGATGGAGACTTGATGATGAAGCATGTGAAAGTTATGGCTGGTCAAAGTTCAGTTGACTTTTACTGAGGAAACCCTAATTTAGAAACCCCTGATTCTTGATGATCTGAAACCTCCTTGATGAATCATGATCAGCCCTTGATCAAATGATGAATTTTACTTCATATACTTGATGTTGGCAAAAAATCATGAAGTTTGACTTTGGTTTGACCACAGTTGACCTCAGTTTGACTTTTTAACTGCTTTGATTGATTTTGACTTATCTGATCATCTGACTGAGCAAACCTTTGAGAAAAGTCTTGAAACTTGTCATGGGGATTCTTAGACACATATAAGATGTTATGAAGCTCACTTGAAGTCTTGTAAGTTCATTTAGCCTGATTAAAGTCAAAACCCTAGTTTTGGATGCACTGCCTAGGAGGATGCATTGTCTGAGGGAATTGTCAAATCTTCTGATTATTTGTGAACTTTGTGAACCTTGTGAACCTCATAAAATGTCTTGTGAACCTTGTGAACTTCATGGGAGGTCTTGTGAACCTTGTGAACTTCCTTAAAGGTCTTGTATGTATTGTGAATCTTGTGAACCTTGTGAACCTCATAAAGTATCTTGTAGACTTCATGAACTTCATGAAAGGTCTTGTGAACCTTGTGAACCTTCTTAGCACACAAAGTCTTGTATTGTGAGGGCAAATTTTGGGGTGCAACAGGTCGTGAGACCCTTGTGACGACCGTGACACCTTCTTAATTTTTCCAGAAATGTAGATCTTTCCGTTAGCTTTCCAGCGCTTCGAACGGGGCGTCGTTTCGATTTACGGTTCAAAAGTTATGGCCATTTTCGTCAGACAACTCCTTGTATGCGAATTGTTCCATTTCTCGCCTGATTTGCTTCCTTTCTTCGCATACGACTCTTGAATGTTTGAATACCTGAAATAAACAAAATAACAGAATACCAACATAATATGGTGCAAATGAAAATCAAAACGAGTACAAAATATGCATTAATCAAGTCAAATAAATGATGTATTTTCACGTCATCAATATTCACAAAGGCCTTGGATGCTAACTAGTTTGAAAATTTAAGAGGCAAATTGGGAATCTGTCTTTATGAGGGCTTGTAGGAATTAATAATGTTTGAAAGTCCAGCCAAAGGATGTAGACTGGAGAATATCCTGGACAAGAAAGTGCAGACCAAGTTGAACTTTGTTTATGATGGAGTTCTGATTTACACAGATTGGTTACACTTCTGGATCTTGTGGTTTTATTTGTTTCTTTTGCTTTATGATAGTGATCATGTTTTGGCCAAATTTCTGGAAAAAAAGGGGAGTAGATATTGTGTGCTTCTTTGGTTGTGTGCTGATGAATACTATTTATTTTAGTATTGTCAATCTATATATATGCAGGGGCTGGGCTTAACAGGTTGAGGGAGAGATGAAATATCACTTTGTTTTTTGTTGCTGCTAATGTGATGTACTTTAGTATAATTCTTGTTGGTTTTTTGCTGTGTGCACAACTTATGAATTATGGTGATTCTGCTGTTGCTGGTGTGATGTGTTCAAACAGTTGATGTTTCTGTTGTTGTACTGATAGAACTGTTGGTTTGAGGGGAGTCCTCTATGTTGTATGCTTCCTGCTACTGTTGTGGTTCTCTGAAGTTTTTTTTTGTGTGTGTGCTGATAATGCTTAAATTGTTTTAGCCAAAGTTTGCCAAATGGGGAGTCTGCATATGTTTTAGATTGGCTATATTTTGTGGTAAGACTTATGTTTTTTTCTAGATGTCATAAGTAATGTTATGACATATGATTTAAGCATTATGCAGGTGTAAAATTTGTGTGTACAACTGTTTTTAATCAGGATGTCAAGACTGATGTCATGACATCTATGATTGGGCCTGAATACCGAAGTGAATCCTAGGTGTGAATTTGTATTTTGTCTAATCAAAGCTTTTAAGCAAGAGTGTTTGTATTTGACTGAAGCTTTTAAGCAAGGTCAATGGTTGTTTTGAAGAATGTCTTCGTTTTTTTGGAATTGTTTGTTTAAGATCACTGTTGTGATTGAGGGGGAGTGATCAGGGTCTCTTATATAGGATTTCCTAGGTAGAATTGTCATTGGGTAGGGATTAAGTGAAAAGATTGCAAACTAGGGTGTTTGTTGTGGATCTTTGAATTGATACTACTGATAGCGAAGTTCCTCCCTGGCTTGGTAGCCTCAGATCTTACTCCTAAAGCCATATGCCTGCTCTCGCTAGCCCATAAGTGTTTAGAAGATAATTTTTGAAAATTTAATAAGTCTAATTCATTTTAAAGCGCTCTCGCTGTATTTAAATCAAATGCCTAACTTTAGCTATCCGGTTAAAATCTCACACTCTCGTGGTCTCGACCTAACCTATTACACTTTTCTTACTCTCGTAACAAAAAGATTAATTTTTATAATAAAAAGTCACTGCCAGAATTTAAGTTCTTAATTGTTTTAGCTTAGATTCGATTTTACCGATTTAGTTTATTTTAATTACATACCGCCTAATTTGTTTAGCTACTCATATTTGTTGTACCAGACAGATGCAGAAACAGACAAATATTAATTAAAACATGAATTATAAAATAAAAAACAATTTCTTAACATAAATAAAATAAATAACTTAATATAAATAAAAACTTGAATGATTAAAACTTTAATACTCCTTCTTCCACAGACTGGTAAGCTCGGAGTGCGGAACCAGAATCGAAAAAAATAAAATTAAACGAATTTCTGAAGGCTGAAAAGAAATTAATAATAACAATTTCCTAATGTTGGAAATTGTTATTTAGTTTGGTTGGGATACAGAAGCAGGAAAATTAAACAAACAATTGCTGGAAAAATAATAAAATAGGGTGCAACAAAAATACGGCAGAGCTTCCGCGAGAAATGCTAAAATAACACTCTGTACTTTCTACTTCGTAATTAGGCTATTTATAGAAAATAATTTGGGCTTGGGCAGTTGAAATCCATTGCGTGGGTATAGGTCCGTTGAAGAGAAAATCCAGCTAACATGCATACTGAGTCTGAGAAAAAATAGGGAGCACTTTTGACTTCACGTTGCACGTCTATGACCAATTAAATCAAATAAAACCTATTTTCCTTTGTCACGTTCGTGACAAAGGTGTCACGCTCATTTTTCCCACTTAAAGCGCGTCACGGTCGTGACAGCTTGGTAACGATCGTGAGTGTTCCACGTTGGGCGTCACGGTCGTGATGATGTGGTAACAACCGTGGTTGTTACAAATTATGCAGCATTTGCAGAATTCCTTTCTTCTTCTTCTTTTCATGCTTGTTTTTGTTCCTTTGATCTTTGGCTCATGATTTAGCTCTAAAAATGTTATACCTGCAAAATGACATAGAAAACTCGAAGAATCGGGTGTTAATACGATAAATGTGCGATAAATCGGACTTGAAACATAGTAATAAAACGATACGATTTCTCGTTATCAAACTTCCCCAAACTTAAACCTTTGCTTGTCCTCAAGCAAATAGTCGGTTGAAAAATGATCGGACAATTTCCATCGACGCATACACATAACAAACCATATGAGGAATCGTTTAGCAAGATAAACCGGTACTAGAATAGAACACTAACGATACACTAATGACACAAGCAACAAGTTAAGTCGTCGACTTCCCGTTTAAACGAAACATTCGATAATTGCGTTACGATTCTACCTAGAGTATTTCGATCTTATTTCACCCGGTTTCATTCTAGCGCAATCACATTAAGCCCTTTGCCTTAGCACGCACGTAGTGGAGTAGCCGGTTAGTGACTTTGATCCTTTATAAGCACGGGGTCTGGTACACGAATGTGGCAACCCTATATATTATCCGAATTGGAGGTTGTGGGGGATCGAACCGTAGCACGCCCTACCAAGTTCAGAACCAGGTACCTCTGAACCAACCCGCAATGGACTCCTCCTTATATTTCTCGTTTCTTATATGCGACCGTGTACTTTGGTGCAATTTCTTTTTATTGGCATCGAGATATGAAGGATCATTATAGATTAGGCATCAAACACTTATGTTCATCGGCTCCCCACGTGGTTTGTGTTCAGACGGTGCTGACTGCTAGTATAAACTACTAGGGGTTACTTTAGAACTGAAACTTAAGGTGTATTCGTAACAATTATCGGAACGGAATGCTTAAGTAGGAAGTCTAAGGTGTCAAGACTGTATTGATCTTGTTGGATCTTTCTCAGCTTCCTAACTACGATTTCATAGGTAAGTCGGGTAATGCGAAGATAAAATAAAAATTTTCGGTATGGCTAAATAAACTGGGAGAATTCAAAACTGAAGAAATAGCACAAATATTACTTTGTTTAATTGAAATACGGAAAGGAAAATACAACGAAATGGAAAATGCGGAAAGGGAAATGCGGAAAAGGAAAGGTATCTCTCCCACACTATATCAGACATTGTCCTCAATGTTATGATATAATAGCGGGGAAAATACAATACAAAAACCGAAATGCAAAAACATAAACATAAATATAAACTAAGGCTGCTGACGACCACGGCCTCGGCTTCTGGTGCGGGAGCGTCTGGTAGGAGTCGCTTCTGGATCAGAACCGGTGGTGGTGAGAGTAGTGATATCAATACGCAAAGCCTCTAGCTCGCTACAAATCTCTCCTAGCTTCTCATCTGTCGTCCTCTGGTTACTGGCAACAGCTGAAAGTAGGGCATCATATTGCTCTTTTTGCCTTCGCTCGAGTGCGGCATTCATCTGATTCTGCTGATGAATGGCACGGAGGACGTCTTCAAGTGTGATGTCGGGTATAGGTGGCTGCCTGGTGGAGGACTCAGGGATGTCCTATACTGGCTCAGCAGCATCCATGGTATCCTGCATCTCGTCCACAGGTGCATCTGTCTGCTCATCAATAATGGGGACGTGGCCTGCAACATCCGGTAAAGCAAATAGCCAATTGGCTCGGTTCGACGGATCGATGCGGTCACGGCAAGGAAAGATGATGTGATGATAAACGGTGCCTTGGATAACAGGGTTGAACCTGCCATCCTCTCTCTGAGATATCAAATGGGCGGACTTGCAATAGCTCTTTGTAAGCAACTTTGCGGCTCCGTGAGGCAAATGAGTAATTTGGTCACCAATCTCCAGCTGAATGGCAAGGGTGGTGACAATCCCGCCTATGTAGAAGGGGGTTGCGCCTCGATGCGCTACAGACTGGATATGGGATAAAAGGAACGGGGCATCATTGATGTGCTCCTCATTCAAGGCACAGTGCAAGAACAAGAGCTCTTTGGATTTCAGCTTGTGATTGCTCTCTCTTGCGAAAATAGTATTGCAGATGATGCGATGGAAATACCGAATCGCCGGGTTATGGATGTGGGTGGCATTCAGACTCTGGAAGGCAGTATCACGGGTGTTGGTGATGTCGTGCCACAAAGTGAAAGCAGCTTCGTTGAAGTTGTCGGGCACGCGGAGATGAGCATCATCGCCGTGATCGAAACCTAACAGTTTGGTGATCCTTGTTTGTGTGATTTCGAACTCTCGTCCGAGCATTCTGAACTTTGCAATGCCTGTGAGTTGACTTGTTGAACCGGGAGGTGTAAAATACTGAAACGAACTCAGAAATTCCAAGGTGAGGATTTCGAATGTCGGTTATGGTTGACTGCACAAGTGCCATAAACCAACATGCTCAAGCAGGAGCTTCACGCCGTCTAGCAGTCCTAACTCCCTCAAGCAGTCAAGGTCGACATACCGAGTGGGTTGGACGCCACGGTTCTGAAACCTGATAAACTTATGTCTTTGTGCTTCTCCTTGGTCACCATCTCTAAATTGGATATTCTCCATTGCATGCAAGTAAGGAATTGAGAGATGAGAGTTTTTGAGTTTTTGTGAGAAAATAAAAAATGTGAAGAATTTGTTCAGATTATAATGAAATGAGTGAATGTGAGAAGTTTGGAATAAATGGAGAGGTTTATTGGGTTAATGAAATTGATTGAGAGTAATGGGAGGTTACGGGAGAATGAGGAGATAATGGGAGGTTTGTATTTTGTGAAAATGGAGAATGGGTTCTGCGAAGGTGAACGGTTCTGTTCTTCAGAATTCGTATAATAGGGGTGTCACGGTCGTGAGGGAGGTCTTACGGTCGTGACGCGCTAAATAGCTCGTCACGATCGTGAGTGATGAGTGACGACCGTGATGGCTTTAAAACTTGAAATTTTTCACAGAATGCATTATCTCACTTCATTTCAATGCAATTTATTTTATTATTTTCATTTATTTCCAACACAAACAATATATATAATATTGGATCAATATAAATTAGCAGTAATTTCATCACACGAGAATTCATAAAATATCAAGCAATTTAAATATAACAGTAAGTAATGAAAAGCATAGAAATTGATTAAATTAGAAAGTGGCAAAACTAGAAGTACTTTGCTTTTGACATAATAGAAGGAAAATTACATTGATAAAAATAAGCTACAAAAATGTTTGCAAAATGTTAAAACTAACTAGAAACAAAAGCGAAAAGTAAAATAAACTAAATCACTACAGCATTTTCAAAGTTGCTTCTTCAAATCTTCAAGTGCGGAGTTTAAATGGTAGAATTGTTCACATGTTATGTCAGTTAAACCTATAACGTCCAATCGCATGCTTTTAACCTCATCCTTAACAACATTAATATCGGCTTAGTAAACTTCAAGAGTATTCATAATTTTCTTTAAGTTGTCAGCATATCCTACTTGATTTACTTCAGGGGTTTCAATCACTTCATCAGTGTGGTCAATGTCATGGTAACCAGGAGGTGTCTCAGGGTCACTTTCTACATCAGTCATTATGTCATCCCTTATTTTGTAAGATTGTGGTGTTTCGGGAGTGGATGGATAGTCAGGAGGGGTAAGCTCATAAAGCCAATTATCTTTATTGTGAACACTGACTCTAGCATGGTTTGGTAATGTGAACAGGGTGACTACTTCATTCCTGATTAGGTACTCGTAAGGTGGTTGTCCTAAATTTCTTATGATTTGGCGGTTAAAGCAAAAGTTCAGATTCATAGGACGGATGGTTCCTAAACGGTTACACTTGTGTAATTGGTATCTAAGTCCTAGGGCATCAGCAATCATGGTGACCAGGCCTCCTACCAATATGGGTAGATCAGGTTCCTCTTGGATTCTGGTGAAGGTTTGCATCATGAATGGTACACCATTAACTGGTTGTCCATTGGTCGGACAGGACATAATGAATATCTCATATTTAGATACTCCAGTGAGGTTTTCTTCTTTTCCAAAGAAGGTGTGGGCAAGGATCTTATGGAAATAGCGGATAGCAGGGTTATGTATTTCATCATTGTTCATGTTATCCGGCTCAGGATGGTAATTTCCGGTTAAGGTTCCCCAAAAGAAGTCTAGCTCAATATCCATTAATTCTACCTGTGTGGTAGTAAAAGCAAAGGGTCCACTAGGGAATCCTAATAAGTCAGCTAGTTCTTTATGGTTAAAGTCATATTCTATTCTGAATAGTCGGAAACTGATAAATCCTTTTCTGAATCCAAAACCGCGCTCGGGTAAGTAAACTAAGGAGCTTAAGAACTCAAGGGTGAGCTCGCGGTAAGTCACAAACTTTTGTTTTATTAGTGCATTCTCCCATCCAAGTTGGTTAAACAGGTATAGGATGTTATCATGTATACCTAAAGTTTCCATAGTCAGTTCATCATGATACAAAGTCAAATCCATTGGTCTCTGTGATAACTCCTCAAATTTCATTCTTTGGTTCCTACCTCTAAATTTGGTTTCCATAATGTTTCTTGGTTGGTTAGTCATAGTTAGTGTAAATGTGGAGGAAACAAATCAGGGGGAAAAGGAAAGTGGAAAAGACTTTAGAAAATCTGTAAAAGTGATTTAGAAAATAAAAATTAAAATAAAGAAAATAAGAGAATAAATGCATAAATGAAATCAATAATGATAATAATGAAATAAAACAATAAAACAATAAAATGATAAAACAATAAATTAATAAATTGATAAAATGATAAATTGATTAAAATGATAAAAATGGGTTGCCTCCCATTAAGCGTTGTTTTTATCGTCATAAGCCTGACGTAATGCTTAGGGGTAGATTAATCAGGGAAATTAGTGGACAACTCTAAAAGCCTTAGACTATTCGCATAATCTCTATTTTCAATTTTATTGTAATGTTTTAATCGTTGTCCGTTTACTGTGAACGGTTCACTATTCCTACCCTTAATTTCTATTGCTCCGCTCGGGAACACTTTAGTTATTTCAAAGGGTCCTGACCATCTAGATTTTAGTTTTCCAGGAAAAAGCCTAAGTCTTGAATTAAAGAGGAGTACAACGTCTCCCACACTAAATTCTTTCCTAGATAGGCGTTTATCGTGCCATCGCTTAGTTCTTTCTTTATATATCTTAGCATTCTCGTAAGCATCTAACCTTAACTCTTCTAATTCATTAATGTCGAGGATTCGCTTTTCTCCTGCGGCTTTGTAGTTTATATTGAGTGTTTTAATCGCCCAATATGCTTTGTGTTCTAGTTCTACCGGGAGATGACAAGACTTTCCATACACTAATTTGAAAGGTGTAGTTCCTATGGGTGTCTTGTAGGCTGTCCTATAGGCCCATAAAGCTTCATTAAGTTTAGATGACCAATCTTTCCTAGATATGGCGACAGTCTTTTCTAAGATTTGTTTAATTTCTCTGTTTGAGACTTCGACCTGTCCACTTGTTTGTGGATGATATGGTGTTGCTACATGATGTCTAACTCCATACTTAGATAGTAATTTGTCAAAGATTTTCGAAATGAAGTGCGAGCCACCGTCACTTATGACGAGTCTAGGCACACCAAACGTCCGGGCAGATGAATGCGTCGAGCAAAGGCCCCAACCATCCATGTCTATGGGACACCTCCTCGACAACTCTACTGCGTGTCGGGCAGAGACACGCATCCTCCACCAGCTGATCTTCATTCACATATCACCTACCTACATCACGGGCACGTGAGCTATGTCGGGCAGAACCACGTCTGCCAACTCATCTGGCACGTCACCCAACTCCCCTGTATTATCTCCGGAGGGATAGGGGCAGTTGGACCAGGGAGCAGACCTTTGGTCTAGGTCTTCACGCTTCTTACGCGTCCCCTGGCAGCTCCTCCTTGGGCCTAGCTAAATCCAACCCATTAGGAGCCTTGGCCCAGCGCTGGGGGCTCAATATAAATACCCTTTCATAGCAAAGGGTCAGGTATTCTAACTCACTCGGAAACAACCTTAACTTTCTGTACCTCTTCTGACTTAAGCATTGGAGCACCTTGCAGGTACACCCCCTCACTCACCTCACTCTCTGGCCCAGTCTTCAAATCCTTGGAAGGCCTTCCTGATCAGGTAAGATCAGTGGCGCCGTCTGTGGGAAACTAGCTATCCCCGTCTTCACCAACAGAGGATCAAAAGCTCATTCATTCCAGTCCTTCCAACATGGCCGGAGAACAACCTAGCGAGCGCAGCCGTCCCCTCGTCGACTACACTATGGATGATGGCCCGCAACCCCATGAAGCAGACGCTCGAGACGGTCGTCCATCTACCCCGTCTCCAAAGCCTCAAAACAACGGAGATGTCCCTCACGCCCAAGACCAAGGGGCCGAAACATTTCATCCCATCCCCGTCCCCATCGAAGGAGACGCCACCATGATTGCCATGGTGAACGCCCTCAACCAGGCTGGCTCTATGCTCTACCAGCAGCACGAGAGAATCATGGCCCTCGAAGCTGAGCGACAGGAGGTCCGACCTCAGTAGGGGAGGAGGGCACAACAACGTCCAGAGCCAACAAAGAAGCGAGGACGTCGCTCTCCAGAACCTCACGTCAGCAGGGCACGCGCCCGTCGTGACAATGATCGATCAGGAACATCACCAAGGCGCGGGCACAGCCCCGACAACAATGAACTATCTCCATTAAGGAGCGACGAGGAAGACTTGCACTGTCCCCTGTCTCGGGCAATAATGGAAGCCCCGCTCCCCAAAGGCATGGAGAAACCGCCCAATCTAGCTGTGTACGACGGGACTACCGATCCCGACGACCACGTCGACAACGTCAACGCGATGCTCGACTACCGCAATGATATCACCGGTCATCTCAAATGCCGGCTGTTTTCAACAACCCTCAGGAAAGGGGCCATGGCTTGGTACAAAAGCTTGGCTCCCGAATCCATCACATCTTGGAGAGTCATGAGGTCCATGTTCACCAGGCACTTCACGGCTTCCCGTCGTCACCCCAAGACTGAGGCGACCCTTGAAGCCATAGTACAAAAGAAGAATGAAACACTGCGCTCGTACATCGAGCGATTCAACCAGGAAGCTGTCGAGGTGGATACCACCGAACACATGAAGAAGTATCTCCTCGAAAGAGGACTCTTGCCCGGCAGTGAACTTAGCAGAGCCGTCGGGATCGAGCCTCCCCGCACCTTGAACGAACTCCTGCACAAGGCCCAAGCCTATATCAGATACGAGGAAAAACAGGTGGCCCACAACGCTCGCAGCGGCCGTGGTGCTGGGGATACTGACCACCCCAAACGCAAGGAGCCAAACATCCCCCGTCGCAACGGGGACAAGCGAAGGGAAGAAAGACCTCGCGAGCTCCGAGAAGGAAGAGGCCCCGCGGGCCGATACAGCGAGTACACCTTACTGACAGCTCCTCGCGAGCGCATCCTCGCAGAATGCATCAACTCTAAGTTCAAACAGGGCAGAGTAAGGTTCCCAAAACCATCTGCACCAAAACCTCACACCGACAAATCCAAGTACTTCCGGTTCCACAGGAGCCACGGCCACGTGACCGAAGACTGCGTCCACCTGAAGGATGCGATAGAGATTTTAATCCAAGAAGGGCACCTAAAACAGTATACGAGGAGGAACAAAACCCCCAGACATGACGAGGCAGAAAAGAAGAGACCCCGGGAAGAAACAACCCCCGACAACTCTCCTTATCAAGTGGCCCTCTGCGTGTCACGCCCGGAAGATTTCATCCTCCCCGAGCCATTGCCCGAAGGTAGAATCACTGCACTCAGCCCCTGGGAAGATTTTCCAACCGCACTGGTTATATCAGGTGGAGGAATTAACGGGGAAGCCGCTGCCCTTTCGGTCAAACGCAAGTTCGACGAGCTCCTACTGACTGCCCCCGAGCAAAAGGCGACGCTGACAAAATATTGGGGTAAATCCAACCCAATATCCTTCTTTCTGGAGGAACTTCCGGGCGGATCCCCGAATTCGGGCATCCCACTGTTGATCAGGGAAAAGATGGCCCAGTTCGACGTCAGGCGCATCCTGGTCGATCAAGGCAGCTCAGTGGATATCATGTATGTCCACCTCTTCAAGACTCTGAAATTAGACAAGACCAACTTGGCCCCCTACGTCGGATCCGACCTCCAGGGATTCAACGGAGCAACAACAAGGCCGTGGGGATATGTCGAGCTCCTCGTCACCTTCGGGGAGCAGGAAACGGCCAGGGAAATCAAGATCCAATTCCTGGTCGTGGACTGTCCATCCCTTTACAATTGCATCTTTGGACGCCCGACACTGGCCGAACTCACCGCGGTCCCATCCACCGTCCACCTGAAGATGAAATACTACACCAAATTGGGCCGCGTGGTCACCATCCACGGTGACATCGAAGCCGCCCGACGGTGCTACGACGCTGCGGTAAAAGGACAGGCCATGGTCAACACAAAGAGTAGCAACAACAACAAAAAACTCAGGACCGAGGATCCTCCCCGGGGAGTTAACGCCATCGACCTCGACTATCGCATCGGGCTAGACGAAACCGAAGAGGGGAAGCTCACCGAGGAATAATCTCTCGGACACCCGGTCCGACCAATCCCCGACGGAGAGTTCGAACTCATTCCTCTCGGGGACGATCCAGAAAGGACAGTAAAGATAGGCAAGGGAATGCCCGAGGGAACAAGGGAAAAGCTAGTGGCATGCCTCAAAGAGAACTCTGACCTCTTCGCCTGGAATGCCGCAGAAATGCCCGGGCTGGATCCTGAGATCGCGTGTCACCAGCTAGCTTTAGATCGGGCAGTCAAGCCCATAGCACAGCGTAGGCGCAAACAGTCCCCCGAGAAGGCGGAGGCTGCCGAACGAGCTGTAAAAGACCTTTTAGAGGCAAATTTTATTTCTGAAGCCCAGTACACAACCTGGCTCTCTAATGTAGTCCTCGTTAAGAAAAATAATGGAAAATGGCGCATGTGTGTTGATTATACTGATCTTAATAGGGCTTGCCCGAAAGATGCTTTCCCCCTCCCTAATATAGATATGCTCGTAGACAATTCTGCAGGTTTTAAACTCTTGTCCTTCATGGACGCATATAGTGGATACAACCAAATCCCTATGTCGCCCACAGACAAGAGACACACGGCATTCATGACCCCAACGGGCAATTACTATTACAACGTAATGTCGTTCGGGCTCAAGAACGCCGGTGCCACGTACCAACGCATGATGAACAAAGTCTTCAAGGAAGAAATAGGGGACATGCTCGAAGTATACATGGACGACATGATCGTCAAGTCACACGAGGAAGTTACCCATGCTCGACACCTAACCAAAGTTTTCGAGCAGGCTAGGCAGTGCAAAATGAGGTTCAATCCTGAAAAATGCACGTTCGGGGTACGGGCAGGAAAATTCCTAGGTTTCTACCTCACCGAAAGGGGGATCGAAGCCAACCCCGACAAATTTCGGGCGTTCTCAGAATTTCCGACCCCGAGGACCAAGAAATCAATCCAATCCCTCAACGGAGTGCTCGCCTCACTCTCCCGTTTCATCGCCAAGTCCGCCCAGCACGCACTGCCATTCTTCAGACTCCTTCGCAAAGAGGCCAGCTTCGACTGGACCGACGAGTGCGAGCAGGCATTACTCCATTTGAAAAAAGTTCTCTCCGAACCCCCGATCTTATCACGACCATTGGAAAAGGAAACCCTATACCTATATCTATCTGTGGCGACCGAGGCCGTCAGCGCCGTCCTAATAAGGGAGACCGACGAAGGACAAAAACCCATCTATTTTACGAGCAAAGCACTCCAAGCCCCTGAGCTCCGATATTAGCAAATCGAAAAGGTCGCCCTGGCCCTCATAAATGCGGCGAGGAGGCTACGTTATTACTTCCTCGCACATACGATAAACGTAAGAACCGACCAGCCGATCAAACAATTACTCGGGCGACCAGATATGGCCGGCAGAATGCTCAAATGGTCACTGGAACTCTCCGAATTCGACATACAATACGAAAATAGAAAGGCCTTGAAAGCCCAAGCATTGGCCGACTTCGTCGCGGAAATGACCCACTGCCCAACACAGGCGGACGGCGCCCACAAGTGGGCGATCTTCGTCGACGGCGCCTCCAGCACATCAGGCAGCGGAGCCGGGATCATCCTCGAGAATGAGGATGGGATCTTGATCGAGGTCTCATTAGCACTGGCTTTCCCAACGTCGAACAACCAAGCCGAGTACGAGGCTTTTATCGCAGGCCTGAGGTTAGCCGAGGACCTGGGAGCAAAAGAAGTAAAAATATCCACAGCCTCCCAGCTCGTGGCATCACAAGTACGAGGAGAATACCAAACCAAGAACGACAACCTCGTCGAATACTTGTCCCTTGTCAAAGAAAAACTTGAGAAATTCGAGAAGTGGGAAGTTCAACACGTACCTCGCGAGCACAATACACGGGCAGATATCCTCTCAAAACTAGTCAGCACGAGGAAAAAGGGCGGAAATAAATCCGTAATTCAAGAAATCCTTCCTCGACCTAGCATCGAAAAATTACCTCCTCCATTCTAGGTCAACGCGATCGGGTATGCTCACTGTTGGATGACACCCATCTACAATTACCTAACAAAAGACGAACTCCCCGTCGACCCAAAGGAGGCGGCCACCACCAAACGACGGGCATGTTCATACGTACTCCTCGAAGGGAAACTCTACCGTAGAGGGTTCTCCATCCCGTTACTTAAGTGTGTCGAGGAAGAGAAAGTTCCCGACATACTTGGAGAAATACACCGGGGGATTAACGCCCAACACCTCGGCGGACGATCACTCGCGCGAAAAGCCCTTCGAGCAGGCTACTTCTGGCCGACCATGCAAAACGACTCAAAGGAGCACGTAAAAAAATGCGACAAATGCCAGCGACACGCCGACATGCACCTCGCACCCCCGAATGACCTAAAATCACTGTCTTCCCCGTGGCCCTTCGCATGGTGGGGCATGGACATCCTCGGACCTTTTGTCACCGGATCGTACCAGAATAAATACCTCATCGTCGGGGTGGATTATTTTACGAAATGGGTTGAAGCAGAGGCATTGGCTAAAATAACCGCACAAAACATTCTCCGGTTCTTTAAACGCAACATCCTCGCTCGGTTCGGCGTACCCCAGGCCCTCATCACGGACAATGGGACACAATTCACGGACGGAGGATTCCAAGACTTCGTCGCCAGCCTTGGTACTAAACAGCATTTCACGTCTGTCGAACATCCACAGGCGAACGGGCAAGCCGAGGCGGCCAACAGGGTAATCTTACGTGGCCTTAAACGCAGGCTCGACGAGGCGAAGAGGGCATGGGTCGAAGAGCTACATAGCGTCCTATGGGCTTACCGCACAACACCACACTCCACCACCGGGGAGACCCCATTCCGACTGACTTACGGCACCGAAGCAGTCATCCCGGTAGAAATACGGGAACCAACGAGGCGCATAGAGGAACCCCTAGACGAGGAAATGAATGACGAGACTCTTAGAGCCGAGCTCGACCTAGTCGAAGAGATCCGTTCCGAAGCGGCCCTCAGAGAAATGTCCCTCAAACAAAAAATAGCACTACGCCACGACGCGAAAGTCATAAGAAGAGAGTTCCAGGTCGGCACCCTGGTCCTCAGAAGAAACCAGAAAAACCCAAAAGAGGGTAAACTGGCCGCCAACTGGGAAGGCCCCTACCGCGTCCGCGACAAGACGAGCAACGGGGCCTATTACCTAGAAAACCTACAAGGGGAAGAACTCGCTCGACCATGGAACGCAGAAAAACTTAGACAATATTACAGCTAAACTGTATCACGGGGAGACGTGGGTGGTACGACCACGCTCTTCGTCTCCAAAACCCCAAAGAGGAACCGCAAGGCCCGGGGACGAACCGGGGGCACACAGCGAACACAACCCTCCCCGACGATTGGGATCTCGATCGAGACCCAACGTCGAAGTACCACGACAGGTAGGGCACCCAGCTCGCGATGGGAAAGCCCAAGCCTCGAAGCCAGAGTCCGAACAACGAACCCGGGCTTCGATATAAACGGGCACAAAGCCCGACGCTTCGTCGGTTCCCTAAACCGAGGAGACTAACGAGGTCGAGCAGAGTCTAAATTCATAAACAAGCAAATATAACGCATAACCGAACACAATGAATGACAACAGAAAACATTCATATATTTAAAACAGAATAACATAACAACGGCCGAGGCCAAGTACGCCCGAAGGCCAAATTACATATGCCCGAAGGCCAAAATATATAAAGGGCACGCAGGCCACACAACAAGGCACGCAGGCCATAACAAAAACAACAAATAAAAAGAAAAAAACAATAATCAAGACTCCGCCCGGAGCACCTCATCAGCATCTCCCACCTCATCCTCGTCATCCCCCAGCTCCTCCTCAACTTCGAAAGGGCATACGATCTCTCCTTCCCGGACGCAGTAATTATGGGCCGACCCCTCCGTCACCAACTCAGGATTCAGAAGCCTCAGTTGTTCGACGGCATTGTCGAAACCCTCCTTGAAAACAGCCACGAGGTCCTGGTTGAGAGAGCGTATGTGCCCCAGCAGCTCGCCACGGGAACTAAGGGCAAGCTCCTCCTCGGTCTCATCAGCCAAAGGACGGACCTTTTCCTCGAGAGATTCAAGTTGAGCCCGCAGTCCAGCATTGTCCTCGATCAGCTTCTGGTGCCCGGCCACCTGCTCCTCCAAGCTTACCTTGGCCGCCTTCAGCTGGTCCCGCTCCTTTTCTGCCTCCTCCAGTTTCTTATTCAGCCCCTCCTGCAACTGATGCTCCTCCTTATAGTCCGACAGGTCTTTGGACAGCTTGTCCTTCTCCGACCGAACCTGCACGAGAGCGTCCTCCAGGGAGGCAGTAGAAACTGAGGTATCGGTCAAGACCATGGCCGTCTCCATCACCCGGATGACAGCTGCCAGGTCTCTAGCCAGCTCCTTGCGTCGGACACCAGCATCTTGGTCCAGGATAGCCTTTGCCTCAGGCGCCGGCACCGCGATCGCATCCTCGACTTTGAAGAACGACCGCTCCACATAGCAGGGGGTAACAAATAGCTGCCCGGTCCACCCGGACTTCCCAAGGATGACCTCGAAAGAGTCCCCGCCGGACGTTTCCGTTTATGGAGAGGAGAGGCCGATTGAGGCGGACTGTCAGGGATGTTTATCGTCGACGCCCGAGGAGGAGAGGAAGGTGTCGGACTTGCTGTGTTCGAAGTCCCAACCCCAGCATCAGCACCGGTCGCCTGAACACGGGCCACGGTCTTCTTTTTCTTTTTTGGCACCCGGTCAGACGCACCGACCTGGTTGGCCAGCTTCAGGACCCGATCACGCGTACTGGGCATGGCACCTGCGAAACATTACACACAAACATTAGCGAGCGAAAACATTGACAAAAATAAAAGATCAAGAAAAATCTGCCTACTCAGTAATTCTAAAGCCTTCTCCTCGGTCCTACACTCGAGCAAGGCCTTTGTATTAATATAGCGCGTCTCAGTAATTGGAATTTCGGCCTCGTCGAGATAGGGCACGCCCTGTCGATTCGTCCAGACCCCCAGATTGAAACTCTGCACGTGATCAACCAGCTTCTTGTATGCGAGCCTATCCTCAACGCCGAGCATCGAAAATTTGACCCTATAGTGGGCGGTGGAGATGTCGAAATGATCGCGCTGCCACCTCAGCGGTATCTTCGACATCAATGTCTCCTCCCCATTTGATGCTCGTTGATAATAGTAAAGAGAATGAAGGGCGGCACGGGTGATCGGCATCACCACATACCAACGACCTTTGAAATGACGGGCATAGTCCACGTACGTCTTGAACAAACGCACGGGCTGTTTAAAAGAAACCCAACTGTGGCGCCCACAGAGGCCGGACCGCTGGAGGTGGAAGACGTAGAAGAAAAGGGCTCGAGTGCACCCAATGCCGAGGAAACGGCAGACCAACTCGAATGCCTGCATAAAGGCGAGGGCGTTGGGATGCAGTTGGGATGGCGCCAGCCGAAGCCATTTAAAGATCGACATTTGGAAGGAGTTGAAGGGCAGCCTGATCCCCGCCTCCCGGAAAGCAAACTCGTACATCGTGAACTGCTTCCCCGGGAAATGATGGCAGATACGGTCCTTCTCCTTGGGGGCACAGCAATGCCAATTCTCCGGATCTTCCCGGTTTCTATCTTCGACCTCGGCGTAAGCGGGGATGGCCTCGTCACAGAAATAGGACTCCTCCTCCAAAGGTTCATCCGCAACCCAGGAGAGATCCACCTGCCCGGAGGATGAAGCATGCTCAGTACCATCCCTGGCACTCCCATCCCCGACGGGTAGACGAGCAATGACCGCATCTTCAGACGAGGACCCAGAGTCTTCCCTCCTCGATCGTAGACGCCCGGTAGCACCTGAAACGCAGACAGAAAGAGTGAATTCGACATCATATCAAATCCACCCTTCCACCGCAGGTCAAGTGAAAGGGCATAGTAGCAACGGACACTGACAACGTGTTCGACGCGAAGATACGCACGTTCTTAAGAGACCGGGCAGAAAGTTCATATATACTTATGCAAATATTGCCCGGCATATGTAATTTCTGCCCGGGACAGTCTAACCCTAACCCTATTTTCTACCATCTATAGTCCATCTACAGTCCATTTTACTATTCCTAAGTCAAATCTAACCACATACTACGAATATAACATGCGTTTGTAGACATTTGACACAAACAGAAGGGAAAATGATAGATTACAGAAGCAAAATGGTACCTGACATATTGGAAGTTGAGAAAGAGACGGTGGCGCACGGGCAGAGATGGTGGTTCAGGCAACGAGACGGGCGGAGACGGCGGTTCAGACGGCAAGACGAGCAGACACAGGAGGATTCTTCAGAGCTTCCGGTGAACATAGGAGCGAAAAAGTGAAAATGAAGTCACTCAACTTCCTTTTATAGTCCCTGGCGCGTGGGCCAACGCGCTAGGTCATCATTGCCTACTGCCTACACCGTCTTTGCACACAAAACGAAGCGACGCCATCAAGTCTGAGACACGTCTACCCAAAAAAGAAACTGAAGCGACGTCGAGCATCTGTCAGTTCCCCGACTCATCAAGACGCCCTATCCCCGCATCAAGCCCTCGGCCATTACGAGGAAGATGCACACCATCAATCACTTTCCATCCCTGACACTACCATGGAAAGAGAAGCTCGCGAACAAGTCTATTGGAATCTTCCAGGCCATACGTCCGCGCCTCTCCCTCGACACAGGGAACCCCGGCTGCAATACAAGTCATCACTCTAACTCAGAGACTCGACTTGGGGGGCTCCTGTTCTGGACTGGGCCATGACGACATGCACGGCACGGCCCAATGCTTGTCGGGTACAGGCCCAAACGTCCGGGCAGATGAATGCGTCGAGCAAAGGCCCCAACCATCCATGTCGATGGGACACCTCCTCGACAACTCTACTGCGTGTCGGGCAGAGACACGCATCCTCCACCAGCTGATCTTCATTCACATATCACTTACCTACATCACGGGCACGTGAGCTATGTCGGGCAGAACCACGTCTGCCAACTCATCTGGCACGTCACCCAACTCCCCTGTATTATCTCCGGAGGGATGAGGGAAGTTGGACCAGGGAGCAGACCTTTGGTCTAGGTCTTCACGCTTCTTACGCGTCCCCTGGCAGCTCCTCCTTGGGCCTAGCTAAATCCAGCCCATTAGGAGCCTTGGCCCAGCGCTGGGGGCTCAATATAAATACCCTTTCATAGCAAAGGGTCAGGTATTCTAACTCACTCGGAAACAACCTTAACTTTCTGTACCTCTTCTGACTTAAGCATTGGAGCACCTTGCAGGTACACCCCCTCACTCACCTCACTCTCTGGCCCAGTCTTCAAATCCTTGGAAGGCCTTCCTGATCAGGTAAGATCAGATTATATTTTTGAAAAGCTTAATTACTACTCGTGTGTCATTTGTAGGAGAAGCTATAGCCTCAATCCATTTTGAAACATAATCGACAGCTACGAGTATGTAATTATTACCGAAAGATGATGGGAATGGTCCCATGAAATCTATTCCCCAGACGTCAAAGACTTCTACTTCTAATATTCCTCTTTGAGGCATTTCATCTCTTCTTGAAATATTACCGGTGCGTTGACACCGATCGCAGTTTATAACAGCGATGTGGACATCTTTCCATAAATTAGGCCAGAATAGGCCGACTTGTAAGATTTTTGCACAAGTCTTGGAAGTGCTTGCATGTCCACCATAAGGAGATGAATGGCAATGAGCAATGACATCTTCTATTTCTTCTTCGGGAATACATCGACGAAAGATTCCGTCGGGTCCTCTTTTAAAAAATAATGGTTCATCCCAATAGTAATGTTTGAGATTGTGAAAGAATTTCTTTTTCTGCTGATAGGTTAAGTCAGGTGGAAGTGCTCCTGCAGCTAAGTAGTTGACAATGTCAACGTACCATGGCAGTCCTACGGTTGTTTGGATTGTTTCCACGGGTTCTGGTTCATCTATATCTAACTGAACTGGGTCGCTTCCTATTTGTGCTATCAGCTGTTCATACGGAAAATCGTCGTTGATCGGCACTTGTTCGGGTTTTATACCTTCTATTCTAGATAAATGGTCCGCTACGACGTTTTCAGTACCTTTCTTATCTTTTATTTCGAGATCAAACTCTTGTAAGAGTAAAATCCATCTCAAGAGTCTTGGTTTAGCATCTTTCTTGGTTAATAGATATCTGATAGCAACGTGGTCTGTGTAGACGATTATTTTTGCTCCCACTAGGTAGGAACGGAATTTGTCAAGCGCAAAGACAACTGCTAACAATTCTTTTTCAGTAGTGGCGTAGTTCATCTGAGCAGAATCTAAGGTTTTACTGGCATAGTAAATTGCGTGAAGTTTCTTGTCCTTCCTTTGTCCTAGAACTGCGCCTACATCATAGTCACTCGCATCGCACATGATTTCGAAAGGTAATCTCCAGTCAGGGGGTTGCATGATTGGTGCGGTGATTAGGGCTGTTTTTAGAGTTTCGAATGCTTTAAGACAATCTTTATTGAATATGAACTCAGCGTCTTTCATTAATAAACCGGTAAGAGGTTTAGTGATTTTCGAGAAATCTTTGATGAATCGTCGGTAGAAACCGGCGTGTCCTAAAAAGCTTCATATTTCTCGAACGGTCTTAGGGGGTTGAAGATCTTTTATGACTTCTATCTTAGCTTTATCAACTTCAATTCCCTTATCAGATATAATGTGTCCTAGTACGATTCCTTCTTTGACCATGAAATGACATTTCTCCCAGTTAAGCACGAGGTTTACTTTTACACATCTTTCTAATACCATTTCTAAATTTGATAGACATCCTTCATAACTTTTCCCGTATACAGAGAAATCGTCCATGAACACTTCCATGATGTTGTCTATGAAGTCTGCGAAGATTGACATCATACATCTTTGAAAGGTTTCAGGAGCGTTGCATAATCCAAAGGGCATTCGTCTATAAGCGAACGTTCCATAAGGGCATGTGAATGTAGTCTTCTCTTGATCATCTGGGTGGATAGGGATTTGGAAAAATCCTGAGTAACCATCAAGATAACAGAAATATGAGTGCTTGGCTAATCATTCTAACATTTGATCTATAAAAGGTAGTGGGAAATGATCTTTTCGAGTGGCTTTGTTTAGTTTACGATAATCGATGCACACTCTATGTCCTGTCACTACTCTTTGGGATATCGATTCGCCTTTAGCGTTTTTCACAACAGTGATACCTCCTTTCTTTGGTACTACATGTACTGGACTAACCCATTTACTATCAGAGATTGGATATATTATTCCAGCGTCTAGTAGTTTCTTAACTTCTTCCTTTACTACAGTGCTAAGGATTGGGTTAATTCTTCTTTGAGATTCTCTGGAGGTTTTGAAATCTTCTTCTAGCATAATACGATGCATACAAATTGAAGGGCATATACCTTTGAGATCAGATATGTTATATCCTAATGCAGTTGGATATTTCTTTAAGACATCTAAAAGTTTCTTTGTTTCAATTGTTCCTAAACTGGAATTGATTATAGTTGGTCTTGTACATTCAGTGTCTAAGAATTCGTATCTTAGGTTCTTAGGTAAAGTTTTTAACTCTAATGTAGGTTTATTCTTACTTGGCATGGGATCCGGTGTAAGTGCTAAACTTTCGCTTAGACTATCATCCTGATATGGTTCACGCCAATTATCATCTTCGAAAATCGGAGGGATTTGAATTTTCATAATTTCAGAATAGGTAGTTTCTTTCATTTCCATTTCTCTTACACATTCGTCAATTACATCCAATAAATAGCATGTATCCTCTATAGCTGGTGATTGTAAGAATTGTGTTAAAATAAATTCAACTTTCTCTTCACCTACTTCAAAGGTTAGCTTTCCTTTCTTTACGTCTATAATAGCTCCGGCGGTAGCTAAGAATGGTCTTCCTAGTATGATAGGTGTAGTGGAGTCTTCAGAGATGTCCATGATTATAAAATCAGTAGGAATATAGAATTGTCCTATACGTACTTGGACGTTTTCTAGTATGCCTACAGGATATTTAATAGAGCGATCGGCTAGTTATACAGACATTTTAGTTGGTCTTAGGTCTCCCATGTCTATCCTTTTGCAAATTATTAAGGGCATAACACTGATACTGGCTCCTAAATCGCATAGAGCTTTGTCAATGGAGAATTTTCCAATTACACAGGGTATAGAGAAACTTCCTGGATCTTTTAGCTTAGGAGGCATATTATTTTGAATTATTGTGCTACACTCAGCAGTAAGTGTAACGGTTCCGTTATCCTCTATCTTTTTCTTATTGGATAAGATTTCCTTTAGAAACTTAGCATACGAGGGCATTTGAGTGATAGCTTATGTAAACGGAATAGTAATATTCAACTGTTTCAGAAGTTCAACAAATTTCTTAAACTGGCCCATCGTCTTGGAATTGGTTAATCTCTAAGGGTACGGAATTGGTGGTTTATAAGGTGGTGGAGGCACATAAGGCTTTTCTTTCTCCACTGCCTCTTGATTATTATCTTCCTTTTCTTCTGGTTCATTCATCTTTTCAGTCGGCTTATCCGGTTTTTGGTACATGGCTGGATTGTCAAGTCTTGGATCGGTAGGTCCGTCAAGTTCCTTGCCACTTCTTAATATCACAACATTAGCCTGTCCTTTCGGATTAGGTTGAGGTTGTCCAGGAAATACTCCAGCTGGTGCAGCGATAGGTGCTTGTTACTGAGCTACTTGTGAAATCTGAGTTTCTAGCATTTTGTTATGTGTAGCTAACGCATCTACCTTGCTCACTAATTGCTTAATCTGCTCACTAGTGTGTATGTTTTGGTTTAAGAAATCCTTGTTTGTTTGAGATTGGGTAGCTATGAAGTTCTCCATCATCAACTCAAGGTTTGATTTCCTAGGAACATTAGGAGCAGTCTTTTGATATCCTGGTGGTGTAGCTGGTGCTTGACCTGGTGCGTATAAAGCATTGTTGTTCTTATAGGAGATGTTCGGATGATTTTTCCAACCTGGGTTGTATGTGTTTGAGTATGGGTTTCCTTGAGCATAATTCACTTGATCTGTGGGAATTCCTGCTAATAGTTGACAATCAGGGACAGCATGTCCTGAAACTCCACATAACTCACAGTTAGGTGTTACCGCAGCCACGGTGGCTGTTGGTGTTATGGCCAAGTTGTCGATCTTTTGGTTAAGTTGGTCAAACTTTGCATTGACTTGGTACATACTACTCACTTCATACATACCTCCTTTTGTTGGTTTCTCAGTTGCGACTCTCTCGCTTCCCCATTGGTAATGGTTTTGGGCCATACTCTCGATAAGTGCATAAGCATCATTATATTCTTTGTCCATTAGTGCACCGCCTGCGACAGCGTCAATTGTCATTCTTGTATTGTACAAGAGTCCATTGTAGAAGGTATGGATGACCATCCATTCTACTAATCTGTGATGTGAACAAAGTCTCAGCATATCTTTATAGCGTTCCCAAGCTTCGAAAAGTGACTCGTTTTCCTTTTGCTTAAATCCGTTGATTTGAGCTCTTAGCATAACTGTCTTGCTAGGTGGGAAATATCTTGTCAAGAATACTCTCTTTAGTTCCTCCCACGTAGTTACTGAGTTCGAGGGTAGAGATTGAAGCCAGGCTCTCGCTCTGTCTCGAAGTGAAAAAGGAAAAAGACGTAATCTAATAGCTTCTTGGGTAACTCCATTAGCTTTTACAGTATCTGCGTACTGCACAAATATCGAAAGATGAAGGTTCAGATCCTCGGTAGGATTTTCGGCGAATTGATTTTGTTGCACGGCTGATATCAGCGAAGGTTTCAATTCGAAATCGTTTTGGTTGATAGCCGGTGCAGCAATGCTGGAATGCGGTTCAGCTTGCGAAGGACTAGCGTAATATTTGAGTGGATGATTCGGTTCTTCAGCCATCTCTGCGTCCTTTGATGTTCCGACTGGTTTAGGTGGATCAATTTGAAGATCTGGAATGTTGTAATTTCGTTCGTAGTCGAATATTCGTCTTCTTACGTGTAAGAAGCGTTCTGATTCTGGAACTGGAGGTTGCAAGTCTTCGCTTTGAGAGCGAGTACTTGGCATACACTCGGGAGATTAGATTAAGAAAAGAATAATTTGTTACCTTTGTCTAGACAATGCTACTCTAATAGTGCACTAGTAACTAAATTAAGGTCCCCGACAACGGTGCCAAAAACTTGATGGGGCGCGAAACGCAATATGTGTCTAGCGGTATCTGAACTGCAAGCGCACAGCCTATCGAAGTAATATAAAAGATTGTCGATCCCACAGGGACTTTATGATCACTTAGTGCTAGAGGGTCTACTAGTTTAGCTAAGGTGGATGTTTGTCACGATTTGGTTTTAAGGATTAGAACGAGAATTAAATTTAGTTTAATAAAATAATGAGAAGGCGGTCGGTATGTAATTATGTTAACCTAGGCAGGTCAATCTATCCTAAGCTTATAAGGATGGTTCACTTAATTTATTCTGTAGAGGTTATCAGTTTAAATACTCTTGACTCACACTCTCGTGGTCTTATCTCAGATCTTACTCCTAAAGCCCTATGCCTGCTCTCGCTAGCCCATAAGTGTTTAGAAGATAATTTTTGAAAACTTAATAAGTCTAATTCATTTTAAAGCGCTCTCGCTGTATTTAAATCAAATGCCTAACTTTAGCTATCCGGTTAAAATCTCACACTCTCGTGGTCTCGACCTAACCTATTACACTTTTCTTACTCTCGTAACAAAAAGATTAATTTTTATAATGAAAAGTCACAGCCAGAATTTAAGTTCTTAATTGTTTTAGCTTAGATTCGATTTTACCGATTTAGTTTATTTTAATTACATACCGCCTAATTTGTTTAGCTACTCATATTTGTTGTACCAGACAGATGCAGAAACAGACAGATATTAATTAAAACATGCATTATAAAATAAAAACAATTTTTTAACATAAATAAAATAAATAACTTAATATAAATAAAAACATGAATGATTAAAACTTTAATACTCCTTCTTCCACAGACTGGTAAGCTCGGAGTGCGGAACCGGAATCGGAAAAAATAAAATTAAACGAATTTCTGAAGGCTGAAAAGAAATTAATAATAACAATTTCCTAATGTTGGAAATTGTTATTTAGTTTGGTTGGGATACAGAAGCCGGAAAATTAAACAAACAATTGCTGGAAAAATAATAAAATAGGGTGCAACAAAAATACGGCAGAGCTTCCGCGAGAAATGCTAAAATAATACTCTGTACTTTCTACTTCGTAATTAGGCTATTTATAGAAAATAATTTGGGCTTGGGCAGTTGAAATCCATTGCGTGGGTATAGGTCTGTTGAAGAGAAAATCCAGCTAACATGCATACTGAGTCTGAGAAAAAATAGGGAGCACTTTTGACTTCACGTTGCACGTCTATGACCAATTAAATCAAATAAAACTTATTTTCCTTTGTCACGTTCGTGACAAAGGTGTCACGCTCATTTTTCCCACTTAAAGCGCGTCACGGTCGTGACAGCTTGGTAACGATCGTGAGTGTTCCACGTTGGGCGTCACGGTCGTGATGATGTGGTAACGACCGTGGTTGTTACAAATTATGCAGCATTTGCAGAATTCCTTTCTTCTTCTTCTTCTTTTCATGCTTGTTTTTGTTCCTTTGATCTTTGGCTCATGATTTAGCTCTAAAAATGTTATACCTGCAAAATGACATAGAAAACTCGAAGAATCGGGTGTTAATACGATAAATGTGCGATAAATCGGACTTGAAACATAGTAATAAAACGATACGATTTCTCGTTATCATTGAACACTAGAGTCTTTTGTCTTTTCCTAAGGTTTTATTTCCTTCATTGTTTCCTCTCCACCTTCCTCCATCAAGTTAGCAAATCGAGAGTCTGTAATCCTCTCATGTTTCTCGCATATTTTCCTGATATCAGAATCCCTATTGTGTCCAGCAACCTTGTTTTTTCTCCTTGCTTTTCACACAACCATCCACGGCCCGTTAACCACCCCTGGTTCCACGTTTTTAGTCAATTATTCCACTCTAATTTGCTTCCCTATTTCATGCTCTTTATTCCTATCTATTTCATTACCCACTTTTTCCGGACATAGCTCAGCATAATGCCCATACTTTCCACAGTTTAAGCAAAGTAAATGGAGACCCTCATATTCGATTTGTAATGCCAACCTTTAATTACAAACATAGCCAGTAACAGTTTGGAAAGGTCCACTTGGACACACAATTGCACATATTTTCCCCTTTCCCTGGTTGTGGTATTCTGATCAACCTTGATAGCTTTACCTATCTGATTTCCAATGAAGGTTAACACCTTAGTGTCATAATACTCGATGGGCAAACCGGAGATGCAAATCTAAACAGCCAGTTGATTGACTACAACATTTGCAAGACAAAAGTTAGGTTGCCATTCTCGCACATTGATGTAGTGATGGTAAATAATCCACATTCCTTCCAACAACGCAGTTTGGTGATCCTCTTAAATTGTAAATGTGATAAGAAAATAATCATGTCCCAAATCCAAAACACTCAACACTCCCCTTCTTGCCCAGAGTTTTTGAAGCTGATTCTCAAGAGCCTAATATCCTATTCTCCGACCCAACATTCTGATAATTAAAATATTTTCCCAAGGCTTTGCTATCTGTTTTTTCTCTATCACAGACATAATAAACGCAAGACATTCATAGCCTCCTACCTTGAGTTCCTCTATGCAAATTCGGTTTTGATCCTCCTCTGTATCCACCATTTCCTCTTCACATAATTCAATACTTCTGCTCTGACTACTTGACTCCCTCGTTACCATATTTTTATAGGAAATCTTGTTCATAGGTTGATCTACAATCTGCACCTTTCCTTCCTCCTTATGTATTTTCTCGGCTGACCCATCTTGAGAATGAGCATTCTCAAATTCCTTAATTAGTTCTTGAATCTTGGTTCCCATAGCATTTCGTGCAATATTTTCTTCAATATCCTGATTCTTTCTTGATACTTATGTGTCTTGCTCTTTTTCTAATATTGCCATATGTAACACGGTGGGAAAACTGACTTTAGTTATGATGCGGATAGCAAGAGTCGCCACCGAATTTTATTTTATCCAAAGGAAAGGCATAAAAGAACAGGAAAGACCTTTTTAAAAGATTTTTGGGTCCGGGGGGTAGGTTATGTAGAGGGAAGGTATTAGCACCCTTTACATCCATGGTTATCCATGGGCTCTTAGTTACTTAGCTCACTTTAAAATGTTTTTGAAATGTGAAGTGTGTGAATAGAAATTTTCTTAAGTGTTTTATAATGATACATGTACGGATGCGTATAAAACCTTTGTTTTGAAAATTTGTTTGAAATGTGTGAAGTGTTTGAAATATTTTGAAGAGTGAGCAAGTATCTAAGAGGAACCTACCCTAAGTTTAAGTCTTTTCTGTTCTTGAATCCTTTAAGTGGTAAGACTATCCCTATTATTAAGGAATAGGTAGTCATTACCTTGGATGTGAGGGACAGGTGAAGGGTCATCTGTTTATTTAGGCAACTGTGGGGTGTATAAGCAATTCGAAAGGGACAAGATCATTACGAAGGCAACATTCGAAAGGGACTTGATCTTTTAAGGGACTAGATGATGTGAGATTGAGGGACTTTGCTTTATACACCCTACTTGACCTTTTTGTGATAGGCAACATGAGAAGTACCCTTATGGAAGTGAGATGGCGATCAAAGATCGACTTACGTGTGTGAGTGTACAATTTTAATATTTATCTTTTAGATTAATGATCTAAATTAATTTTTTCATACAAACATGTTACACTCCCTATTTTACTAACCATAGCATAAAATAAATAATAAACATTATTACTAAATATTACATCCAAGGAACAATTACATAATAATAATAATTAAAGCAAATTAAATATAATAAGCAAAAATAAATAATAATAATATAATTGGGTTAGTGAAATAATAATAATAAAAATAATATAAAGTTAAATGGGGTTAGTAATAAATAAATATCATAAGAAATAAACATAATAGATAATATAAACAAAAACATTATAATAATTAAAAGATCAAACCATTATTTAAGATTAATAAGAAAAATATGAACAATTATATTAATTATTATAAAATTTTAAGTTATATGCAAATTATAAAAAAAAAAAAAAGTTAATTATAAACATATTATAAAATTATAATTACAAAATTAAATTAGCAATTTTCAACTATTTCTAAACATATATTAAAAATTATTTATACACAAAATCAAATTATAAACAATTTTAAGAATTTTAATTTTAAGCATATTTATATACAAGATTTAATTTATAAACAAATAATAAAAAAAAATGTACATGACTAAATAAAATAGGATTAAGTTTTAAATAAAAGAAAATTAGGGTTTTGAAAATTATTAGGATTAATTAGGTTTTTTACAAAATATTTTAGTTTTTTAGAAGATTAGGGTTTATATACATATTTTTAGAATAATAAAATAACTATATATAATTTAACAATATTAATAATTTACAAAAATAAATAAGTTTTTCTTATAAAATTAAAATTAAAAAGGATGAATTTAAAATAATATGAACATACTATTTATTATTTGAATTTATTTAAGATAGAAAATTAATTAAATAATCAAAAATAAGAAAAAGAATGAAAAATCAAAACCTGCTTGGGCTGGGATTTGAACCCAGTCCCTAAGCTTGCAGACTCCAAGACTTGCCTTCCATCCACTGGGCCATGCGCGTACATGTGCTAAGGAAAGGGGTTCAATTGGTTTTGTTGCTTCATCCTGGAAAATCATGAAAAAGACAACAAAACAAAAGGCCTGGGGGGAATCGAACCCAGGACCTTTGCACAGCACACAAACACACTTACCATTCCAGCCGGGAGGGCGCATCTGTTAACATATCCATCACAATACATAATATATTAAGCTTAACAATTAAAATGAAAAAAATGAGAAAAACTGCTGAGCCCAGGATTCGATCCCTGGACCAAAGCCTCACACGCGCACCCCTTTAACCAACTGAGCTAGCACTGCAATTGTAATACAAAACCATAAACAATTCAAAAAATATTATGAATAATATTTGAATTTGAAAACGCGCGCGCTGGCTTCATCTTCAACCTCTGGCACTGCAAAATTTCCTGCGAAATTATCCACCAGTTTTCCTGCGAAATTTCAAATTGCAGGAAACCCTACGAAATCCATACATCATCATTTATGTACAATTTTGTTAAATTAAATACATGAGCATAATCCAGACATCATTTGCAATTGATCTACGGTTTCAGAATTCATTTATATTCACTTAATCGTGAAACCCTAATTTGAAGGTTATGAACCCTAAAATGGCGTTTGGAGATTAAGGTCCCGATTCTGCAAATTAAGAACCCAGAAACAATCCTGGCACCTTCACAAACATCAAGCAATCATCAAATATTATTTAAGATCAACAAATATATGAAATCGAAAAATTTAGATTCAAGAACATAGCATGATTCGGTTTATGCAATGTAAGGTGTTTTAGATGCAAATGATCATTGGGAATGATTCAAGGATGTCCCATAAACATGTCTCAACCTTCAAATTGGCTTGAAAAGGCCTGAATTGTGAAATCGGAATTTGACTTTTGGTGAGATTTTTGAAGATGCAAACTTACTCTTGGAGGCCAGAATTTTGTGTCCAATGCATAGGGTTGTGTTGTATACTTATAGTGCAATGGAACTAGGTCAAAAAAATTGATTGTTGTGTGGAAAATTTGATTGAAAAAGATTAAGACTTAAAATTCAAATATTTGTGCATTCAACCTTTCTATTTCAAGCCAATCTTCATAATTCTCATATCAATTTGATCCAAATCACCTTTATGACTTTCTAGAAACAAAATCCCATTTAAATATTTGACTTTTCTATTTTATTTTAATTTAAAATGATTTTAAATGAATAAAATCAAAATAAATAAAATAAAATAATAAAAAAATCTGAATATTTGATGGTTTGGTCGTGCATGAAGTATTGGTATGGATTGGATCATCATATGGCAAGCCCATTTAGAAAAATTTGGTTTTAAACCTCCATTTTCTTCATAAACCAACCAAAAATTTCCCAACTTTGCAAGGGCACAAATCCTTCAATTTTAATGCTATGAGGGTGTTCTTGGACATTTTGGAAAGCTTGAAGAGTCCTCTAACCAACCCCACTGGTTTCATGTCCATATCATATACCATTCTCAAGTTATGCCCTTTTGAAGTTGTTGACTTTTTGTTGACTTTTAAAAGGACCTATAATGTCTTAGCTCATACCTTCCAAATGAAGCATTTTTGGGCTTAGCTTGTGAGACACAAAGTTGTAGAGAATTCAATTTCATTCAAAATGAGCTTTGGATGGAAAATTGGTGATGAAGCATGTGAAAGTTATGGCTGGTCAAAGTTCAGTTGACTTTTCCTGAGGAACCCTAATTTAGAAACCTTTGATTCTTGATGATCTGAACTATCCTTGATGAATCATGATCAACCCTTGATAAAATGATGAATTTTACTTCCTATACTTGATGTTGGCAAAAAATCATGAAGTTTGACTTTGGTTTGACCATAGTTGACCTCAGTTTGACTTTTTAACTGCTTTGACTGATTTTGACTTATCTGATCATCTGACTGAGCAAACCTTTGAGAAAAGTCTTGAAACTTGTCATGGGGATTCTTGGACACATATAAGATGTTATGAAGCTCACTTGAAGTCTTGGAAGTCCATTTAGCCTGATTAAAGTCAAAACCCTAGTTTTGGATGCACTGCTTAGGAGGATGCATTGTCTGAGGGAATTGTCAAACTTTCTGACTATTTGTGAACTTTGTGAACCTTGTGAACCTCATGGGAGGTATTGTGAACCTTGTGAACCTAATGGAAGGTCTTGTGAACCTTGTGAACCTTCTTAGCACACAAAGTCTTGTATTGTGAGGGCAAATTTTGGGGTGCAACAGCTGCCCCTGTTCAATTTTCTGAAACCTGAGGGGTTAGATTGGTATATTTGCCAGTCGTGACCTAGAAGGTTGAAGGGGATTGAACACAAAAGCCCAAAAATTTGCACTCACCGGTGCGTAGAGTGATACTGATGACTAGTTGAATATGCTTGAGTGGGCTTAAAGATGCCACTTGGAGAAAAGTTCTTCAGATACATTTCTTGGAGGATAAAGCAGTCCAAAATATGAAGATATAATGATAGCTTTCAGGAAGACAAACAACGTCCTGAGGTAATGGTGACAGTTTTCAGGAAGATAAACAACGTCCCGAGGTAGTAGTATGCTTTCAGAAGGATAAACAACATTCTGAGGAAATGATATGCTTTCAGGAGGATAAACAACGTCCTGAGGTGATGATATGCTTTCAGAAGGATGAACAACGTTCTGAGGTATAAGTATAACTTTTGGGAGGATAAACAACGGCCCAATAGTCATGATATGCTTTCAGGAGGATAAACAACGTCCTGAGGAAATGGTAAACTTTGGGAAGATAAACAACGGCCCAAGGTCATGATAGCTTTCAGGAAGATAAACAACGTCCCGAGGAAATAATATGCTTTCAGAAGGATAAACAACGTTCTGAGGAAATGATATGCTTTCAGGAGGATAAACAACGTCCTGAGGTATAATGATGTAACCTTTGGGAAGATAAACAACGGCCCAAGGTCATGATATGCTTTCAGGAAGATAAACAACGTCCTGAGGTATAAGAAGCTTTCAGGAGGATAAACAACGTCCTGAGGAAATGATAACTTTTGGGAAGATAAACCACGGCCCAATAGTCACAATTTGTTGATGAAATTTGTCTGCTGGAGAATTAACCTGAAAAAACAAGATTCTAGCATTCTGTATGATAATATTAGTTCATGCATTATGTATGCATGTATGATATGATGCACCTAAGTAATGTATTATGTATCTAGGTATATGTATGTTATGATGTAAATGATGTATGTATGCATCATGCAGCTTGAAGCGTTTGGATATCTTTGTATAACAACTGCTGGCCAAGGAGAATAAATCCCGATTTGGTGCTGAAGAATATGAGGAACTCGTTCCCATCTTATTTGATAGTATAGTATATATCCTCCCGTCTTCGTTTGATAGTAGGGTACACATAACCTCCCGTCTTCGTTTGATAGTAGGGTATACATAACCTCCCGTCTTTGTTTGATAGTAGGGTATACATAACCTCCCGTCTTCGTTTGTCGTACTCCTATTGGAAGAATAAATTCCCGAGTATCCGTATGAGGATAAAAGAGATGGATATAAATTCCAGGGGAGATGTGACTTGAAGTATTTATGAAGATGGATTTGCCCTACTGGGGATTTGTAACTGTCTTGTAGAGATGAACCGACGAAGCTTCGTTGAAATCCTTCCCTCGTTCGTCCTTAGTAAATACTATTACTGCATTTTCATGCATTTCTGGTAAACATCAATCATATTAAGCATTTATGCATTTCTGGTAAACATCAATCATATTCAAAAGCATACATACATTCAAACACAACCAATGGACGTTTCGCTTATGTAAATAGGGTAAAAGTAAATCTGGATTCAAAGATGGAATTTTATTTATATCAAAAAGTGACCTATACATAGGTAGATTTGTACAAGGAGACAGAAATCCTGGTAAGAGGAATTTGTCATAAAAGTTTTACAAAACAAAGAAAATCAGCTATGTGGGAAATAATCCTATTGAGTTCCAATTCTACTATTGCCATTATCTTCAAGTATCTCATCTTCTTGCTGTTGAGACGGAAACGATTGGATTGAGCTTTATCTGTTCGAGCTTGAGTAAGTAACACAACTGGTTGCAGTTTCATGGGTGATCCAAACGAGACATAGTCATACGCTTTAATCCCTAACTTTTTCCTGGATTGCCCTTTCAGGTTTTCAATCCACCGGGATACCCTTTTTTGCCCAAGCCGCCTTTTCAGGTTTTCGACTTGCCGGGTGTACATTCTTTTATATATATATCCCTAATTTTTTCCCAAACCCTTTTGGTTCGCCGGGATTCCCTTATTTTTGCCTAGGCCAATCAACCTAGCGGGTCTCTTTTTATGCGTAGTATTTTTTAACTATGTCTGCGTTTACAGGCTGTGGGAAGTCTTCACCATCCATAGTAGTAAGTATCATGGCCCCTCCTGAAAATACTGTCTTGACTACAAATGGTCCTTCATATGTAGGAGTCCATTTGCCCCTAGGATCACCCTGTGGTAATATGATACGCTTGATTACCAAGTCACCAGCCTGATATACCTTTGGCTTAACCTTCTTGTTAAAAGCTTTGATCATTCGTTTCTGGTACATCTGGCCATAACAAACTGCTGCTAGCCTCTTCTCATCAATCAAATTTATCTGGTCAAGTCGGGTCTGAATCCACTCATCTTCATCCAAGCCTGCATCCTTCATAATTCTTAAGGAGGGAATCTGAACTTCAATGGGCAGAACTGCTTCCATACCATAGACTAAGGAGAATGGGGTTGCCCCTGTTGAAGTACGTATTGTGGTACGATAACCATGAAGAGCGAATGGTAACATCTCATGCCAATCCTTGTAAGTAACATTCATCTTATGTATAATCTTCTTAATGTTCTTATTAGCAGCTTCAACTGCCCCATTCATCTTCGGACGATACGGAGAAGAATTGTGATGCTTAATCTTGAACTGCATGCAAAGATCAGTAATCATAGTGTTGTTCAGATTAGAGCCATTGTCAGTAATAATCCTTTCAGGGATGCCATACCTACATATCAGATTATTCCTAATGAATCGAGTCACCACATTCTTAGTAACAGATGCAAATGAAGCTGCCTCCACCCACTTTGTAAAGTAATCAATAACAACCAGGATGAAACGATGCCCATTAGAAGCAATAGGTTTGATCTCGCCAATCATATCAATGCCCCACATGGCAAAAGGCCAAGGAGCAGTCAACACATTCAGTGGTGATGGAGGTATATGGACTTTATCAGCATAGATTTGACACTTGTGACATGTTCTGGAGTGTTGATAGCAATCAGCTTCCATGGTAGACCAATAGTAACCTGCTCTCAATATCTTCTTTGCCATAGTATGACCACTAGAATGAGTGCCAAAGATCCCATTATGCATGTCTTCCATAATCTCAGTTGCTTCCTTCTTATCCACACAACGAAGCATAGTTGAATCATGATTGCGCTTGTACAAAATCCCATTACTCAAAAAGAACTTAGCAGAAAACCTTCTCAGAAACTTCCTATCTTTGACAGATACCCCTTCAGGGAATTCCTGAGCTTCAAGATATCTTTTCACTTCATAGAACCAAGGTTTCTCCTCTGCCCCTTCAGTGTCAATCTCATTGCAGTATGCAGGCTTTTCAAATCTATCAATAGTAATCTTGGGAGCTTCATCATCCCAACTGATCTCAAACATGGATGCCATGGTGGCTAAAGCATCTGCCAACTGGTTCTCTCTTCGTGGGATATGTCTAAAGGTAATCTCTTTGAAATGTGGGATCAAAGACAACACATGTTCTCTGTAAGGAATGAGATTATCATGCTTAGTATCCCAATCTCCTTTAATCTGACTTACTACCAAGGCTGAATCTCCATACACATCAAGGAACTGAATCTTCATGTCAATAGCAGCTTTAATACCCAGGATACATGCCTCATACTCAGCCATGTTATTGGTACAATATAAACAAAGTCTGGCAGTAATCGGGGTATGACAACCTTCAGGGGAACTAATCACAACACCAACACCATTACCCAGTGCATTGGAAGCACCATCAAAAACCATAGTCCATCGGGATCCTTGTTCAGGTCCGTCATATTGTCCAGGTTCTTTGGTAATAATCATAATGTCTTCATCGGGGAACTCAAAACTCATTGACTGGTAATCATTCACTGCTTGATGAGCCAAATGATCAGCCACAACACTTCCTTTAATGGCCTTCTGAGTAGTATACTGTATATCATATTCTGTCAATATCATTTGCCATCTTGAAATTCTTCCGAAGAGAGCAGGTTTCTCGAATATGTACTTGATTGGATCCATCTTCGAAATCAATAAAGTAGTATGAGTCAACATATACTGTCTTAGTCGGCGAGCAGCCCATGCCAAAGCGCAGCAAGTTTTCTAGAGCAGTGAGTATCTTGTTTCACAGTCGGTAAACTTTTTGCTAAGGTAGTATATTGCCTGCTCTTTTCGACCAGACTCGTCATGTTGCCCCAACACACACCCCATTGAGTTGTCTAACACTGTTAAGTACATAATCAAGGGTCTTCCATCAACTGGTGGCATCAGAATTGGTGGTTCTAGCAGATACTTCTTGATTTCATCAAATGCTGTCTGGCACTCATCATTCCATTCCATCACCTGATCTTTCTTTAACAACTTGAAGATTGGCTCACAGGTAGCTGTTAATTGGGAAATAAATCTTGCAATGTAATTCAGTCGTCCCAAGAAACCTCTAACTTCCTTCTCAGTACGGGGAGCTTGCATCTCTCGTATAGCTTTCACTTTTGCAGGATCCACTTCAATACCTTTTCCACTGACAATGAAACCCAGGAGCTTACCAGATCTAACTCCAAAAGTACATTTGTTTGGGTTCAATCTCAACTTGTATTTCTTCAACCTCTCAAACAACTTATGCAGATGATCAAGATGTTGCTCTTTATTCTGGGACCTGGCTATCATATCATCTACATACACCTCTATCTCATGATGAATCATATCGTGAAACAAAGCCACCATAGCACGCTGATATGTTGCCCCTGCATTCTTCAAACCAAATGGCATCACCTTATAACAAAAAATGCCCCACTGCGTAACAAATGTTGTCTTCTCCATATCTTCAGGAGCCATCTTGATCTGATTGTAACAAGAGAAACCATCCATAAAAGAGAATATTTTATGCTGAGCAGTGTTGTCTACCAGAACATCAATATGAGGGAGTGGAAAGTCATCTTTGGGGCTAGCTTTGTTCAAATCCCTGTAGTCCACACACATACGCACCTTACCATCTTTCTTAGGTACTGGTACCACATTTGCAACCCACTGAGGATAAGAAGTCACAGCTAAGAACCCTGCATTGAACTGTTTCATTACCTCTGCTTTGATCTTCTCTGACATTTCAGGACGCATACGACGAACCTTCTGCTTCTTTGGACGACAATCTTCCTTTACTGGTAAACGGTGAACCACAATGTCTGTATCCAACCCTGGCATATCTTCGTAGGACCAAGCAAAGATCTCCACATAGTCATGTAACATCTGAATCAATCTGCTCTTGAAACTATCCTCTAATTCAGCCCCTATCTTGACCTCTTTCCTGTTTTCTTCAGTTCCCAAATTCACAACTTCGATTGGCTCTTCATGTGGCTGTATAGCTTTCTCTTCCTGTTGTAACAACCTAGCAAGCTCTACAGGTACTTCACAATCGTCCTCATTTCCGTCTTCAGTTTGATAGATCGGATTCTCGAAATTATAATTGGCAATAGTAGAACTGTTATCAACAGGATCCAGAGTGGATGAGGATCTGCATTTTAGTGATGTGGGTGTGTGTATGAACACATAGTTGATAAAATAAAAATAAAAGAAAAGAAAGACAAGGAACATAATATTTACGAAAACGAAACGTCCACTGATTTTTATTGAATGAAGTATGCAAATGAAATGACAGCCCGTAACAAGCATACCATTGTGCCCCGGGTAAGGCACAAGGCTTGAGAGTTTTATTGTTCAAGAAATTACAAACTTAAAAGTAACAACACAGTAATAGTATTTACTCCTGACTAAAGGAGATAGGAATAACATCTTCAGCTTTCCAATTATTGAGTCCAGCACCCACAGTAGGAAAAATCCAAGCATCCAAATTGTAGTCTTCATCATAGTCACCCACAGCATTGATCTGGTTCTTCATAATCCCCTGATTGGTGATACGAACAGCACGAGCACGACGAACAGCCTTCTGGGACTCTGCAGTGAAACCCAAACCAAATTTGTCAGACTTGTAAGGGATATCAGGAAGCTGACCCCAAATAGTACAACCACCTTCATCCACCACAGCTCTAGCATCTTTAAGGGAGGCCATTGTTGGAGGTATTCTGGTGACCACAGGAACTTTCTTGACAACAGGGGGAGCTTCATAATCATTAACAATCCAAGGAACCACTTCAAATGTCTGACATGGAGTTTCAACATATTCCCCTTCCACTTCAAGGTACTTAAAGGTGTTCACATGGCTAACCACATATCCTTCCTCTCCATAAACAGTGACAACTTTCCCTTCTACCGGATATCTCAGCTTCTGATGTAATGTAGAGGTTAGAGCACCTGCCCCATGGATCCAGGGACGCCCAAGAAAACAAGAATACGACGGACGAATATCCATGACATAAAAGGTAGCATTGAAGACCTGAGAACCAACTTTGATTGGGAGATCAATTTCTCCATGCACCACTCTTCTCGAACCATCAAAAGCCTTCACCACTATGTTACTGGGTTTTAACACAGCATCTTCAGGACTAAGCTTATTCAGGACTTCTTTGGGCAACACATTCAGAGAGGAACCATTGTCTATCAATACATGTGACAGGGTAGTGCCCCTGCATTCAATTGAGATATGCAGAGCCCTGTTATGATCCCTCTTGGCAGGGGTCAAATCAGCATCGGAGAAACCTAACTCATTATCATAGGTCAAGTGTGCAACACAATTTTCAAACTGGTCAACAGAAATTTCATTGGGTACATGAGCAGTCTTCAGAAACTTAATCAAGGCCTTGGCATGAGCCTCAGTGTCGCTCCCGAGGATTTCCATCCTGGTACAAACGCGAAAGTGGCGCGGAAAAAGAATAGAGTCGCCAGCCAGGCATTTTTATCCCGAAGAGAGGGAATGGTAATGCTGCACAAACCAGAAGAAAGAAAAGGAAGGACACGGGTCCTGCGAACCAAAGAGACTGGGATCGGGAGTCGGTTATGACCTGGGAAGGTATTAGCACCCCAGATCATCCGCCGTACCCGACGGGATCCACGCTTGCAAAAGAAACTGTTTCAAAGGGTGAGGGTATGAAAGATGCAGCAAAAGAAAATGAAAATGAAAAGAAACTAGAACTGGAAAAGAACTGAAATAAGAGACGAAGGAAAAATGTAGGGAAAATAAAGATTGTGCTCGAACGGGCCCTACCCCGCTGCCTACGTACCTCATCGGGATAATGAGGATCAGAGACGCCGTAGTTCCCCTAACTAGGGGTACTAAAAGGAAATTGCTTGTGAATTAAAGCTTGAACTGCCTATGCCATTGCTCAGGTGTTGCAGGCTCGGACGACGAGTGCGTAACCGTCTTGCAAGATGACAAGTAGGAGCAAGTTCGCGGACGGAGCGAAGGAGATGAGAAAAGAATTCCCGAAGGAAAGACGCTTATTGTTTGTTTGGTGTTTTTTAGAAGCTTTTATGAGTGAAAGTTTGCATAGGTGAGTGTACTTAAGTCTTACTCAATGGGATGTGCGCGTCTCACATCATCCCGAAATGGAATGCGCAAGAGGCACACCTATCGATGGAGGAAATCCCCAAAGCTAGTCCCACAAGTGAAGGCTCAAGCACACTAACCTATTATCATTATTAAGTGTTTTTGTGGTTTTTTGGTTAAGAAGTGTTTTTTTAGTTTTTCTTTGTGAGGTACTCATGCTAAGACCTATCCACCACGAGTGATGACTCACACCTCGCCCCGAAATGGAACGCATGTGAGCATCTCATAGCAAAGTCTCATGTCACATGAAAGTACTCAACCTTTATTAAATGAATTAAAATTAAGTTTGAAGATGAGAAGAGAAAGAACCAAAAGAGCAAAAGGAAAAAAAAACTAGAGGGAAGTTTCTATCCTAAGTTAGCATGCATGGATGTCCTAGAGTTTGTGAGGTTTCTATCCTAATGAAGAAGGAAGAAAGAAGATAGAAGAAGGGATGAGAAAGGCCTAAGCCCAACAACAAAGGGTTAGTTCAAATAACAAAAGAGGAAAGATGAAAAAGTTGAAATGTGGATAAGCATCCACACTTCTCTTACCATGAGCCCCTGAAATGTTAGCAAAATCCAGCAAATCAATCACCACAAACATGGAATTAAACATGCTCAAAGGTTCTTGAAAACAAAAGTCAAACAACATGCCAAACGTTGCGAATGCACGACTTACGCGTCGAAAACATGAGAGCATACATCAAACAGCAAGCAAATCACCCTAAACATCATGCTTAATGATCATACAATGATTCATAGCAATTAGAACAAGCAAAGGGATCAAACAAAACTCAAAACAGCCCTGAAAAACCATTCTGCATCAGTGTTAACCGGTTAACCATATGCGTTAACCGGTTAACCAGTCAAAACCTGCACAAAACACGCAGAAAAACAGGGCGTTAACCGGTTAACCACATACGTTAACCGGTTAACACTGTAAAAACAGCAGCAAATTCCTGCAGAAAACAGCAGCTCAAAACAGCTTATTCAAATAAGCTGCACCAGACCAGCACTCAATTACACATGGAAAAATAGATCAATGCACATCAATCCATAACATTATGCTCATGAACACTAACAATCGGATCCGGATACCAATCAACCAATCAAATCATGCAACACAATCAATTACACAAACACATGGTGGATCTAAAGCACAAGCAATGCAAATAAGCTAAAAACAGAGTTGGATCTGAAATTAAACCAACCTACAAAGCGGAGGTATGCTTTGGTAATTGTTGATTATGCTGAAAATGATAGATCTCGCGCAAAACCTTGAAGATCCGATGCTAATCTCCACCCTCCATGCAAAATAAATGCAAGATCAAGCTCTTGATGCAGAATTTTGGATCCAAAAGCACTTCTAGATCCCAAACCAGATCTGAATCACCAATTAAACCAGCAAAAAGATGCAATGAAGCTATGGATGGAGGTCTAGTTCCAAGATCTACACACCTCAATGCAAGGTTATGTGATCTTCAAAGAGGAACTTTGAGTAATTTGGAAAATTGGGAGAGAAAAGTGAGAGAATTGTGAGTGAGAGAAGTGAAAATTCAGGAATGAGAGTGAAAAATGAGTGAGTGAGCCTTTGGTTTGGAAGGAAATGGAATAAATATGATTTAGGTTTGGGGCCCAAAATTTTGGTTTGGGATCCAAAAAATATGGCTTGGTAATGTGATTTGGATCTAGGGTTGGCAAGAGGTTTGGATACATGCTCTAGATCCTTCTTAAATTCAAATGAAATTCAAATGAATAAAATTCAGAAAATTGGAAAATGGAGCCAAATCCCACATGCTGAAATTTGCTGCTGGAAATTCAAATTTCGCAGCTGTTAACCGGTTAACCATATGCGTTAACCGGTTAACGCATGCAAAATTTGAATTTCCCCCCTTTTGGAGGGAAACCTCAAAAACGCATCGGCGCCCGCCGTTTCAAACTGATTTTGATCCTTTCATTCTTTTTAAGCTTTGAACATGATAGAGCTTGTGCAGACTGATCCTGTGAGATTCTTGCCAGGTCTTGATTTTTATTTGCAGTGCTTCAAATCTTCCAGATGGTTGGTCATATGCCCTATGCTGGAACATGGAGTGTTATGCCTCATTTTTCTATGCAAGATGCTAGATATATGATATGTTATGATGACTATGACGCGATATGATGCTAAAAAAAGAAGAGGGCAAATTTGGGGTGCTACAGCTGCCCCTATTCAATCATCAATTAATCTGAAAAGGACGATAGTACGGGCTATCGGACATTCGAGATAAACTGTGATTGAATACCAAGAAGACCAGAAATTTGCACTCTGACGAAGAATGCAACACCGGGAAATAAACCCGTCCAGATGACGCTCTGGGGGCTGCAGGGGAGAAAGAAGCGAACGAGCTTCCTCCCAGCTAAGGTTGATGGCTGAAATAAAGACATGTTGACAGACGAGTCTTCAAACAATCCTGTGACGCCAGGAGCTGGACATACGAGTCCTCAAAACACTGCAATACGACAATCTGAGACAGACGAGTATTTGAATGACCTGTGACGCCAGGTGCAGAGAGCGGACGAGCCCTCAAGGATCTTCAAAATATCCTGAGATAGACGAATCTCCTTCACTAATCCTTACGCAGATAAGTGGAATAAGACTGACGAGTCTTCTTCGGACAACCCTTACGCAGGCTCCGGGAATGCATATAAGTCTGTGGGATAGACATGCAATCAAGGTAGACGAACCTTCTTCATATATTATCCGCGGATATATGGCATAAGACAGACGAGTCTTCTGAGCAAACCTGTTACGCCAGGTGCGGCAACCATAATTGGTGCTTGAGACGGACGGGCCTCCCTCGGATTTACCTGTTACGCCAGGACCGGTAACCATTTTGACATTTAATTCCCACTGTCAGGATTTTAAACCTCTTCAATACAGACGAGTATTGGATGATCATCAAGAGAACACAGACGAGTGCCAATAGTCAAAGACACAGACGAGTATCGGACGATGATCTGAGAAACACAGACGAGTGCTTCAGGCGATGATACAGACGAGTATCAGCCGCTGGTATAGACGAATACCAGAAGTTCAAACACAGACGAGCATTTGAAGTAGTCACAGAGATATCTTCACATTCAGGTGCAAGCTAGCACAGACGAGTGCTGAGGACGATACAGACGAGTATCCAGGCAAAGCAGACGAGCTTCAAGACACGAACGACTTCTGGGGGATAAAAGCAGACGAGCTTCAACCAAACACAGACGAGTGCTGGGCAGTTGCAGACGAGCAACAACAAAGAATACATATCAAGGCACAGACGAGTGCAACGAAGGATCCAATACCAAACACAGACGAGTGTTGGGGAGGTTGCAGACGATGCTGGGGACATCTCCAAGCACAGACGAGTGCTGGAATTTGCAGACGAGCAACAACCAAAATCATATCAGAACACAAACGAGTGTTGAAGAGTTGCAGACGAGCAGCAATGACAGGCACGGACGGGCGCCGAAAGATACGGTCGAGCAATCTTCGAAGGAGTAACGAGCACATACGAGTGCTAAGAGAGGCGGTCGATCATCAAATAAAGATGCGAGCACGGACGAGTACTGGCCACTTTCTTGGGGATACGCTTCAAATAAAGAGGAACGACATGCACGGGCGAGTGCTGCAGGGATGCGGACGAGCACCAAATGAAGATACACGCATCAACGAGTACAGGCAACTTCGCTGGGGAGAGAAAACTTCAAAGAATAACAAGCACGGACGAGTGCCGAGAGTTGCGAATGGTCATCACACAAAGATGCTAGCACAGAAGATTGCTGGAGAGTACCTCAAATAAAGAGGAAACTGCTGGGGAAAAGGCACGGACGAGTGCTGAAAGAGGATGAGCATCAAATAAAGATGCGAGCACAGACGAGTGCTAGTAGATATAGACTCTACTGGGGAAAGCAAACGAGCAATACCACCGAGCTAACACATACGAGTGTTGAAAGATGCAAACGAGCAGCAATAACGCATGATACATTACTGCTGGGGATAATTCTGTTTAGAGATAACACATACAAGTGTTGAAGATTGCAGACGAGCAACAAACGGATGCCTGATCGGCAATAAGAGATACGACTCTGCAGGGGAATACAAGTCAAGATGTCTGGATACACATTCTGACTGAGATGATGAATACCTGGCTGTATTATCAAATACCCAAAGTACGGCGACTTTATTGGGGAATATTTCACTACCGGCAGTGATAATCAAATATGAACGCTGTGGGGACAGGAACATCTTCAGACTTGGCTGGGGAAGCTTCTTGGGCAAATACTATGGCTGGGGAGAGCATTTGATGGTTCAAGACTCTGAGGGGATACCAGGCTTTCAGGTACCTGATAGGCATACTCCGATGGGAATAATGGACTACTAATTCCATCTCTGATGATGCCAGGCTTTCGGGCACCTGCTGGGTATACTCCGCTGGGGAAGAATGAAAAGCTACTTCACTGGGGAAGAAAAGCTTGCTTGGACTGCTACCAAGGCTGGCTTGGAGGAAAATCTCTGCTTGGGATGCCAGGCTTCAGATACCTGCTGGGAAAGGAAATCTTTGCTTGGGACGATACCCTACTGGGGAAGTACTCGGCTGGGGAGGTACTCTGTCGGGGAGTATTAAATCGCTTGCGAGACTGTGACACCAACCTGCAACCTGCAACAACAAAACACACACGCGTGTCCCGGGGATTTGCATGGAATGATCGGTTCATCCATCGTCTCCTGACGCTCAAAGAGGATTACAGTTTCCCTGCATGTCAGTTTTCTTTTCAAAATTATCACCATGTTTAGATGCAATGCTATTTTTGCCGAAAATTCAGGACGTTTTGCAAACAAAAATACACACACACAGCTTTTTGACTGAATATTATTTTTATTGAATGGCCTCTGAATAGGCAAAGATTTACATCAGGAAGCAACCACCTGGAAAGAGGTAGCCACTAAAAATTGAGAAAAGAAACTATCCTAATGGCAATGTACACGGCATTCCAAGGAGTTCCGTTTCTGCTATGACCTGCATGTCTTCAAGACTCTCCATTCTGTTTCGGCTTTCTGAGAAGACGAGGGGACTGTTTCCTATCCTTCCGGTATTGTCAAACTGTACGAAACGATGACGTGGTTCAGATAACTCGGATCGCAGTTGTTCGCTTGTTCCCTTATTTTGCGTAGATCGCCCTCTCGGGTTTTCAATCCACCGGGATACCCTTTTTTGCCTGAGCTGTCCAATGCGGCTTTTCAACTCAGCGGGTGTACATTTTTTTTTTTTTTCCCTAATTTTTGCCCGAGCTTTTTATTCTGTTTTTAGCTCGCCGGGATGCCCTTTTCTTGCCTGGACTTACATTCTGTTTTTGTGTCCAGCGGGTCTCTTTATGCGAAGTATTTTTTAACTGCGTCCGAGTTAACAGGAGATGGGAAGTCTTCTCCATCCATAGTGGTGAGCATCAGCGCTCCTCCTGAGAATACTTTCTTCACTATGAATGGTCCTTCGTAGTTTGGGGTCCACTTGCCCCTGTTATCTGAACCTGGAGGAACGATCCTCTTCAATACAAGCTCTCCCACTTGATACTCTCGAGTACGTACTCGTTGGTCGAATGCCCGCTTCATTCTCCTCTGATAAAGCTGACCATGACAGATAGCCGCTAATCTCTTTTCCTCAATTAGACATAGCTGATTGTAACGAGCACGCACCCATTCAGCCTCATCCAGTTTGACGTCCATCATCACGCGCAGTGAAGGAATCTCTACTTCAACAGGCAGGACTGCTTCCATGCCATACACTAGAGAGAAGGGAGTTGCCCCTGTTGATGTCCTGACCGACGTTCGGTACCCATGCAAAGCAAACGGTAACATCTCATGCCAATCCTTGTAGGTGACAACCATTTTCTGCACAATCTTCTTGATATTCTTGTTAGCTGCCTCTACCGCACCATTCATCTTTGGTCGGTAAGGAGAAGAATTGTGATGCTGTATTTTGAAGTCCCGACATAAGTCTGCAATCATCTTGTTGTTGAGATTAGAACCATTATCAGTAATGATCCTCTCGGGCACTCCATATCTGCATATGATATCTCTTTTCAGAAATCTTGCCACCACTTGACGAGTGACATTGGCATAAGACGCTGCTTCTACCCACTTGGTAAAGTAATCAATCGCGACCAGAATGAAGCGATGACCGTTCGAGGCAGTTGGCTCGATCTTCCCGATCATGTCAATGCCCCACATAGAGAAAGGCCAAGGAGATGACATGACGTTGAGCGGATTTGGAGGAACATGCACTTTATCTGCATATATTTGGCACTTGTGGCATTTACGAGCGAATGAACAACAGTCTGCATCCATTGTCATCCAGTAATACCCTGATCTCAGCAGTTTCTTTGCCATAGCATGCCCTCCTGCATGGGTACCAAAAGATCCTTCATGGACTTCCTGCATCAACAGGCTTGCTTCGTGTCTGTCCACGCATCTGAGCAAGACCATGTCGAAGTTCCTCTTGTACAAAACCCCGTCTGTGTTCAAGAAGAAACTAGCAGCAAGTCGTCTCAAGGTCTTCTTGTCTTTGGAAGATGCCCCTGTTGGGTATTCTTGCTTCTCCAGGAACAGCTTGATATCAAAATACCAAGGTTTCTCGTCAGACACGGCGTCTACAGAGAAAGCATAAGCGGGAGAGTCAAGCCTGGAGATGTCAATTCTGGGCACAAAGTTCCAACACATGACTTTAATCGACGAAGAGAGAGTAGCCAAAGCATCGGCAAATTGATTTTCGTCGCGTGGTATGTACCTGAGTTCAACCGTTGTGAAGAATGTCAACAGCTTTCTAGCATAATCCCTGTACGGAACTAGATGCTCTTGATGTGTATACCACTTGCCGGTAATTTGGTTAATGACGAGGGCTGAATCTCCGAATATGTCGAGGTTCTTAATCCGCAGATCAATTGCCTCCTCTATTCCCATTATACACGCCTCGTATTCCGCTTCATTGTTGGTGCAGCCAAAAGTAATTTTGGCAGCGAAGGGTAAATGAACACCTTCAGGAGTAATGAGTACGGCACCAACTCCACGACCATTGATATTGACAGCCCCATCAAACATCAACTTCCATTTGGATTCAGGGTCAGGCCCCTCCTCCGGAAGTGGTTCCTCATAATCGCTTGCTCTGAGGTACATGATGTCCTCATCAGGGAAATCAAATCTCATCGGCTGATAGTCATCCTCAAGAGGTTGCTGAGCAAGGTATTCCGACAATACACTTCCTTTGATGGCTTTCTGAGAAGTGTACTGGATGTCGTATTCAGTTAAAATCATCTGCCATCTAGCAACCCTTCCGGTCAATGCTGGTTTCTCAAAGATGTACTTGACAGGATCCATCTTGGAAATGAGAAGTGTAGTATGGGTCAACATGTACTGCCTCAGTCGGCGAGCAGCCCATACCAAAGCGCAGCAAGTTTTCTCGAGCAGTGAGTATCGGGATTCACAGTCGGTAAACTTTTTGCTAAGGTAATAAATGGCGTACTCTTTTCGACCAGACTCGTCATGTTGGCCAAGCACACACCCCATCGACCCTTCTAGCACGGTCAAGTACATGATTAACGGTCTCCCCTCCACTGGAGGCATCAGAATTGGAGGCTCCTGCAAATATTCCTTTATTTTGTCGAAAGCCCTTTGGCAATCATCATTCCACCTGACTGTTTGCTCTTTTCTTAGCAGTTTGAATATCGGTTCGCACGTGGCAGTTAGGTGAGATATGAACCGAGAAATGTAGTTCAATCTACCTAAGAACCCGCGCACTTCTTTTTCTGTCTTTGGTGCAGGCATATCTTGAATAGCTTTCACTTTAGCAGGATCTACCTCAATTCCTCTTTGACTTACAACGAAACCCAGCAACTTTCCAGAACGCACTCCGAAAGTGCACTTGTTCGGATTCAACCTCAGCTTGTATTTGATCAATCTGTCAAACAACTTCTTTAGGTTAACCAAATGCTCCTCTTCGTCCTTGGACTTTGCAATCATATCGTCCACATAACATTCGATCTCCTTGTGGATCATGTCATGGAACAACGTGACCATTGCCCGTTGATAAGTTGCCCCAGCGTTCTTCAAACCAAAGGGCATGACCTTATAGCAGAATGTTCCCCACGGGGTAATGAACGTTGTCTTCTCCCTGTCCTCCGGCGCCATTTTTATCTGATTATAACCGGAGAATCCATCCATGAAGGAGAACACTGAGAATTGAGCAGTATTGTCGACCAACACATCAATGTGTGGCAACGGAAAATCATCCTTCGGGCTTGCTCTGTTCAAATCTCTATAGTCAACGCACATTCGGACCTTGCCGTCCTTCTTAGGTACTGGTACGATATTAGCTACCCAAGGCGGGTAACTAGACACGGCAAGGAATCCGGCATCCCACTGCTTTTGCACCTCCTCTTTGATCTTCATCGCCATATCCGGGCGAGTTCTTCTCAACTTTTGCTTCACAGGAGGACAGTCTTCTCTCAGGGGTAGCTTATGCATCACGATATCGGTATCCAATCCTGGCATATCTTGATATGACCAAGCGAAGATATCCACATACTCTCTCAGCATACTGATCAGCTCTTGTTTGACGTCGGCTTGCAGATTGGCCCCTATCTTGATCTCTTTCTTTGCATCTTCACTGCCAATATTGATGGTCTCAATCTCTTCTTGATGAGGCTGAATAACTCGTTCCTCCTGTTTCAACAGTCTGACTAACTCTTCAGGGAGGTCACGGTCTTCCTCAACCCCTTCATCAGCTTGGTAGACTGGATTATCGAAGTCATGCATAGTCATAGCAGGAACGTTATCCGAAGAATCCGGATGATCAGCACTGCACAAATGATGTGCTCATTCAGAATCTGCTTATTTTGAAAAGAGACGCTAACACAAAGCAAAAAAGGAAAACACATTGCCATTTTTATATTGTTTTTTGTGAAAAAGTTTAAAAACAAAGAAAGGGAACACAGTTTGTCTGAAAATGTCCTTTTATTTCATAGCAAAAATAACAATGCGAAACAAAACATGGTGGCCCAATACAATGGATCCAAGCATCTTGGGCAGAATGCTGGACTTGACAATGCAGTATGCTAATAAAAGGAAACAAACAATTACTTTGAGAGCCAGGTGACTTGAACGATGTCCTCAGCAGACCAATTTCCTAGCTCCTCACCGGGTGCGCACGGGCGGATCCAATTGTTGTCCCAGTCTTTGTCACTGTCTCCGTCTTGACTTGTCATACAGATTTGATCACGGTTGAGCAACCCAGCACTTGTGAACGCAACAGCCTTACCACTCTGAGTAGACCCTCCAGGTTGATACCCTAAGCCAAATTTGTCACCCTTCTCTTCCACCTCCAGTAACTTGCCCCAGCCCTGGGCATTGCCTGATTGGACGGCCTCCTTTGCTTCCCGATAAGAATGAATTGACGTGCCTTCGTTGTTTTTCTTCACCGGAGTCGAAATACTGACGTCTGCTTCAAATGCTTGGCACAAAGTCTCGTGAATTTCTCCGTCCATTTCCACATATTTGAATGTCGACAGGTGGCTGACGAATATATCTTCTTCCCCGCAGACTGTGATGACTTGACCGTCCACCACATACTTAAGCTTTTGGTGTAGAGTTGAGGTGACAGCTCCAGCCGCGTGTATCCACGGTCTGCCCAACAAGCAACTGTACGCAGGCTGGATATCCATGACATAGAAGACACTCTTGAAGACTTGAGAGCCTATCTTGACAGGCAACTCAACCTCTCCGAAAACTGATCTTCTTGACCCATCGAAAGCTTTAACCACCAAATCACTCGGCGTCAGGATAACCCCATCAATGTCAAGCTTCATCAATGCCTTTTTCGGGAGCACGTTCAAAGAAGAGCCTGTGTCCACCAGAACATGGGATAACACAGCGCCCCTGCATTCCATCGTGATATGCAGTGCTTTATTGTGATTCCTTCCCTCCAAAGTGAGATCTCTGTCAGTGAAGCCCAATCCATGGCTAGCATTGACACTCCCAACAACAGCTTCAAGTTGATTGACCGTAATCTCTTGAGGAACGTAAGCCATTTGAAGTACTTTCAGCAAGGCTTCTCGGTGCGCGGGAGAGCACATCAACAGTGACAAGATAGAAATCTTTGAAGGCGTCTGGTTCAGTTGATCAACCACCTTATAGTCACTCCTTTTGATGATCTTCATGAACTCCTCTACCTCTTTCTCAAATGTCCCCTGCCCAGCCACAGGGGTATTCGCCTCATCATTCGCAGTCTGCTTTCCTTTGTCTTTAGATGAAGCTTCGGCCTCGGGATCCTTTCTCAGTGCAGGAGGAGCAAACAAACGGCCACTTCGAGTAAAACCTCCAACACCCCCCACATTCTCAATAGTCAAATCAACAACAGGTCTACTTTCCATCTTCTGTCCCGCCACATAGACATCAGAACCGTAATGCCACGGAATGGCTCTATCATCATTATACGACATTGGCCCAGGTACAGTTATAGTCACAGGACTAATCTGAGGAGCGTAAACGGTAACCGGCCCTTGTCTGACGGGCATATCAGCTTCATCGTAGAAGATAGTAATGGTTGACACATCATCAGCCTTTTCATTACTAATCTTGCTAAATTGCAGAGATCCATTATCAATCAACTCTTGCAAACCCGTCTTCAATTTCTCGCAGCCATTCACAGCACTCGCACAGTCTTCACAATCGAGAGAACAACCAGGAAACACTTGACCCTTCAACAGTCTCTCTTTCACCACTTTCAACGGCGTCTTGACTTCAACAATACTCAGTACCAAACTCAACTTGTCATCACGCTCAACAGCATTAACTCTTGCCCCTCCATGATTAGGTATAGGGTTCGAGTTGATATTCGGTGGTGGCGCAAAGTTGATTGCCTTTGAATCCACGAGATCTTGAACTTTGTGATGTAGCGCCCTGCACTTCTCGGTTGAGTGCCCGGGTGCCCCTGAATGAAAAGCGCATCGCGCGTTGACGTCATAACCAGCTGGAAGCTCTCCAGGAGGTGGTGGTGCCAAAGTCCTTAATTGAATAAGGTTCAAGTCTAGTAGTCTCGGCAACAAGGCAGCATATGTCATGGGAATAGCTTCAATCACCCTGTTAGCAGGACGAGCCTGCCTTGGCTGATAAGGCCTTTGCTGGTAGTTGGCTCTAGGTTGTTGCTGTTGTTGCTGTTGTTGTGGTGGAGGTAACATTTGTTGTACGGGAGCTGCAGGAATGGTGACGGCAGCTACATGCCCATAAGGTCTTCTGTAACCACGGCCCTGGCTTCGGCCAAATACAGCATTGGTCTCACCTTCTCGCCTTCTCGGAGGTCCGCTAAAAGCTTTCCTCGCTCCACTTGAACTACTAGCACTGGGGTCTTGTATCTTCCCCATTTTCAACAGCGTTTCAACCCTTTCTCCCGCGATGACAATATCGTTGAACTTTGTAGCAGAACTTGACGCCAGTCTTTCAAGAAATACCCCCTGGAGGGTCCCCATAAACATATCGGCCATCTCATTCTCTAACAAAGGTGGTTGCACCCTGGCAGCTAGCTGACGCCATCTCTGAGCGTACTCTTTGAAGCCCTCTTTTGCTGTTTGAGCCATATGTTGCAACTGGGTGCGATTTGGAGCCATATCCATGTTATATTGGTACTGCTTCACGAAGGCCTCGGCGAGATCCTTCCAGCTCTTGACATTGACCCTGCTGAGCTTCATGTACCACTCAAGGGAAGCTCCCACCAAACTGTCCTGAAAGTAATACATCCACAGTTTTTCGTCGTCTGTATGCGCAGCAATTCTCCCAACATATGATTGCAGATGAGTCTTTGGGCAAGCAGTGCCGTTGTACTTCTCGAAAGTAGGAACTTTGAACTTGTACGGAATCCTGACTCCCGGAACCAAGCCCAAGTCTGTTATATCGAATCCCAAAGAGCTCTGGGACTGAATAGCCTTGATCTGCTCGGCCATCTCTTCAAACCTCTTGTTCATTTCGACCCCTTGACCTTCGGTCTCATCAAGCAAAGTGAACTGGTCATCCTGGTGATCCACATGAGTGTTATGCATCCCGTCATTGACTACGGTCGTCCCTGGTTGTATAACATGAGGTCCACCCTGACGTGCGCCCGCACCGGTATGATTATCAGCATTAGCAGCAGCAGCAGCGTTTCGGTTCTGATTTTCTACCATTTCTCGCAAACGTTCTTGATTCTGCCCCATACCGGCCATTAACGTCATGAAGTTGTCCATCCTCTGCCTTAGATCTGCTAAATCTGCCTGCATTTGATCCATGGCCCGCTCTCTGTTAATCTTAGTTGGGTATCTGTGCACTGTTGGTTGACCTCGAACTTTTCGAGGAGCTATTGCGCCTGAGAACACAAAACACATTAGTATCTGATGCAACACCTGCAAAACAACAAACAAGTTATATGGATGCAATGCAGTTGTTTATGTTTCCAATCACAGGTCATTTATGCCCCGGTTCCGGTACTTAGCAGAGAAAACCAGACGGGCACTAATCCTCGACTTTCAGGAACCTTTGCAGGAAACCACATTCAAACCATAATAGCAAGCAAACCAAGACATAGTGAGAAACATTATAACATCGATCAGCCCATTAAGCGCAATAAAACAGGATTCCTCATAGAGTACGAGTTCTTACAAAGGATAAACAAACAGCTAGGACTCCTACAACAGGCCTGTAGGTAATCCAAATACAAAGAAAACAAACTAAGAAACATAACCGCCGCCTGAGAATCCTGAAACTCCATCATCAGACCTGACCTTCTTGACTCCTGCCATCAACTTAAGGTCTTCAATTTCTTTAAGAGCTGCTTCGAGGGCTTGCTGACTGTCTGCGAGCTGTTGGGTCTTTTCTCTGCGAATCCTGTGGGCCTGCTCCACCTCTTCTTTCTTGTAAGCCATCTGAGTCTCGAAGAATTCTTCTTTTTCTTTATACTGCTTCAACTCCTGCTCTCTTTGTCCCTTCAACCAGACAATGGACTGACGAGCATCTCTAAGGGTCTTTGACTTCTTCTTTCGCTCAACTTCTCTTTGGGCTTCCATCATCCCCAACCTGCGGAAATGCGCTTCTTTTCCTGCAAAGTCTTTCTCCTTAGCCTCCAAAGTCATTTGTACCTTCAGCAACTTCTCCTCAGCTTCCTTCCTGGCCCTGTTAGCTTGGTGATACAAGCTTGCCACCTCGGCATTTTCAACTCTAACTGCATGTAACTGGGCTTCTAACTTCTCGAATTCCTCTAAAGGCACAGTATCAATGGACTCAGCAACTGGGGGAACTGGTGCTGAAAACGGTAGCAAAACTCTTCTGGCTCTGTCTTTCAACCAAGCTTCGTACTCTGGGAATGTCTGATTGTTGCACTTCCCGAAACTAGATATTCCTTCTCCTTTGATGCTTTTCCAAGCCCCCGCAACCTTCCTCACTAAGGGCATATTATCTTTCACGGAAAAGTAGAAAATGGGGGTCAGCTTCAAATCTTCAGGCACATCTCTCAAGGCGTATCCTAATTGTCTTCTTAACAAGATTGGATTGTAATTAATCCCTCCAGTTACTCCCAACAAAGGCACACTATGATAACTTCCGCAGCTGGTAATAAAACGTGCACCTTGCAGCCTTTGAGTGAACCATCTAACATCCTTGGCAAGCAACTTTTCCAGCTTCTGAGCCCATATCAGACTATGGTCACTAAACACTCCCGTACTAGGCAAATGCCTCATGAACCACATGTGAAATAATGGAGCACAGCAACGAACCAAACCTCCCCTCTTCTTTTCAGTCTTGTAATGAACCGAGTAATACAAATCCCCGAGTAAGGTAGGCACAGGATTCTTCAGCAAGAAGAGATGTATGGCGTTTATATCGATGAACCTCTCCATATCAGCAAACAAAATGATGCCATAGATAGAAAGAGCCAAGATAGCACAGACCGCATCCCATTCTTCTTCAACAGCCAATTCTTCCGCCTTCTTTACCAAAGCCTCCAAAGAAAACCCAGACACTCCTCCTTTGATAATGGTCAGAGACTTCACAGTAGAAGGACTCAAATAAAGAGCCTCAGCAATAGCTTCAGGTGCTGGTCTACTCATCTCAGAATTGAAAGGAATCTGATCTTGAACTGGCACACCCAAGATCAAAGCATACTCCTCCAGCATAGGGGCCAATTGGAAATCAGGAAAGGTGAAGCAACGGAGCTGAGGGTCATAATACTGAAGCAACGTATGAATGGCACTCCTCTCTGAAGGGTCTAACTCTATCACCACATCAAGAATACTCCCGTAGGCTTTTCTGAATCTCTCTACCTGATTGGGTGTAATCAACTTTACCATCTTCTTCAGCAAATCAATCTTGACATCAAAGAACTTGAAATGAATATTCTGCTTACGAGGATCTTCCATCTTTGAAGATAATACCGGAACCGGAAGCAGAGATATGAACCTGTGAATGAAAACAAAACAATGATTAATGATGCGATGATGCAATGCAGATGCAAATGCAAGGACATATGACCAACTGGGACCATCTGGAGTCTGGCTACTGACAAAGCCCCTCTGAACAACTGACAACCCAAAAGTCCACTGAATCACACTCTCTGATAGTCATAACCCTCTGAAGAGAATCTCTGGACCACAATATCACGAATACCGGAACCAGAAAACCAGAACTTCAGAACCACAGTGACTGTATCATGAACATGAACTGCGCTGATAACAAGGGTATGATGAGGTCAAGGGTTCCTGCAAACCTGTAAACCCATCCCCAGTCTCACGGGTGTGCTCCGGGTCAAACATCACGGACTCTCAAAGCCGAATAGCAATAATACTTTCACCATTTCCGAGAAATGGCTCATGACCAAATCAGGGAATCGGTTAGGCATTATGTACTACGCAGGGAGGCCTCAGCTGAGTCCGGGAAAAACAAGCATCCCTTATAAGTCCTCAGCTTCAAGCGCTGAAATCGAGAAACAATAGCACATTCAGCCCGTAGGATACAGTACTAATGTCATACGACCAGATGCTTTGACTGAGTTCCTATAAGAGAACCAGGCCATCCTATGCGAGTTCCCAGTGGACCCTCGGGTGCGAATGGGTTTGCCACAGAATGTGGTCTGCCACTGTCACCACTGGAGAGGGTTGTTTCCACAAAGGTTCTCAATGATCGGTCCCCAGATGCACATAACTATCAAGGTCCTATCCCGAAGTGGAGGAAATCCCCACACAAGATATTTCCAAGACGGTCGCAGTCTGGGCGTGAAACACATCGCCACTCATCATGCCACATGCGAGTACAATATGCCCACTTCTAATCCTAGGGTGCACTCAAGCCGGGTACTTGGCTTATCTCTCAGAAACAGTATCACCCATCCCGCCAAACAGAAAACCAGTCCAGACAGTCCAGTATGATATATGATGCGGAAAATAAATACTGAAAACTGTAAATAACGCTGTAAATAAAGCTGTAAATAAACAACAATAAAATACAACAAGCCACATCAAACAAACATCACCCAATGAAACAGCAACAAACAAGCGCTAGGATAGACTCACAGGGGAACCAGAGATCCTCTGGTGTGCAGTCCCCAGCAGAGTCGCCAAGCTGTCGCTCCCGAGGATTTCCATCCTGGTACAAACGCGAAAGTGGCGCGGAAAAAGAATAGAGTCGCCAGCCAGGCATTTTTATCCCGAAGAGAGGGAATGGTAATGCTGCACAAACCAGAAGAAAGAAAAGGAAGGACACGGGTCCTGCGAACCAAAGAGACTGGGATCGGGAGTCGGTTATGACCTGGGAAGGTATTAGCACCCCAGATCATCCGCCGTACCCGACGGGATCCACGCTTGCAAAAGAAACTGTTTCAAAGGGTGAGGGTATGAAAGATGCAGCAAAAGAAAATGAAAATGAAAAGAAACTAGAACTGGAAAAGAACTGAAATAAGAGACGAAGGAAAAATGTAGGGAAAATAAAGATTGTGCTCGAACGGGCCCTACCCCGCTGCCTACGTACCTCATCGGGATAATGAGGATCAGAGACGCCGTAGTTCCCCTAACTAGGGGTACTAAAAGGAAATTGCTTGTGAATTAAAGCTTGAACTGCCTATGCCATTGCTCAGGTGTTGCAGGCTCGGACGACGAGTGCGTAACCGTCTTGCAAGATGACAAGTAGGAGCAAGTTCGCGGACGGAGCGAAGGAGATGAGAAAAGAATTCCCGAAGGAAAGACGCTTATTGTTTGTTTGGTGTTTTTTAGAAGCTTTTATGAGTGAAAGTTTGCATAGGTGAGTGTACTTAAGTCTTACTCAATGGGATGTGCGCGTCTCACATCATCCCGAAATGGAATGCGCAAGAGGCACACCTATCGATGGAGGAAATCCCCAAAGCTAGTCCCACAAGTGAAGGCTCAAGCACACTAACCTATTATCATTATTAAGTGTTTTTGTGGTTTTTTGGTTAAGAAGTGTTTTTTTAGTTTTTCTTTGTGAGGTACTCATGCTAAGACCTATCCACCACGAGTGATGACTCACACCTCGCCCCGAAATGGAACGCATGTGAGCATCTCATAGCAAAGTCTCATGTCACATGAAAGTACTCAACCTTTATTAAATGAATTAAAATTAAGTTTGAAGATGAGAAGAGAAAGAACCAAAAGAGCAAAAGGAAAAAAAAACTAGAGGGAAGTTTCTATCCTAAGTTAGCATGCATGGATGTCCTAGAGTTTGTGAGGTTTCTATCCTAATGAAGAAGGAAGAAAGAAGATAGAAGAAGGGATGAGAAAGGCCTAAGCCCAACAACAAAGGGTTAGTTCAAATAACAAAAGAGGAAAGATGAAAAAGTTGAAATGTGGATAAGCATCCACACTTCTCTTACCATGAGCCCCTGAAATGTTAGCAAAATCCAGCAAATCAATCACCACAAACATGGAATTAAACATGCTCAAAGGTTCTTGAAAACAAAAGTCAAACAACATGCCAAACGTTGCGAATGCACGACTTACGCGTCGAAAACATGAGAGCATACATCAAACAGCAAGCAAATCACCCTAAACATCATGCTTAATGATCATACAATGATTCATAGCAATTAGAACAAGCAAAGGGATCAAACAAAACTCAAAACAGCCCTGAAAAACCATTCTGCATCAGTGTTAACCGGTTAACCATATGCGTTAACCGGTTAACCAGTCAAAACCTGCACAAAACACGCAGAAAAACAGGGCGTTAACCGGTTAACCACATACGTTAACCGGTTAACACTGTAAAAACAGCAGCAAATTCCTGCAGAAAACAGCAGCTCAAAACAGCTTATTCAAATAAGCTGCACCAGACCAGCACTCAATTACACATGGAAAAATAGATCAATGCACATCAATCCATAACATTATGCTCATGAACACTAACAATCGGATCCGGATACCAATCAACCAATCAAATCATGCAACACAATCAATTACACAAACACATGGTGGATCTAAAGCACAAGCAATGCAAATAAGCTAAAAACAGAGTTGGATCTGAAATTAAACCAACCTACAAAGCGGAGGTATGCTTTGGTAATTGTTGATTATGCTGAAAATGATAGATCTCGCGCAAAACCTTGAAGATCCGATGCTAATCTCCACCCTCCATGCAAAATAAATGCAAGATCAAGCTCTTGATGCAGAATTTTGGATCCAAAAGCACTTCTAGATCCCAAACCAGATCTGAATCACCAATTAAACCAGCAAAAAGATGCAATGAAGCTATGGATGGAGGTCTAGTTCCAAGATCTACACACCTCAATGCAAGGTTATGTGATCTTCAAAGAGGAACTTTGAGTAATTTGGAAAATTGGGAGAGAAAAGTGAGAGAATTGTGAGTGAGAGAAGTGAAAATTCAGGAATGAGAGTGAAAAATGAGTGAGTGAGCCTTTGGTTTGGAAGGAAATGGAATAAATATGATTTAGGTTTGGGGCCCAAAATTTTGGTTTGGGATCCAAAAAATATGGCTTGGTAATGTGATTTGGATCTAGGGTTGGCAAGAGGTTTGGATACATGCTCTAGATCCTTCTTAAATTCAAATGAAATTCAAATGAATAAAATTCAGAAAATTGGAAAATGGAGCCAAATCCCACATGCTGAAATTTGCTGCTGGAAATTCAAATTTCGCAGCTGTTAACCGGTTAACCATATGCGTTAACCGGTTAACGCATGCAAAATTTGAATTTCCCCCCTTTTGGAGGGAAACCTCAAAAACGCATCGGCGCCCGCCGTTTCAAACTGATTTTGATCCTTTCATTCTTTTTAAGCTTTGAACATGATAGAGCTTGTGCAGACTGATCCTGTGAGATTCTTGCCAGGTCTTGATTTTTATTTGCAGTGCTTCAAATCTTCCAGATGGTTGGTCATATGCCCTATGCTGGAACATGGAGTGTTATGCCTCATTTTTCTATGCAAGATGCTAGATATATGATATGTTATGATGACTATGACGCGATATGATGCTAAAAAAAGAAGAGGGCAAATTTGGGGTGCTACACTCAGAACACAACAACAAGGACAGCATAGAAATCTTGGAGGGAGTATGCCCCAACTGATCAACAATGTCATAATCACTCTTACGAATGATCTTCAATACTTTTTCCATCTGCTTGGCAAGATCATCGGCAGCTGGTACATCATTTGGTATAGGTTCAATAACAGGACCTTTTCCCCGAGCATCAGTGGTGGAGGTAGCAGCTGGAGTGACTGCATTCTTGGAAGTAACTGGAGGAGAGAAAACTCTTCCGCTTCGTGTGATCTTACTAGATCCAGCAATATTATCAACAGGCATGTCAGCTAGAGGTTCCTGCTTAACACCATGGATATAAACATCAGACCCATAATGCCAAGGTACAGCTTTATCAGAAGTATACGGAATAGGACCAGGAGTGGTAATGACCATAGGAGCCACTCTAGTTTCAGCAACAATTTTCACAGGGCCTTCAGCAGTAATCTTAATTGGACCCTTATGAGTGATTTTGACAGGTCCCTTGGAAGTAATTCTTACCGGAACTTTATCAACCATATCCACCTCTTCAATCTTCGCACGCTGAGTTATATGATCAACCATACTCTCTACGGAAGGTGGAGTCCTCTCAAATACTATGGTATATTTATCCATGAGACGTTGAATTCCATCTCTCAACCTCCAGCAGCTATCCGGCTTATAGGTACAATATAAACAATCTTCACGACAACCTGGAAAGAACCCAGCTTGTACTAACTTCTTCTTAATGACAGACAATGGTGTGGTCAACTCTGCAACTGAATAGATATGTGCATCTTCATCAATGGCATTGACAGTCTTCTCATTATTTGGCATGGGAGCAGTAATCATATTTGGAGTACCCGGAGGGTCAAACTCAATTTCTCCAGCCTCAATCATATCTTGAATTTTGTTCTTCAACACCCAGCAACTATTGGTATCATGTCCCTGGCAGTTTGAATGATATGCACATTGTGCATTAGGATTGTACCTGGGAGAGGTAACATTAGGATTCTGAGGAGCATCTTTCAGAGTGATAAGTTCAGCCTTCAACAAGTGTTGCAATGCTTGGGCCATTGACATGTTGATCTTAGTGAACTGCCTTCTAGCCCTCTGTTGGTTGCCCTGTGGCTGCTCTGGTGTTGTAGGAGTTGGATTTGAAATATGAACTGCACTCACAGACTGATGCCTTCTATTACGATCAGGTTGACCATAAACAGCATTTGACTCTTTCTTCCCAGTGGGAGGCTTCTTTGCAGCACCTGATGAAGAAGCACCCACTTGAATCTTGCCACTCCTGATACCACTTTCTACACGTTCTCCTGTCATTATCAACTCAGTGAACCAGATGATGAGCTTCCAATGAGATGACTGTAAAATGGACCATTCAACGTACACATGAACATATCAACTAACTCCCTGTCAGTTAGAGGTGGTTGCACTCTTCCAGCCAAATCTCTCCACTTCTGAGCATACTCCTTGAATCTTTCTTTAGCACCCATAGACATGCTTTGAAGTTGCATGCGAGTAGGAGCTAAGTCAGCATTGTATTGATACTACTTATAGAAGGCTTCAGCAAGATCATTCCAATCCCGGATGTTGACACTCTCCAACTGATAGTACCATTCCAATTGAGCTCCAGATAAGCTCTCTTGGAAGAAATGGATCCACAACTTTTTATCAGCAGTATGAGGTTGGATTCTCCTGACATAAGACCTCAAATGCAGCTTGGGACAAGAGATACCATCATAAACAACAAAAGTAGGAACCTTGAAACCAATGGGTATAACCACCCCAGATATCAAACTCAGGTCTTCAAAATCCAGCCCAGAAGATTTCTGTAATTCCATAGCATCCATTCTATCCACCAGCATCTTGAACTTGTCCTCATTAGGCTCATGATAGTAGTTAGCCTCAGAATCAGAGTCCCCCATTGTGTTGTGGAGACTGCCTCCCTCTTTCTCAGACTCTTCAGACTCATAGTCTTCAACCTGTTCTTTGGTCTTGACAGGACCTCTGAACCTTCTTCCCATGTTAATCAGGCCACCTGACCTCCTAGTCTTCTTAGTCTTCTTGGCCAGCAGTGTCTTCAATTCATCTTGCCCCTTGGACAAGTTCAGGATCAGCTCTTGGAACTGTGCATTCTGTGCCTGGAGATCCTTAACTGTTTGTTCAAGAGCCATTGCTGAAATAAACAGCGAGAAGATAAAAAACCTGTGCATAATAAACCTGTGATGCAATGATATGGAATGTAAATGCGTATGCAATGTTTTCAAGGACCGCAGGATTTAAATTTGCTTAAACAAACAAGAAGGTAAACTTTTATTAGTAATAAATTTGTTTTGCCTCTTGGGCTTTCAAAATGAAATAAATACAAAAGATGGGGTTTTAAGTCTCCCATGGACGTTTCCTCTTTGTGTTGAGGTATGAGTTGAGATCCCGCTCCTCGTGAAGTTGCTTTGTTAGTTCCAGGATCCTTTCTTGGCTTGCTTTGTAATGAGCCTCGAAAGTATCCCTTTGCTCTTTTAACTGGATCCAGGATCTCTGTAAATCTTCCATGTCAGTAGGCATGTCTGGGTGAAGGATGGTATAAGAAGTGTCCCCTTCAGCAACAGGTTCCATGGTAACTGGCAGGATAGCAGGATATGGCATCATGAGAGTCTGAGCACGAGATCGCACCCATCTGAGATAAGCCTCCATAGGAATAGTGTACTTAGGCTCCAGAGTCTTGCTGTCAACCTTGTTCACTTTTCCCCATGCTCGTATGAACCTTTGACGGTAACCTTGAAGATCGTTGTCGTAGTCGAACACAATGCCCTGAATCAACATGTCATGTGGGCCATCACTCCGAGCGTAACCAAACTGTCGTAAAGCTAGAGAGGGGTTGTAGGTGATGCCTCCTCTTATGCCTAGAAGTGGCACATTAGGAAACTCCCCACAACGGTCAATGATAGTGACATTCTCCATAGATCTGGAGCACCAATGAATATCTGAATGCGAGAGTGACATGATTCTCTTGGACCACCTAAACCCTTGCTCATTCTTCATTACTGAGCGAGGAAGGTGAGAAATAAACAACCTAGATAGCAATGGTATGCAACACATCAAAGTTCCTCGTGCCTTTGTAGTACGAGTATGAAGAGAATGTAGGATGTCTCCAAGCAATGTAGGCACTGGATTGTGACTCAGGAATATGTTGATGGCATGAACATCTATGAACTGATCAGGATTGGGGAATAACACTAAGCCATAAATTAACAAGGCTAAGATCTCCTCAAAAGCATCATGACTCATAGCCTTCAAGAACACTTGAGCCTTCCCTATCAACACCTTGGCAAGAATACCCTTAACTCCGCTTCTCGTTTCTAGAACAATGTCAGACTTCTTCAGATGTAGAGCTGCAGCAATAACCTCAGGTTTAGGCTCTTTTTCCAAGCCTGTGAATGGTTTCTGATCAAGTATAGGTATACCCAGAAGTTTAGAGAACTCTTCCATTGTAGGAACCAACTGGTAGTCGGGGAACGTGAAGCAATGGTGCTTAGGATCAAAGAACTGAAACAGAACACTCATCATGTCTTCATTGAACCCTGAAGTGACTAGATCCAGTAGGTGACCATGTCTTTTGATGAACTGAGAGTTTTCAGAAACCTGAGAAACCAATTCCTTAAGCTTAGGAGGTATTCCTACAAAGTTGATCCTGATAGTGTTTCTACGAGCAGAAGTCATGACCTGCAACAAAGAACAAAGATAAATCCTTTGGTCCTTGAAATGGTTAGTGAAAATGCTATGCTTATGATGCATGATGATGTCATAATGTTATGCTCAATCACAAACATGTGGCACTCACAAACAAGTCACACAATAGCCCTAGGTTTAAAGGCTTGCATGAGGTTCAAAGGTAAGTACCCTCCCCTGAAGTTAGATGGTTCATCCTGTCCTACAAAAGTAACCAGGTTCTAAGGGATCTCAATATCATTGATCCTTCACAAGGGTGGTTGTTCAGTAGGCAACTTACTTGCCAACCAAAACCCTCCAAGTTTAGGATCTCAATGAGCGTAATATCGAGTATCAACCAACTTCAGTCTTCACCAAAGCCGGCTATCTCACCACTTTCTAAAGGCCAAGATGGGATAACTATGGTTCTAAAAGTTAGTTAGTGCATTAACAACATATGGCAGCCTCATATTATCCTCAACTTGACTTAAGGAACATAAGCACCAACCAAGAAGTCACACTAACTATGGCCACCAGATCAACCATATCGGTATACGCCGTACAGTTTCCTTGGTCTATTGCCATTTACCTAAGGTACACTAGATCCGGGTTAGGATCTTTCACACATAAAAGCACCCAACAGATAAGTATAAAGCAAACAAGGCAAACAATTTAAAGTGATCTAATTCCTAAGGGTACCCCTCTTTTATCAAATCCCCAGCAGAGTCGCCAGTTCTGTAACACGGTGGGAGAACTGACTTTAGTTATGTTGCGGATAGCAAGAGTCGCCACCGACTTTTATTTTATCCAAAGGAAAGGCATAAAAGAACAGGAAAGACCTTTTTAAAAGATTTTTGGGTCCGGGGGGTAGGTTATGTAAAGGGAAGGTATTAGCACCCTTTACATCCATGGTTATCCATGGGCTCTTAGTTACTTAGCTCACTTTAAAATGTTTTTGAAATGTGAAGTGTGTGAATAGAAATTTTCTTAAGTGTTTTATAATGATACATGTACGGATGCGTATAAAACCTTTGTTTTGAAAATTTGTTTGAAATGTGTGAAGTGTTTGAAATATTTTGAAGAGTGAGCAAGTATCTAAGAGGAACCTACCCTAAATTTAAGTCTTTTCTGTTCTTGAATCCTTTAAGTGGTAAGACTATCCCTATTATTAAGGAATAGGTAGTCATTACCTTGGATGTGAGGGACAGGTGAAGGGTCATCTGTTTATTTAGGCAACTGTGGGGTGTATAAGCAATTCGAAGGGACTTATCATCTTTATTCGAAAGGGACAAGATCATTACGAAGGCAACATTCGAAAGGGACTTGATCTTTTAAGGGACTAGATGATGTGAGATTGAGGGACTTTGCTTTATACACCCTACTTGACCTTTTTGTGATAGGCAACATGAGAAGTACCCTTATGGAAGTGAGATGGCGATCAAAGATCGACTTACGTGTGTGAGTGTACAATTTTAATATTTATCTTTTAGATTAATGATCTAAATTAATTTTTTCATACAAACATGTTACACTCCCTATTTTACTAACCATAGCATAAAATAAATAATAAACATTATTACTAAATATTACATCCAAGGAACAATTACATAATAATAATAATTAAAGCAAATTAAATATAATAAGCAAAAATAAATAATAATAATATAATTGGGTTAGTGAAATAATAATAATAAAAATAATATAAAGTTAAATGGGGTTAGTAATAAATAAATATCATAAGAAATAAACATAATAGATAATATAAACAAAAACATTATAATAATTAAAAGATCAAACCATTATTTAAGATTAATAAGAAAAATATGAACAATTATATTAATTATTATAAAATTTTAAGTTATATGCAAATTATAAAAAAAAAAATAAGTTAATTATAAACATATTATAAAATTATAATTACAAAATTAAATTAGCAATTTTCAACTATTTCTAAAAATATATTAAAAATTATTTATACACAAAATCAAATTATAAACAATTTTAAGAATTTTAATTTTAAGCATATTTATATACAAGATTTAATTTATAAACAAATAATAAAAAAAATGTACATGACTAAATAAAATAGGATTAAGTTTTAAATAAAAGAAAATTAGGGTTTTGAAAATTATTAGGATTAATTAGGTTTTTTACAAAATATTTTAGTTTTTTAGAAGATTAGGGTTTATATACATATTTTTAGAATAATAAAATAACTATATATAATTTAACAATATTAATAATTTACAAAAATAAATAAGTTTTTCTTATAAAATTAAAATTAAAAAGGATGAATTTAAAATAATATGAACATACTATTTATTATTTGAATTTATTTAAGATAGAAAATTAATTAAATAATCAAAAATAAGAAAAAGAATGAAAAATCAAAACCTGCTTGGGCTGGGATTTGAACCCAGTCCCTAAGCTTGCAGACTCCAAGACTTGCCTTCCATCCACTGGGCCATGCGCGTACATGTGCTAAGGAAAGGGGTTCAATTGGTTTTGTTGCTTCATCCTGGAAAATCATGAAAAAGACAACAAAACAAAAGGCCTGGGGGGAATCGAACCCAGGACCTTTGCACAGCACACAAACACACTTACCATTCCAGCCGGGAGGGCGCATCTGTTAACATATCCATCACAATACATAATATATTAAGCTTAACAATTAAAATGAAAAAAATGAGAAAAACTGCTGAGCCCAGGATTCGATCCCTGGACCAAAGCCTCACACGCGCACCCCTTTAACCAACTGAGCTAGCACTGCAATTGTAATACAAAACCATAAACAATTCAAAAAATATTATGAATAATATTTGAATTTGAAAACGCGCGCGCTGGCTTCATCTTCAACCTCTGGCACTGCAAAATTTCCTGCGAAATTATCCACCAGTTTTCCTGCGAAATTTCAAATTGCAGGAAACCCTACGAAATTCATACATCATCATTTATGTACAATTTTGTTAAATTAAATACATGAGCATAATCCAGACATCATTTGCAATTGATCTACGGTTTCAGAATTCATTTATATTCACTTAATCGTGAAACCCTAATTTGAAGGTTATGAACCCTAAAATGGCGTTTGGAGATTAAGGTTCCGATTCTGCAAATTAAGAACCCAGAAACAATCATGGCACCTTCACAAACATCAAGCAATCATCAAATATTATTTAAGATCAACAAATATATGAAATCGAAAAATTTAGATTCAAGAACATAGCATGATTCGGTTTATGCAATGTAAGGTGTTTTAGATGCAAATGATCATTGGGAATGATTCAAGGATGTCCCATAAACATGTCTCAACCTTCAAATTGGCTTGAAAAGGCCTGAATTGTGAAATCCGAATTTGACTTTTGGTGAGATTTTTGAAGATGCAAACTTACTCTTGGAGGCCAGAATTTCGTGTCCAATGCATAGGGTTGTGTTGTATACTTATAGTGCAATGGAACTAGGGCAAAAAAATTGATTGTTGTGTGGAAAATTTGATTGAAAAAGATTGAAAAAGATTAAGACTTAAAATTCAAATATTTGTGCATTCAACCTTTCTATTTCAAGCCAATCTTCATAATTCTCATACCAATTTGATCCAAATCACCTTTATGACTTTCTAGAAACAAAATCCCATTTAAATATTTGACTTTTCTATTTTATTTTAATTTAAAATGATTTTAAATGAATAAAATCAAAATAAATAAAATAAAATAATAAAAAAATCTGAATATTTGATGGTTGGGTCATGCATGAAGTATTGGTATGGATTGGATCATCATATGGCAAGCCCATTTAGAAAAATTTGGTTTTAAACCTCCATTTTCTTCATAAACCAACCAAAAATTTCCCAACTTTGCAAGGGCACAAATCCTTCAATTTTAATGCTATGAGGGTGTTCTTGGACATTTTGGAATGCTTGAAGAGTTCTCTAACCAACCCCACTGGTTTCATGTCCATATCATTTACCATTCTCAAGTTATGCCCTTTTGAAGTTGTTGACTTTTTGTTGACTTTTAAAAGGACCTATAATGTCTTAGCTCATACCTTCCAAATGAAGCATTTTTGGGCTTAGCTTGTGAGACATAAATTTGTAGAGAATTCAATATCCTTCAAAATGAGCTTTGGATGGAAAATTGGTGATGAAGCATGTGAAAGTTATGGCTGGTCAAAGTTCAGTTGACTTTTCCTGAGGAAACCCTAATTTAGAAACCTTTGATTCTTGATGATCTGAACTATCCTTGATGAATCATGATCAACCCTTGATCAAATGATAAATTTTACTTCCTATACTTGATGTTGGCAAAAAATCATGAAGTTTGACTTTGGTTTGACCATAGTTGACCTCAGTTTGACTTTTTAACTACTTTGACTGATTTTGACTTATCTGATCATCTGACTGAGCAAACCTTTGAGAAAAGTCTTGAAACTTGTCATGGGGATTCTTGGACACATATAAGATGTTATGAAGCTCACTTGAAGTCTTGGAAGTCCATTTAGCCTGATTAAAGTCAAAACCCTAGTTTTGGATGCACTGCTTAGGAGGATGCATTGTCTGAGGGAATTGTCAAACTTTCTGACTATTTGTGAACTTTGTGAACCTTGTGAACCTCATGGGAGGTCTTGTGAACCTTGTGAACCTCATGGAAGGTCTTGTGAACCTTGTGAACCTTCTTAGCACACAAAGTCTTGTATTGTGAGGGCAAATTTTGGGGTGCAACACCATACGCAAAATCAGGTCCTCTACACACTCCAATAAACATAATTAAAAAATAATTCAGAACTTGAAACCCAACCAGAAGAACTCCCAGAAACAATGTCTTTCCAAGAAAGTCCGTAATCCTAAAATTAAGAGTTTAAACCCCTTGAATCGACGCTGCCCCACCGGAGCTCTCGCGCCACTACACCAACTAACTCATCAATTAGGAAATATGAATCCTTAATCCCCAATTGGGAACCTAACAGAGCCTCTCATCATAGAATAAGATTTTAAGAATTTAATTGGTACACACCGACAATGAAAAACAGTTTTACTATTTTACACTGTTCAAATCAGTTTAGATTTAAAATAACATATTTTAGGTAAGAGTTTGAGTTTCAACACAGATTTTCCATGCTTAAGCATATGAATTTGTTCACTAATCTATTTAACAAAAATATAATTCAATCTAGAGAATAAAATATCTTATGAGAATAAAATGTCATATATTTTTATATTTTCATGTTTTTTCTCTTCATTTTTTTCTATTTTTTTTCTTACAGTTCTCTCTCTCTCTCTCTAATAAAATATAAATAATGAAATAAAATATCAAATGTATTTAGTACAAATCAAATAAATTTTCAAATTTTCATAAAATAATTTTTTTATTGACTTCATAACATAAGTAAAAACAATGTATAAACATGCTTGTGAATAATTGTGAGAGTTTAAAGATAATACATTCTCAGTGTAAACAAATTTTCAAAATACAATAATTTAAAACTCTTACATTTTTCATGTCATTTCAGTACAATAAAAAAAGAGATTTATTGTGATGCATATCACAGTGTAAAAATATTTTAAATTGTCGGTGCATTTCCTTTTTACATATTATCCGAATGTAGAGGTTTTGTAAAAAAATTCAAAAAGCTCTTCTCTTAAAACCAAAATATTGATATAAGAAAGAAAAAAAACATGTAACAGACTGGATTGCTCATGCATCAAAACATGTAATCTACAAACACAAGAATCATAAAATAAAATAAAAAAATAACAATTATTTCAGATTAAAATAAAGTACCCAATCATTTTCTGTAAACACCAAAAAAAATCAACACACAAAAGTAATTACCATATCAGAAAATCTTACCATCAGATACATCATTTAAGCAGTGTAGAACATATTCAGATGCACTCGATTTCAAAACAGGTAATCTTCCTTGACGTGCATAAAATTTGAGAGCTTTGTCAATAACATCACAAACAACATCATCCTCATTAACCACAATTGTTAATGGACCAGAACTATCGATGATTTTGATCGATATCAAGATCTTATTAATATAGATGTCGTTATTCTTCTTCTTATTTTTCAATTCATCACCAATGCTCCAGCTTTTTCTCTTATACAATGCCACTTTATCATGTTTTCGTAATTTCTTTCTTGAAACTGGAAAAATGAAAATCATCTTTTGAATATATGATTTTCTGCTGAACTTTTATTTTATGTTATAAAGAGGAAAAGGAAAATAAAAATAATCAAAAGATGAGAGGCCTTTGTGACCTAACCTCCCTTTTTATAAGATATTGTGATTCTTTTTATGTTTAATTTTTCTTATCTTTTTTTTTTTAAAATTTGGATATTTGACTTCTTAAATATTATATTTTGGTAACTCCTATTACTTCACGAGAGACTGGTGAAAAATATTATTGATATGGTTTAAATAGTGTTTTTTTAAATATTATATTTTGGTAACTCCTATTACTTCACGAGATAGGTGAAAAATATTATTAATATGGTTTAAATAGTATTTTCGTCCTTGTAAGTTAGCGAGTTTTTAGTTTTCGTCACTGTAAGTTTTTTTTTCCGTCCCTATATCTTACTTTTTGCTTATGGTTTAGTCCCTAAAGCCAAAATCCGCAGCATTCCTGCGGATTTTCCTGCGAATTTTGAATTTTAATAGTACACAGTACAATATCAAAACATTCATTCCACTACGTGGATTTCGTGGAGTAAGGACATTTATGTTGTACAATTTTTGTCTCCTACGTATTAACGGTTATTGAAGTCTCCATCTCATTCATGAAGATTCCAGATTTTTCCTCCAACAGATATTTCCTTAGTTATATAAAGAGTTGGAGACTTGAAGAAAGTTGTCAACTCTTACAAGACTGTTTCTACGTGAAAAACTCTTAAAAATGTGCAAACTTTTCTTTAAGTATTTTGTGTATTTCATATGTGTATATTTGCTTGTGTATAAGTAATTGTAAACATTATTTTTATTCAAACTATTTGTTTGTAGTTCCTTGAGGGAACGGTTAGGGCAATATCATTGAGAAGACATTGACTATTTGTCTTTGTGATTCGTTAGTCACCAGTTGTTTCTAGTACATTTTTAATAAGTTGATTATAGTTGATTAATTCCTTGTGTATAAGGCGAAATCACCTTGGCGGGTGGACTGGACTAGCTTTTAATTTTTTGTTTTTGAAAACCCAATTGAAATCCCCCATTTCTTTTGTTTTTCACACCTTCACTAAGAGTGAAAAGATACCTCCTTGAAGGCAACATATAGTCGTTGTCTCTTAGGGGTGACAAAGTTCCTGCCATTTCCAGGTATTTTACAAATATAACACTACACATACCCTCAAGCACGAGGACTTTGATAAAGGATGAAGTATTATTAGACCAAAGTAATTTCAATTCTTTTTCAATTTTGTTTTGTATATCTTGCCTGCTTAATTCAAGTTCTATAGAACATGTTGATTTATTTAGATTGATATGTGTTCCTTAACTATAATTGTGTTTAGCATAGCATTTTCATTAATCCATGCAATCTTAAATAGTTTGCTTAATTCGAAAAACAAGAGTCCTTGTTATACGACTCGAGTGTTGATGCCTTATGCTACCCTTTAATAATTAGTTTTGACCCGTGTGCGACAACTGATCAATTATCTATTAATGCTTCAGCCAGAATAAGGGTATTGTTTGCATACTGAAGATGGGTGGCAGCTAGACCAAAGTTCACAACTCTGGACTTAAAAAAGAGACCAAACTTAAAAACCCTAGAGAGCATCCCACTAAGACCTTCTGCGACAAGTAGAAAGAGGAATGGAGCAAATGGGTCACCTTTCTTCAATCCTCTATTGAAACTAATCTCAGAGGTTGGACATTCATTAACAAGAACAACGAGATTACTAGAGAATGCACAACCACTTATCTAATAGTGTAATTTATGATTAAACTCAAATATGTAAAGTATATAATCCAAAAACCCTTCAACCGACAGATTCATTCGTCTTTCCTAAATCAACCTTAAAATGTGACGGTCTTTCAGATAACACAAACTTTCTTGTTCTAAAACTTCCTATGGATTCAGATGGTTTAAGAGCTGCTCCCAAAATAAAAATAATCCTTTAAACACTGATTTGACAAACATCTTTAAGCAGTTATATTTAACATTATAAAATAAAAATCATCCCGTTAAAAGTTAAAATGTGTAAATCTAACTAAGTACTAGACTAATTGATAATAAAAAATATCAATCAAAAGGAAAGAATTTTATAAAAATATTGTGTAACATATTTTTGAAGTCAAAATATATTGTTTGTAAATATTTTGAGAATTACATACCCTGTAAGAAAATATTAAACCAAAAAAGTATGTCAAATGTATTTGATATAAAATTTGGATTAAACATATTTAATAAATAAATGTAAACTTGTTCATATTTCTTTATAAGTTAAAATCAATTAAGAAATAATGAGAGTCAAACCATAACCCATAAAAGAAAAATAAAATATAAAGTAATAAAATAATTTTTCTTCAATAATTATTATTAGGTAAGAATTGAGTATGAACATGAATTTTCTAAAGACAAAAATATTTAATCTAAAGAATAAAAAAATTTATGAAAATAAAATGACACATATTTTTAAATTTTTTATTTGTTTTCATTATTTTTTACATTTTACTCTCTTTGTACTAAAATAAATATATAAAATATAAAATATAAAATGTTTTTAGTATAAAATTTAGATCAAATACATTTAAAATATTAATATAAAATTAATTCACATTAATCATTTTCAATTGAAATTCATATTTCTAATTATTATTTGAAAATATTTTATTTTTAATTATTAATTAAATTAATATTTTTTATTGTAAAAAAGTTATTTCTAATTATTTGAAAATATTTGAATTATTTATTAATTTTCATATTTTATTTATTTTATTAAATATATTTTTAATATATTTTTCAAGTGGCAAAAAAATTGCCATAAGTGTTTCTATCTCGTAATTTTCAACATCGCTAATTAATGATTGTGACGTGATTTTGATCTTTATGGTGTGAAAATCATGTTATTAATTACTATTTTTTCGTAGTGTTAAGTAAATGTGAGTTAAAAATAAGTTTTTGTATAAAATATTTTTATTTTTCAAGAATTTATTAAATAATTATTTTGGTTGATTTCATAAAATAAGTAGAGACAACCTTTAAACATATTTTTTTTTCAATAAAGCTTATATATTGAAAAGAAAAAGATGATACAAGGAAAAAAAGATAAAAGAACCCTATCAAAACAAAAAGAACTTTTTATATGAGTAACAAAAAATCATTGTAGAATTTTTATGCCTTCGAACACTTGTTCAAAAGAAGATTATTAGAGATCCAATTATTGGAATAGACAATTGGATTGTAATTTTATTTTGATAATTTTTGCATATTTTTTGTAATCTCTAACCTTAGTTATCTTTTTCAATATACTTTTGGCTTATAAAAAAAAATCCTTTTAAAATAACTTAGAAAAAACTCTTCTTTTAAAATCAAAATGTTGATATAAGAAAGAAAAGAAAGTAATAGAGTACATTACTCATACATAAATTAACATAGATAACACATTTGCATCAAAACACCTACAGTAAGTAACAAGAAAAATAACAACTATAAACAAACATGAAAATTCCAAGAAAAAATATTTTTTTAAAAATAGATACATTAGACTAAAGTAAAGTATTGAATCATTTTCTCTAAAGAAAAACCAAAAAATTAACATACAAAAGTAATTACCAAATCATAATGAAAATTACATCTTATAATGTCTAAAGATTTCATCTTATAATAAAAATTACATTACAATTATTCTTAACTATTTTAAATGAAAATATATAATTATAAAATAGAAAAATTAGATTTATTTTAAATTTAATAATAATAATTGGTGAATATTACTACGAGAGATAATAAAATTTATCTAAGAAAATTTAATTTATAATTTAAATAATAGTGAAGTGTAAGATTAGGATTTAATTAATTCCCTTTCACTAATTTTGACATTTAAATTAAAAACACATATAAGATTATATTACTCATTATTATACAAAATTTTAGTCTTCTTCGTGGTGGTGTGATATCTTGAATTTAGGAAAACATTTTTTGAAGATATTTTTGTTGGTAATTGCAAATTTTCTTTAGGAAATGAATTTCCTTCTTCCTTTTGACATTCTTTTTGGGTCGATGATTATTGTCTTAAGGAGATTTATCTGGCGCTTTTTAATTCTTCTCGTCTTAAAGAAGTTTCAGTGGCGTGCATGGGGGGTGTGGATTGAAGGAGAGTGGAAATGGAGGAGCTTTGGAGTCGATGGGCTGGCCCTGCACGGTCTGTTGTCGGAGGTCCGACAAGCAGCGCACGAGGATGATGTGGTGTCTTGGAAGAGGGGTCTGGGGGAGGTTTTCTCGGTGAGTTGTTTCCGACATGCTTCAAGTAAGTTTCGCATTTTTTTCGGTCCGGTTAATATTTTCGATGAGGCTTTGAAATAATTTCGATTATGGAAGTCCCTCTAAAAGTTAAGAGTTTTGCTTGGAGATGTTTTATTAATAGAATGTCGTCAAAGGTTTCTCTTTTAGTAAGGGAGTGCTCCTTTCCACTACAGAAAAAACCTCAAATTGTAGGGTGAATAACACCCAACAAAGGTAAAAAACACTCTGCAACAGCATTTTTGCGAGATAAACAAAATATCCCGCTAAAATGTTAGTTGCAAAAAGTTGCAGGATGAAAAGCACGCCGCAACTTTTGTTGGGTGAAAAACACTCCACAATTCACTTTCCAAGATATCAGTAAAAATACATAAGTACAGTGTGTCAGCTTGACATAATTTATCACGCAGCTTTGCAGTGTGTGTCAGGGTATTTTGCTGGATGAATTTCACCCCGCAACTCACTTTAATGTTGAGTGAACAACACCTCGCAGACTGTGTTTACTATTATAAAAATAATATTTATATTATTACAAATATTAAATTCATATTTGTAATAATATAAATATCATAAATAATATAATTGAAAATATTAATTTCAGAGTTAATTAAAAACATTAAAATTCATAAATATTAAAAATTAAATCATGTCATAATTAAATAAATCCATAAGAAATTCAAAATTTATAAATATGATTTCTCATCTTGTATCATTAACATTTTCTTCCAAAACATTATATATATATATATATATATATATATATATATATATATATATATATATATATATATATATATATATATATATATATATATATATATATATATATATATATATATATATATATATATATATATATATATATATATATATATATATATATATATATATATATATATATATATATATATATCATTAACATTTTCTATCTCTTTCTATTTTCTAATTTAGCCTAGATGAAAAAATTATAAGTTAATAACACTCTAAAAAAAATTTAAACTTGTCTCTTGTTAATGACACTATAAGTTAATAACACTCTATAAGTTAATTTTTTAATTTTTTCTAATTTCTCATCTTGTATTATTAATATTTTCTCTTCTTTTTTTTAAACTTTAAACTTTTCAATACAAATTTATAAGTTAATAACACTCTAAAAAAACACAATAAACATGTAACAAAAGAAAAATTAAAAACACCTAGATGAAAAAATGTTAGAACAAATTAACATTATGCTATAAAATAATATTAAGATTCTCATTATAAACTAATATAACAAAAAGGAAAATTAGAGGCCCTAGGCATCACGTTACACAATAGCTTATAGATTTCTATTATGAAAGGGCTATGGAAAGTAGTTTTAGGACACCAGAAGCTAAACCAAACACACAGTATTGATAATTCACAAAACTAGAATAATTCATTTTTTAATTCTATTTTTTAATAAATAATAATTATTCGTTTTTTTAAAAGAATAATAAGAAATCTGTTTTAAAAAAATAATAATAATAATATGTTTTTAATAATAATCTATTTTTAAATTTATATATATATATATATATATATATATATATATATATATATATATATATATATATATATATATATATATATATATATATATATATATATATATATATATATATATTAAAACTAAAAAAATATTACTAGTATATTATACATAAATCATCCCTAATTTTACCATACAACCTAAAAATAATAATAACAAAAGTTACATCTATAATATGTGTACCTTAAAAGCAAGAACAACTTATAAAGAAATTCTTCAACAAATTTCTGGATTCACCAACGAACAACTTGCTTCTGATTTACCCACTAACACCAACAACAACAACTTCAAACATAAAAATAAAAAAAATTCAAGTTAGTTCTTATTATTTGAAGAAGGGGAAAAATTATTTTGATTAACAGAGAAAAAGAGATATACCAATAAATACCAACATCAACAACTTCAAAAATAATCAAGAAAACATTTGAAGAGAAGATGAACAAATTAGTTCTTTTTAAAAGATGAAATTTTTCATTTTGAAAAGAAAATGAGAGAAATGAGAGAGATATGAGAGAACGATAAAATGTAGATTCTGAGTGTGGGAAAAACAAACACGTGTTGGGAATATAAAAGAGAGTGGTGGGGTGTAAAACACCCAGCAAAGTTGCGACGTGCAAAACACCTAGCAACATTTACTACCGTTGAGGCTTGCGGCGTGGAAAACACCCTGCAAGTGTTGTGTCAGAACCTTTATGTTGCGGCGTGATATGCAACCCGCAAGACTGAAATGGTCAGACCTTTTTCAGAACAGTCACCTGCTCCTCATTAAGTGAGCTTTTAATTTCCCACCAAATTTTCTTAAGATACGTTGCGGCGTGATTTTCATCCCGCAACGTATATTTCAAAAAAATTGAAATTCCCTCCAACATTTTCGTGATCTAAATTAACATATAATAATTATTTTTTATTTACTTTATTGCGCGGTGAATAACACCCTGCAAGTGCAATTATTTGTGGGGTGAAAAACACCCAGCAAAATCACCCTGCAAAATACTTGTTTTCTTGTAGTGTTACTAATGATAATTCTAGTTGTGTTTTCTGTTTTGTTTCTCCCGAATCAGTTGATCATTTACTTTTGTTTTGAGGAGTAGCTAGAATGATTTGGAAAGAGGTTGTGGAGTTGATTGGTATAGTTGATTTTGGCTCTAACAAATTGAGAGAAAGCTTTTTTATTTGGTATTCCTTTGGTAATTGGAAGAGGTTACGGAGAGGAATGGAAAGTTGTGTTTGATTAGCTACTTGTTGGTATATTTGGTTGTTAAGAAATGACATCATCTTTAGGAATGACTCTTGGAATGTGTTAGAGACGGTTTGGAGCATCAAAACTTTGGTTTGCATGGTCTTTCATCAGGAAAATTTCATATACCAATTGTAACTTTTATGAGTTTAGCAAACTCCCTTTGTTTTATTTATCTTAAAGTTCAATTGGAGTGTAATTTTCTTTGTTGAGCTTAACCTCGCCTTTTTGTAAGTATGTTTCAAGAACCCTTAGTTCTCTTCATTAATACATCTTGCTTATAAAAAAATCATTTATAATTTTATAATTTAAATAAAATTAAGGAAAATCATTAATAATTAATTTTATATAGAGGAAAAATGGAGGGAATTAGGGTTTCATCGGAGCTGCATATATTACTACTTTTATATAATAAAGATAAACTATAATTAACCAAGTAATTGGGTTCGAGTCATAAACGAGATCCTACTAAGGAATGAAGGTTCAGAGAATACCGAGTTCGATACCGAGTTCGATACCGAGTTCAATTCCTGGTGGCAAGCTCACAGATTATTGGAGCCCTTTCCCCTAGGAACCAGAGTATCAAAAGCAAAATTAGAATGATTAAAATGGGCATTAATAATTAGTTTTATAGAAATTAAATTTTGACGTGATTTAGAGATGACAATTGGACCCATCCGCAGCGGGTACCCTTAAAATTTATCCATAACAGGTAGGGTAAAAACCCACAAAATGGGTACGGACTCGGGCACGGGCAATTATCCATTAAAATAAGCGGGTATGGGCACAGGTACGGGTGCCTTAGTACAGTACCCACCCCGCCCAATACCCACACAATATATATTTATGTATTTTAATTTCTATAATGATGTATACAAGTTAATTTATCAATTTTAGTATATACATGACTATTAAACTTGTATTCATTTTTATATAAATGTTTGTTTATTTCTTAATTCAACAATAACATTATTGTATTTTTTTTCGTGTTATTAAAATCATAAAATTACATGATAAATAATAGTTGATCAATTATTTTTATTAGAAATACTGGAAAACGGGTATGGGTACGGGTACTTAGGTATCCATAGGATATGAGTACAAGTATAAATATTGATCCCCATACGGCTATGGGTTCGTGTACGGAGATATTTTTAAACTGCGGGTATGGGGATGAGTACTATAGTTCCCTTCCCATTTCCATTCTAGTATAATAATTTAATTATAATTGTTTGATAATTCAAAATGAACTATAAATAAATTTTTTTGTAAATTTTTTTATAACTTATTATTACAAGATATGAACAGAGAAATAATAATTAAATTATCAAATAAATTTAAAAAATAAATAAATTATGAATTTAATATGGAGAGAAAATAAAAAAAAAATGAAATTTATATGGAGAGAAAATACTATCATAGTCAAAATTTAAATAAATGAGAGATTTAAGTGCATTTTTAATCTTCCTATTTTATGGTTTTAAATTTTTAATCTCACAGTTTAAAACTCAGATTTTTGATTCCTCTATTTCATAATATTTGAAATTTTCTGTCACCTTCAATGCAATTTAATCTGTAGCACTTACGTGGCAAAACTATTGCGATGTCATGTAAACGGACTTTGCCACGTAATATATCTTAATTGGATAATATTTTTAGAAATACAAATAATGATAATTTATATTTCATATAATGTTTTGAATTCTTCAATTGAAATGATATTCAGTTTCAATTCCCCCCCCCCCCCCCGTATGAACCCTATGTTTCTGATTGAACATCCTTGTAAACTAATTTTTAATCTTTCAAGCCTCCTCAACTGTCCACCATTTCTATTCGTTTTTGTTTTTTTTCTCACTACTTCAAAAGTAACCAAAGATCAAGCACATTTCACTTTTTCAACTATTTGAAAATGACTAAGCACTTTCACTTTGGGATAACAATGAAGAAGTGAATTATTGTGGCAGGTATGTAATTGTGGTCCCTTTTTCTGGCTTGTTATTATCTTGTTCCACTTGTCTCGTGGTGCATATAGTTGATCTAAGTAGTTTGCAGTTGTTTATGTTTTCTTGTGGTCCCACTTGTTTTCTTGTCTAACAATTATGTTATTGTCTCAATGTGGTTGAGTAAATCAATTTTTTAATATTATTTTGCATGTAAGTTTAAAGTTAAGAGATTAGGTTACAGATACACAATAAGATGGAATTAGTTTAGGGAAGTGTATATGAAATTAATTAGAAGAGGGGTGTTGATTATATGTTATATATTCAAATGGAGTGTTTCATTAAAAATGAGGGTCATAAGAACATTAAATGTATGTGGTACTATAACCATAGATTTAGTTTTTCTTTATACCCCAAAATAAAGATGTTGATGTTATTCAATTTGCTAAAGATATGATTGGGCATGAGTTAGTAGGTTTATATGCAAAGCATATTATATGCAATCTTGAGGTTGTGGGTGAAAATGAGTTAAGACATGGTGATAGAGGTCCTAATGTTGATGGTGATAATCTTGTACAATGCACTAGTTTTAGGACTTGTAATTTTGATGCTAATGATGTTCAACTAGGAAATAATGATGATCGAGATCCTAATTTAAATGGTGATAATGTTGATGTTGAATAAAATGTCTAAGAAGAAACTAATGTAAGGGATAACTTAAGTGATAATGGTGATGATGGCCAAGTAGAAAAAGATGAAAGACAAAGTTATTTTGGGCATGGTGATGATGAAGATGTTGATTATGTTGCATGCGATGGTGACATGGATAGTTTTGAGGATAATGAGTTTGAATGTAGTGAAGATTCTAACGAGATGAATTAGGCTACAGTCTTACCCCGTGAGATTTTAGGTGAGGTTTCTAAAATTAATGGCAATATTAATAAATAGCCGGCAGAAATATGTTTTCATAAAAAAACGATACCAAAAAGATGATAATTCATTGTATGGTTGGTTGTAAGTTTTATAGGATATTTGGTAAAAGAGTTGGAAAACAATTTTTGTTCAACTGTGTGTTTTTACTATGACTACACATGTCATAGGAATGAACATAATAGAAATGAAAAAAATGAATAGCTTGCAAAAAAAAATTGCACATAAACTTATACATAATCCATACATTAAACAAGTGGGGCTCATAGTTGAATATGTTGATAGGTGGGAAGGGAAATTGTCACATGATTAAGCATATAGAGCCAAAAGAAGGCTAATGAACTTGAGTCAAGGTAATAGGATTAAGCAATTCACTCATTTAAGAAGTTGTGCATAAGAGTTTCTAAAATCAAATACTAATAGTAAGGGTGTGATACAATATGTTGAATCCAATGGGGTTCTAATAAGTTCCAAAATGTTGTTATTTTTAGTAGTATTTTGTGGCACTTATTAGCTTTGTTCTTTTGGTTTTATGTTAAAACCCCGACTTTTTTTTGTAAATAATAGCTTAATAGTTATTCGTGTCAATATTGTATCGATTGATTGTTTATCTCATTTTTGTAGGATTATTTTCATTATTATAGCATGGAGCATCAAAGACCAAATAAAGCTTCAAGATACAAATTTTGTGAAATTTCGAACTACCGATCGCACTTAGCACGAGTAGTGCGATTTCCAGCGCGCCTGAGGAATTAATCGACAGAGGCAATGTTTTTTAGACACTTATCGCACTTAGCGAGCAGGACCATGCTTAACGCGGTTTATATTGGTTTTAAGGGTACTTTAAGTGAGATCGTGCATAGCACGATCTGAGGGCGCTTAACACATTTGTAATTTTCGATTTTGTATAAATACCTTTCATTCAGATTTTTAGGGCATGGTTTTGGGGATTAGTTGCTCCCAACTCCATCAAACCCATTATTTGTGGAAATAAGCTCAGAAACAACAAATGGAGGTTGCATCTTGACAATCCGGAGTTGAATCTACTTCAATTAGTGTTGATAAACCGAGATATATTTGTTCTTCTTTCTTCTTCTCTGTGTATTTTTCAATTGTTGGGGTGTTGTATGTATGTTTACTTTGATTGTATGTGTATTTATGGATCTTTGTATAAAATCTCCTTTACAACTCTTAATCGATGTCATCTTTGATTTACTATCTATCTTAATGTGTTTGGATCGCTGTAAACATATACATTTTGAACTCGAACGAAGATGAATATATGTTAGATTTAGGTCTAATATTCACCTGGGTCTTAGATCTTAATGCTCTGTATTGTTGAGTCGTGTGAGACATCACTGATGAGGGAATATAATTTGTCTCTCAACTTTTATAACCTTTATTGTGAGCGATAAGTGGGGAATTTGAAGAGTGATTTAGGTTGCATGTAATTGATTGATTGATTTTTTATTGGTTGATAGGTCAAATGAAATACAACTTATGGAGAGTTCTTTCCCATACTTTATTTACTTGTCATGTGTTTTTCTTTTTGCATTTTTCTCTCACAGCAACCAAACCTAGCTTAGATACGTAGAGATTGTCAAACAACATTCTTTCCTTCGCACTGATCCTTGTGGAGACGATATAAATCCCAGAGGGAATTCTTCTAAATCTTTTGCTTCTTGCCATTATAAGGCAGCTCAAATAGGTTCATGTGTTTGAAATGATCTACGTCTATTTAGAGGATTGTATGGTTTCATTTACAAGGATATGTAGGCCTCTCATATCTTTAGATTCATGTTTTTTGAAAGAAGACTATGGTGGATATTTAATGGAAACAGTAGGCGGACATGGAAATAATCACATATTTCTAATTGCATGTGTTGTTGTATAAGCTGAGACACTCATGAGAGTGGTTATTATACCTTATTCTTGAATATTTACAAGAATTAAATCACATATCATATGCATTTATTTCATACCAGTATAAGGTATTATTTCATCTGAGTTTTTTTTTATGATTCTGAATTAATTTAAGCACTTCATATGCATAAGAAGGATGTTACCTCTAATCAATAAAACCCTTGAAGAACCAAAATAATGTCAATAAAACCCTGCGACATCCGTTGTAACCAACAAGAACTACTTAATTAATTTTAAAAGAAATTTTAGCTTAAAATATTAAGTTTCTTCTAATTATTAAAAGTATCTACAAGAAGAAAAAAAATTTAAAAAAAAAGTTTTTATTAAGATGTTTAATGAGACACTGAATCTCACTTCTATGTATCCCCAAGTGACATATGGAACATAAAGCTACGTAGTTCTTCGGTAACAAAAGATTGTTTGTTGGTTGATTTTAAGGAACAATGTTCTTATCACGCTCCACTAGAAAAATGTTTTTTGTTGGTCGCGTTAGAGCGGAACGAAGTGTTGTTTGTAAATCATGTTGGAGCAGATAAAACATTGTTCGTTGATAAGAAAACAATTTTTTTTTACTGAGCTAAGGAAGAACAAAGTTGTTTGATTGATTGACTTATTTTTAGGTGGAAGACGAATAATCGACCTTAAACAAAGTGTACACCTTGGATCTGAATATTCGAGGACAAAGTAGATGTACATCTGATTACCCCTTTTAATCCAAGTATTAATTAATGTATTGTTGGATGAAGATAAGTAATCGGTCTTAAACAAGGTGTACACCTCACATCTGATTACTTAAGGACAAAGCGGATGTACATCCGACTACCACTTTTTTATTCGAGTTTTAATTAATGGTTTTTTTAGTTGAAAACGAGTAGTTGACCTTAAATAAGGCCTTAGTAGGGAATGACAACCAAAGGTCACCACTGTCAAAGAAACAAATGATCTTAAGATGATTGATCCTACGACTTTGTTTAATAAGTTGGAAGATCCTGAGCAAGAGCTTACTAGCTTGGAAAACTTTGAAAAGGAATACGAAAAGAGATCGAAGAGTGAGAAAGGGAAAGACAAAGAAGAAGGGAAGAAGTACATTGCTCTAAAGACTTCTAGATCAAGGCCCTCTCAAGATGAGCAAGAGGATAATGAACCTAAAGATGACAAAGATTCTGATGAAGAAGATATGAGATTGTTCATAAAGCGAGTAAATAAATACATGTCAAAACATGGTGACAAATATCCCAACAAATACTGTGATAAATCAAGAAAGTTATCAAGTTCCTACAAAGAAGAAGATGAGAGAAAAAAGGGGAAGATGAGAAGTACATATTACAACTATGGGAAACTCTGGCACTTTAAGCCAGAGTGTCCTAAATCAAGAATGAAAAAGGTCGTCACAAATCGTCTAGAAAATCTAGAAGAGCTTATGCTGCTTGGGGAGCGAAAGTGATTCATCAAGCGATGATAGTTCTACCTCAAGTGATGATTCGGTCAAGCTTTGCTATAGGGAAAACAAAGGAAAGAAAAGGTAGTAAGTCAATCTAAACCTCAAGCTTCTCGTCATTTAGCCTTCTCAAAACTTCAAAAATCTTTTGAAAATCTACAAAGACAAGCCATAAATTTGATTTTCTTCATTTTATTAATTAAATTAATGAAGTATAGTAATCTTAAGTATTTAATCTAAATACAATTTAAATATATAATTAATTCTTTATAATTCATGCATTCTTTTCTTACCCATTCAAATTATACCCATTATCTTTTTTTATTATGTTTGTTAATATATGTTTAAATGGACAATTAATTAAAAAATTGAATAATAAATAATGACTTTAATTTTTGTAATTAAACTTTAAAAAATACTAAAATTCTTGGTCCAACGATATGTGGGCTTTTTCCAAAACCTTTCACCAATGCCAAGTGAATTTTCTCCCAAATCGTTCTCACATTTCGCTTTGACGCGAATTAAAATCTCGATCAACATCGAGTAATTTTTTCTATTTTAAATTTAAAAAATCTACTCATACGTAAACATTATTTTATTGAAGATGAAAATGGAGATGGTATAGAGCTTTCGATTCCTCTCCTTGTTTGGATATGAGTTCCCTTACTCGGCCATTCGAGCAACTGTCATCCATTAAAAAATTCTAATATGCTTCAATTCAAACTTATTGCGTAATAAAATCTAATCAAACTCATTTTCATAATAATATGGATGAAAATGGAAATGGTCTAGAGCCTTTTATTCCCTTCCCCAAATACTTAGATACAAGTTTCCTTACTCGACCATTCAAGAATTTGTCTTCCACCCAAAACATGATAATCTTATCTAAATCCTTTCACAATCAAGGATGAAAAGGGAGATGGTATAGAGTCTTCCATTCCTCTCCTCGGTCATTTGGATACGAGTTCCCTTACTCAACTATTCGAGCAATCGTCATCCAAAAAAATATTCAACAAATTAACTTAACTTCTCGCCCTAGAGCAATCAAATTTTTTTCTAAAAGAATATTGTTTAGTTTGTTCTAATGCAAATACAAACTAGCGCTGAAGCCTCCACCATGAAAAAATAAGCCAATGTTTAACCGTTAGAGTACGATCTAAATATTTGTTCGATAAAACAAACCAAAAAATTGTGGCTTTCACCATGAACTAAGAAGCTTTGAGTTCTTCATTGTACCCAAGGATACGTAGGAACGAGACCCGCAATCTCGTCAAGCACCCTAATAAATAAACTTGTAATCCATTTTCTTTTCCTTTGTATCTTTTATTACTCGAAGAAAATAGTTAGCGTAAGTTAACATTCGATCGCAAATTTAAATAAAAGTTTCTCGAAGAAAATAATTAGCGTGAGGGGTACTGATATCTTCCCCTTGGGTAATCGACTCCCGAACTCAAATATGGTTGCGATGACCATTTTATTTTTTAAGGGTTTTATCGATATTTTCCCTTTTCTCTTTAGGAATAAATAAAGTTCGGTGGCGACTTTATTCGAATCATTTTCCACGAGCATGTGAATGCTTCACAAAGGATTGTATTATTTGAATCATTTTTCGAGATGCTCCAAGAAAGAGAGAGTCAATCCTAACTTAGTTCAATTTGTGATGAACATTTGCTTTGTTTATTTTTTTCTTCCATCTTCTTGTCTTTATTTAATTATTATTGGCATTACTTATATGTTGTTGGTTCTTGTGACACTATTAGGGATCTCGTATTATTGGTCATTTGTGAGATATACTCTCTAGTCGAATCTGAGGAAAACATTAATATTAGGATGGTAGTTGTATAGTATTGGAATGCGAGAAGAATTCCACATTGGGACAATATGAAAACCCCTTATAGAGTAGATTCTCTTGGAAATTTTATTATTTAACGAGACTTCATCACAGATATAATCTTTTCAAGTTGGATCGATCACTCTATAGACCTTTTAGAACGTTGGAGTTGATGGTTGTGTAGTATTAGTCTACGAGGTATCTTCCTCAGTATGACGATACGAAAACCTCACCTAAAAGAGATCATTTCGAAGATATTATTTCCCGACGAGACTTCGTCATGGATATAATGGTTTTGAGAAGGATCTGTGACTCTAGGGACCTACCAACCATAGAGCCTACCCATAAGGTTCCATTAATTAAATATTTGTATTATCATGACTAACTGGAGAACTTGATTAAACACGTGATCCTGAAACCATGCATAAGCATGGAATATTCATAACATGACATTTGCATTTTTGTTTCCAGGGAATCTAAGAATCACAGTTGTGGGAATTCGGAAAGTATGGGATCAAATAAATGAAGCACTTATTCTTACAAGTTTAAAGATCATTGGTTGGTAAGTCTGTATGAGTTGATGTATCAGATGCATCTAATCTACAAAATCAACTTTGGGAAGGATTATGGGAATTTGCTCAGTCTCTTAAGTCAGAAAGTGGACTCCTTAGACCTTTTGACTTTGGATCAGTTATATGATCCACCAATGAGATGTTTTACATTCCAGGATTTTGAACTAGCGCCAATGTTAGAAGAATTTGAACATCTTGTTAGTATTCCTATAAAGAATAAAATGTCATTTATGGGTGTGGAAAAGTCTTTGAAGTATGAGGTTATGGTTGTTTCCCTTCATATGCATAAGAAGGATGTTACCTCTAATTTATAAGCCAATGGAAACACCAAAGGGTTCCCACTCAAGTTCCTCATAGAGAGGGACTATGCTCTTTTAGATGCTTAAAGTTGGGAGGCTTGATTTTTATGATTGTATTAGATATTTATGGAATCATCTTGTTTCCAAACTTGGATGACTTCATAGACATGACTGTCATTAGCATTTACCTCACAAAGAATATGCTACCTACCCTTTTGGCTAATGTGTACTACTACCTAAGTTGGAGGCATGAGAAGAAAAGATGAATGTTTAGAACCCCACCCTTACCTTTGGATTGAAGGAGACTCTAACACTTTTCGATCAGAACCCTAGCTTTTTGCCTCTCCTATGCACTTCACGTAACTACCCCTTTTCCAACTTTTGTTCTTCTTACTATTAACCTATTTTCACTAATTCCACTTAATTTGTGGTTTTATTTTAATTAGACTTAATCATTCTAATGGGCCTAAATCACACACACCCGCAATTACTACTTCTAATTGCCAACAAGCCCATTTATCAACCTACCACAATTCACTAATTAACCCACAACTTAATTAATTCACTTAGTCCTATTAACAACAATGCAACTTAAATAAACTTAAATCAACTAATTCAACTTTATTCAAACCAATCTAGAAACTCAACGTAAAACAAAACCAAACATACAACGATCTTTAATTAAATAAATAATTAAATAATTAGGGCGTTACAACTGACACTGATGGGAGGAGAACAAACTAAGAGGTATGGTATATCTTTTGGGGAGTGTGCTACATTCCATGCCAATTGGATTTTATCTCGAGTAGATGGAGATCTATACATGAAGACTCAGGTGGAGTTCTGAAGATGTGTAGATGGTCGCAGGAAGAGGGGGATCAACGGGACTTTGATCTTAATCCAACATTTTGTTACTATGAGGATGGCGATCCTTATGTGCCTCACTGATAGCATGATGGTCTTCATGTGTGAGTGACTACTATTTCTTGTCAGAAGGGATAGTGGTGCCAAAATGAATGTGCTTCAGCAAGTGGCTAGACAAAGAGTGAGCTCTTGAAGACATTGAAGATGAGTCTTATGTTTTCCATTCATTTCTACGCAAATGCTTGGGGGGGTACAAATTATCTTAGATAGAGGGAGTTTCCTCTTGATCTAAGGATCTACATTAGGAATGCAGTCTACACCAAGCTTGTGGTGAGTGTCAAGCAGATTTTTCCATCCAAGAGGGATGAAGATGTCAAGTGTGATGTCTTGACATTGTGTTGTTGCGAGTTGGGGGAAACTTGGCAATACAGAATATCTAATTCCTGATGGATGCTTAAGGAATTATTGAAGAATTTGGGAGAATTTATTTTTCTCTGCAAATTAAGATCAGTATCTATGAAATTATCTCTAATTGATATGCTAATCTCAGTCTCAATTATGTCTTGTTGTGCACATGGGTGGAAGTTGAGAAGAATCTCTGGTACATGTAAAAAAGAGAAGTAAAGATCGATAATAGTGTAAAGCATACGGATGTGTTGGAACTTGTACTTAAGAAAAATCAGTCAAAGCTTGAATAAATACACAATGACTATTTTTTTCTCCAATTTGAGTTAGAAGAAAATATTGAAGTTCTAAAGATCTGGATGAGCTTGGTATGGATCTGGATTAATATGGGAAATGTTTGTCAAATTTTAACTAAAAAGGGGGGAGAAGAATTGTTCTTCTAATAATAAGTTTTGAGCCTGATGTCTTCAAAGATGTTCTAACATTATCTCCTCAGCATCTCAGTGATCTTAGATACTTTTGTGTCTTGTGATCTGAGTTATGAACATAATTATATCATGTGATCTGAGTTACTCAGGTTAGGTATTTGTTACTAAAGGTATTGTTACTTCTTTTCGTCGTGACAAGTATTGGTTCTTGGGTTGAGGGGGAGTATCTTGCATATTTTCCCTCATATACTCGTTCAGAGATATATAGTGGGTCTAGAAATTATCTTCTCACTCGTTTATACTCACGGGAGTGTTCACTACATACACCATCAATCTGGAGTTCCTCTGTGCATGATTGTTTTAGCCAAAATTTGCAAAAAGGGGGAGATTGAAAGCTCTTCAAATTTGGGCAAATTTTAGTAAAACAAAATGTTGGAAGAATTGGTTCAACATGGAGTTCAAAGCCAAAGAATTATGCAAAAGACAAAGATGTCGAAAGAGATGTCCTAACAGAAATATTGGACATCTTGATTGCTCAACATTTAAACATGTATCAAATTTGTTCCAAGATTCTAGGTGCCTTCAGCAGTGGCTCAAGGAAAGATTTAAATCCCGACAGATGACTATATAAGGAGACTTAGACCTAGGGTTAAAATAACTTTTGTATTACTTGTAACTTTGTAACATAAAGCTTTGTAAAATATAGGTTTAGGTTTTGAGAGTCGTTGGCTCTCTTAGGAGTTAGAAGTCCCCACTTTGCAGTATGGGATGCAGTGTGGAAGGAAAAGGTACAAGGGGTCAACCATAAGTCTTTAGGTAATGGTTTGTGTATTGTTCTTGGATGAAGCTTTGAAGCAAGTCCAGGATAACTAGTAGGTCAAGAAACCATGACAGGTTCTGGAGATCAGCAGAAGAAGGAGTCATCATAGGTGTTGATGAAGGATGTGAGAAGGAGCTTCATATTAAAGGTTGTAAATGACTAGAGTTTAGCCTTAAATAAAGATGTTAACTGAAGGTAGTGATTAGGATAAAGTTGTAAACCGTGAGTTTAACTTTAGGGTAATACTACAAGATAGTGAAATCTTCATCCTGGATTGGTATCTCCCAGATGTAGGTTTGTTAACACCGAACTAGGTCAACATATTCTGTGTACTTTACATTCTGCTATTTATAGTTTTCTATTTTATGTTCTTGACTGAGATGTCCCAACATGATGTCTTAACATATGTTGGTGATTGTGCTACATCACTTCAAAGATAACATTTGTGTATTCATCCTTGTTTCCTAAAGTGCAGTAATCATTGTCTTAACATTGAGATAGGACATTTGAGTATCTGCATAACCAGAATTTCAAAGAAGTGGTCAAGCTCTTTAACTACTTGATACATGTCTTCCCTAATAATCTAAAACTTTCTTATGAGGAAATGACATATGAGAACATTCCACCGGTATTTTTCCATTTCATCCTCTTTTATTCGGTCCTCTCTCTCTCTCTCTCTCTCTCTCTCTCTCTCTCTCTCTCTCTCTCTCTCTCTCTCCTTACGGTACCAATAGTAAATATATAGAGATCAAATTAAGGTTAATGATAATGGACCTAAATGTTTAATTTGAAACCCAAATAAAATATTAAATTAAAAACTAAATAAAGTTAAAACAATCACAATAAAAAATTAAAATAAAACTAACAATCTTATTTATTTATTCTAGACACAATGTAAAAATAAATGGACTCAAAAAATAAAATTCGGACACCAAAGTGCTCGAAAAAATAAAACAAATACATCAAAATAATCAGCACAAAATAAGCGACTCAGAAGAATATATCGTTTGGTTGGATTTTGAAATAAAATTATGATAGTTTAAACTGCCCAAATTGATCAACACGTGACCGAAAAATAGTCGTAAAATTACATTTAGCACGTCAGGTTAAACCACGTGAACCGCAGATTAATAGTACTGACATTTGCAAATTTTGACATTTTTCATTCATTGATTTTAGGTACAATTGAAAATAAGTTTGACCAATCTGTCAGTAAATTTGAGAAATTATTCTGATATTTTGGTCGATATGCGTGATGAAAATCATGATATGCTATGCAGATGATGCAAATGGTTTTATTTGACGATTCAGGGTCAAAATTGGGGTATGACAATACCCTTTCATCCAGTAAAACTAACGTCTCGGCACTGATACGAGACTCGTTGCAACTTCAAAATATAACAAAATGCTTATTTCTCTCTCCTCGACCAGAAACATTCTACCGTCCACCACTTCCGATCCCAAAATCCAAACTTTCAACTCCATCATGTAGCTAAGCTAATGGTGGTGCGATGATTTACTTCATCCACATCATCATTTTATCCTTAGGGCTATCCTTTTCAGATGGTTGTTGTTGGGTGGTTGCTTCGGCAGGTTTCGGTGACGGTTGGTCTGGTTGTTTTGCTTAATCCAGACATATCGGAAACTGATTTCTTCTTCTTTGGAGTTGTGTTGATTTTTCCATTTTAGTTGTTTTCTTTTTTTGGTTGAGTCCTCACCGGATTTTAGTTTATGGGTGGAGGAAGTGTTTGTTGATGATGGTTGCAGGATGCAACTCAGTTGCGGTTGTACATATCCTTCTCTGACACCGATTTTTACTACAACTAAGCCTCATCTTCTCGGATGCGTGAGTGTTAGCTTTTTTTATTCATGAATCTCTATTCTTTTCTAGATCTGTTGATATTCGCAAGTTTCAAGATGTAGTTTGTCTCTATTGCATCTAAGAATTTTTAGTTGTTCAGTTTAGCGATGGTTTGTGGATTCTTGCTCTAGTTCGAGTCAACTACCTTCAAGGTATTAAAATCTGCTTCAGTCAATTGTGATTGATTTTGGACCGTTTGGCTATAAATGGTCGTGAGCACTTCCCACCGTTTGTGCGTAAGTTATTTGTTAAAATAATTCAAATTAATTTTTTTTTCGAACACCTAGATTAAAAACACAAATTACATAACTCAAACATATAACACTTAACACTAAAAGAATTACTAAAAACAGGATTTACATGTTCCCCCTAAATTTATTGTATATTTTATTTACCCAAATGTAAAGTATTTAACAACAATCTCTATATTGGTTCATCACTTATTTCTTATTTATGTTTTGCATTATTCCAACCATCTCTATATTAATTCATAACTTTTGTAAAAATACATATTTGAAGAAAATTAATCTCTATCAACACCATCGATACCTGCACAATGCACTGCGAAACATAAATTTTTGAAACTAAACGATTTCCATCTACATTTCATTCCTTTGATCCTACTTCTTCATCTATCTTTTCTGAAGATGTTTGATATTCAGATAGCACAAACTTCCTTGTCCTAAAAGTTCCTATAGGTTCAGATGGAACTTTTGGTCAAGTTTGATGTTGGCAATGGTGAAGCAGCTTATTTTTAGATGTCTATTTGGTGTGGTAATCAAACTCTTGCTTCCTTGTTTCTGATCCTTTGGGATTCATCAGAAAATAAATTCGGAAGAGTGGGAGATTTCGGTTTTTGGGATGATAATATTTGGTGCTAGCAGTCAGTTCATCCCGATTATGTGTACGGAACCTCCTGTCCGTTTTGTTTTAGGGAAGATGAAAAGGCCTTTTCATTTGCTTTTTATTTGTGCTAAGAGTTCAGCTGTTTGGAACTCTATTGGAAACTGGTTGGGAATCGAAGTCGGTGAACATCATAATCTGATATCGCATCTCCATAATTGGTTAGAGAAACTGAAGGAAAAGAAACTGAAGGTCAATAATGCAATGACTTTATGGTTATCAAAAGGTTGGTGTGTATGGATATGTCGAAATAACATTATGTTTAACGATGAATTTGGGACGAAGATTCGATAAAAAATTAATTGGTGGTGGATAGGAAAAAATGTAGAAATCCTTATACATGCAATTATTATGATTGGATTAACTTTCCGTGCAAATTTTTATAATTCTCGTATCGGGTAGTTGGTGATTTTGATGTATATGAGTTAGGATACCCCTTTATATTTTTTTTGATTAAATTTTACTTATTAAAAAAAAGATTGAGCTAGAGTTGTTCTCAAAACAAATAAACAAAATTAATTATTTAAACATCTTAAACTAATTGATAATAATAATAATAATAATAATAATAATAATAATAATAATAATAATAATAATAAAATTGATTGAAAGGAAACAATTATTATAAGAATATGAGAAAAAAGTAAACGCATTAACATTATAAAATATTGTATACTCTCACTACATCACAATAATATATCAGAATAAAATATATTTTATTTAAAAATATTGATATTATATGATAATAGTAAATAATTTGATTGGTTGCACGTGTAAAACTGTGTTGTAATTTGATTGGTTGCACGTGTAAAACTGTGTTGAGACAGGGAACTACATTTAAATCCTAAGAATATTGTTTGATGTCTTTTTTAAAAATCTAAATATATATTATTTTGTATATGTTTTGAGATTTACTTTTTGTAACAAAATATTAACACAAAATAATTAAATTGTCAAATGTATTTGATACAGAGCTTGGACCAAACACATTTAACAAAACTTAAATGTAAAATTATTCATACTTTATCTATTTTGAGAAAAAGGAAAAATAATGATAGTCAAATCCTGACTCATAAAAGAAAAATAAAATAACTTTTTTCTTCTATAGTAATTTAATGGAAAAAAAATGTAAACATTTAGAATAAATATTAATTTAATTGTTCTTTGAATATTGAAATCAAGTTAGATTTTTTTTCTAAAAAAAAAAAACAACCTATTTTAGGTAAGAGTATGAGTTTGAACACGGATTTTCCACGGTTAAGTATATGAATTTGTTCACTTATCTATGGTGACAAAAAATTAATTTAATTGCAAGAAGTAAAATATCTTATGAGAATAAAATGTCACATATTTTTATAATTTCATGTTTTTTCTCTTCATTTTTATTTATTTCTTACAGTTTACTCTCTCTCTCTCTGATAAAATATAAATAATGAAATAAAATATCAAATGTATTTAGTACAAAATTTAGATCAAATACATCTTTAAAATTTCATAAAATAATTTTTTTATTGACTTCATAACATAAGTAAAAATAATGTAACATGCTTGTGAATAATTGTGTGAATAGTATAAAATAATTTTAAACATACAATCAATTAAAACTTTTATATTTTTCATGTCATTTTAATATTTTAAAAATAAATAAGATTTATTGTGATACATGTATCTCATTGATTGAAAGTGTAAAAATATTTTACATTATCCGTGCATTTCCTTTTTTCTCATTGTGCGGATGTAGAGGCTTTTTTTAAAATAAAATCCAAAAAGCATTTCTCTTATTAAAAAATTTAAATTTAATAAGATAGATATTAGAAGTTAGAGCGAGAAGCTACTCTTTCTCTAATTATTTTAGATCTTTTTTTTTATAAGCACTTTCAATAAGGAGAGAATAAGAGGATCTCCAACCTTATGATTACAATGCTATCAAAATCGAAAAAGCACAGCCAACCAAAATGATTTTTGTTCTGGATTGGGCCTCTAAGGTAGTGTCGGGCAGAAGCACAACTAGTCGGGCAGAGGCTAAATCATCGGACACGACCCGCAACCCACTAAACCGGATGTGGGGAGACAACGTCTTCCCCACATGCGCGACGTCACCCAACTGTCCTTCATTATCTCCTCAAATATAGGGACAGTTGGACCAAGGGCAAGACCACATGATAGGTCTTACTTGCTCCTGTGCATTCCTTGACAGTTCTTCCTTGGGTCTCGCTGACCCAACCCAAGTAAGGACTTTGGCCCAGCGCTGAGGGCACACTATAAATACCCTTTGTCACTATAGGGTCAGGTATTCTGAAACCATTATTCTCTTTACCTCTTTTGTACCTCATTCTCACTTTAACATCAGAGTGTCTTGCAGGTACACCTCCTCCAATCCAACACCGTAATTGATGCTCAACGCTTGAAAGGTACCTTCTGATCAGGTCAGATCAATTTCAATCATAAGAAATCTAGGGGGAATTTTACCCAACTATAGAAACTAGAAACCATTCTACCATTTTTAGCTAATCCCAATCATCTCCAAGATGTAACAACAATACTATGAAAAATAATATCAACATTACAAGATTCATCATTAAAAATTAAGTCGTTCTGAGCCTTCCAAACACACCAACACGTAAAAAACCAAATTGTGTTGGTAGCTTCCACCTTGCACATTCCCCGATTACTACTAAACCAAGCCAAAGCATGTTTGCAACAATCAACTTCATTTATCCTCCTAATACCCACCCAATCACAAACATGATTCCAAATTGCAATCGAACAAGGACAAGCAAAGAAAAGATGGGATAAATCTTCATAATCCAAGGAGCAAAACACACACATCTACTCAAGGTCATCAACAATAATCCTACGAGTCACCAAATTAGACTGAGTTTGAAGCCTATCTAGAATCAACCGCCACACAAAAACTTTAACATTTAAGGGAATATAGGATTTCCAACAAATATCCAACAATGTTTTTTGATCCTCGGATAAATCTAAAGCATTCTCACTATTGGAGAGCAAGATGTAACAAGAACATACCGTAAACCCTTCAACTGTTTCGGACGCCCAAGACCAGGAATCTTTGGTACCAAACACTAAATTGATCTGCACCAAAAAGGATTCCAGGCATCGCAGATCATCTGATAATTCCGGGTACTACTGAAACATGGTTTCCGTGACCTTCCAGACCCACTCCGTAGAGGAAACTAATAACAAGAAACATCCTGATATAGGTCAAAAAGTACCGCCATCAAAAATCACCTTTCATGATAAGTTGATTGGATCCACACAAATTCCCTTTGTTAGAGAAAAAGAGGACATGATCGCCAAGAAGCAGTTTCGAATAAAATTTGAGAGCGGGAATAAACTTTTGCCAAAGATTAATTTGAAGGACGTTATTTTTAAGGAAATGTGTACACTGTGGATTGGTACTATTGTTGTCAATTCTTGGGGTAAAAATATTGGATACAATACTATGAAAGAGAGACTCACTAGAGTTTGGAAACTCCAAGGAGCTATGGAGATTATGGACATTGATAACAAATTTTGTTGTTCCCATTCGATTGGTCCTTTGGGTTGGCTGGATATTAGCAAATTAACAACTTTGAGAAGTGTTCAAGTGTTCAAGATTGGTCTAGGTTGCTAAAGTTGTATGAAGTTGTAAAAGAGACGCATGTTAGGCACGATGCTCCAACATGTTGGTACGACATCTAGGCCTTTCTCAAGAGGAGCCAGAATGCTACGTTTTTTAGTATGTTCTGCAGAAGATTTGTTAAAGATTTTATTGTTATTGATTTACGAATATGATTAGGTAATTTGTATGACACCTGGATGAAGATTAATTCAGATTTAAATGAAAATGAAAATTAAAATAAATCATATATTGTTGGAGATATTCAAGGAACAAATCAAATATCCAACAAATTCTACATTAATTCTGGACGAAATCAAAGATATTATTCAAAGCCTAAAGTTATTTTTCTATATAAGGAGCTCAAACCTACATTGAAAAACAAGCACTCCCATTGAAGATCTTAGAGTGTTATGGTTTAAAAGAGTCCTTAATATTTGTATGCACACCTCTATGTTCCAGTAACTTGGCATTGAAGGTTTGTCTAGTTGAGTTGTAAATTCAACATTGTTATGTACACATTTATGTTTCAATAACTTAGAATAGAAGGTTTGTCTAGTTGAGTTTTAATATTCAACATTCTTTCATATTGTTAAGATTGAAGTTGATCACTAGGGTTTAGTAGTTGTTTGCCCCTGTCACTGGTTTTGTGACAGAGAAAAAAGCGAGTAGGGTCTCATATTTAGGGGGGCTCTAAATACAAAGTCATTGGGTAGTGTCTAGAAGAGGCATTGAAAAACATAAGGTTGGTGTTGCTCGTAAGTATAAATGTAATAAATTATTAATAGTGTATTCCTTTCTTGGGCTCTGGACTCACCACCCCAGACATAAGTGTATTTTCACCGAAAGTTTGATTGTGTTTTGTATCATTTTTCTTCTCTATCATCTAATACTTGTTATTATAGTGGTTCTGGTGTATCTTGTCGAACGGGTTTTCAAAACATCGAGTTCAACATCTTTCCCATGAGGAACAAAATTTCAATTAGCATTAGAGCATATATCCTAGCCTGTTGGGTAAGCTCCAAGAAAAATAAGTTATACTCAAATGGAGACAATTAAACATGGAGGATTAGTCAACAAACTACCAGTTTTGAATGGCACAAATTATGATTATTGGAAGGTGATGATGATGGCTTTTCTCAAATCTTTGGGAAATCAAGCATGGGAAGATGTGATCAAGGAATGTAAATATCCAATTATTACATTGGAAGATTGTACAACCAACTTAAACTAGAGAATGATTAAAATGATGCTTAAGATGATGAAGCCATTGGGTACTCTAAGGCATTGAATGCAATTTTCAATGGTGTTGACAAGAACATGTTTAGGATGATCAACACATGTTCTGAATTTAAATAAGCATGGGATACTCTAAAAACTACACATGAAGGCACATCAAAAGTTCGTATGTCAACGTTGCAGCTTCTAACAACAAAATTTGAGAGCTTGAGGATGAATGAAAATGCAGCTGAAAAGATGTATAAAGAAAATCTTGCCATAATTATTCTTATATCATTACCTAAGAGATTTGAAATGAAAGTGACTGCTATTGAAGATGCTCATGACCTAAGTAGTATAAAGGTTGATGAACTCATTGGTTCTCTATAAACCTTTGAGATGTCCATCAATGAAAGATAAGAAAAGAAGAACAAAGGTATAACTTTTGTATCCAACACTAAGGAAGTTGAAAGTCAAGGTGTAAAAAGGAGAGCTTGGCATATGATATTTCTCTTCTTGAAAAAAAAAGTCAGCAAAACCTTGAAGTATTTGGACAGGAAGTGGATGACCAATTTCCCAGAAAAAAGGTCCAACATAGTTCCCTAGTACAAAGACATGAATGCAGAAGAACCCAATTGTGGAAAGGGTATTCACTGCTTTAAATGTGGAGGCTATAGACACATTACACCAGAACACCCTAACTATCTAATGAAATATAAAAAGGTATTAACCATCACTTGGAAGAAGGAAGTCACCAATTGTTTTACATTTTTCCTCAAGATCAGAACATCATTAATATCTTCAGTAGCCAGGGTATTGTAATTTAAAAAAATTCACCTTGTTTTCTATCGAGGGTTTGGTGTTGAAAAACCAATATCTCCATCTAATCATGTGAGATGAGAAACATGAACCTAAGTACCATTGATCCTTAAATATTTCTACTTGTTTTGTTGTGATCATCAACAACATTTTTCCTTCTTCTTCTTCTTCATGTCTTACAAGTCTTGCATCATTTTCAAGACTATTTATTTTATTTTCAAGACAATCATTAGCATAGTGTCCATGATTCTGACAATTGAAGCATTGAATATGTCTTTTATTAGGTTTCTTTCGACCACTTCTACCTAGGGGTGGAAATAGGCTTGGCTAGGCTAGGCTTTATAAGGTATGAGCCTGGCCTACGATAAACTTAAAAGGCCTGAGCCTGGCCTATGGCCTACTATAGGCTCACTTTTTTGCCCTGGCATGGCCTTTTTAAAAGCCTGGCTTGGCCTGAAAGCCTATTTACAAGCCTTTTTCTTATTAAGGTTCTCAATTATTACATATTACTGTAGAATCTTTATAGGCTGGCCTATATATGCATATATAAACCAACCTATTTATCCTTTGTTCTAACATATATGCATATATAAGTCAACATATGTATTCTTCTTTCTAATAATTATATACATGCATATATAGGACAACCTATTTATCATATATATATATATATATATATATATATATATATATATATATATATATATATATATATATATATATATATATATATATATATATATATATATATATATATATATATATATATATAGGCTTTAAAAAAAGCCTAAGCCTGGCCTTTTTATTAAAAAAGCCTGGCTTGGCCTGACCTTAAGTAGGCTAGGCCATAGGCCCCTGTAGACCGACCTGGCCTATTCCCACCCCTACCCCTACCTACACCACCACCTTTGTGTTTGCTTTGATTTATGGGTTGTCTCTGGTTCAAAACATTTCCTTCTTATTGATAATTCCTACCATTTGAATTGTTATAACCTCTTCTACCTTTGTTGTCATTACATATACCTTTTCCTTTCCTTTCTTTTATTGATTATGCCTATAGAGCTACATCAACTTTCGTCTTGCTTACATTTCATCCATATTTTTTCATGACATTCAAGTGTCCCTTGAAGCTCTTCTTTTGTCATGCTTGAAAAATCATTCGGATGTTCTATGGCTACAACTATAACACCCCACTTTCCCATTTTAGAAAATAATTTAAAATAATACAAAATTCAGAGTTTTAAGCACCAATAGTGGAATGTCGCATCTCAAAAATAAAGTAAACAAAAAAACTTCTTTATTATTAAAGAATTATTCACAGTGGAAAATAATCATTTTATTCAATTCACGGCAACTGCCAACATCAACAATATTCATCGACATCTCTTGTGTTATACAGTTTCAACAAAAATACGATACATAACAATAATTAGAATAAGTAACATAAAAATTCCCGAGTCACGTGTTACGTATCAGAGCGACTCCTAAGACTCGATCAAGAAACTTGTACTCCAAACGTACTCAAGTAACTGAATCGTCTGTACTTCCAATGAAGCACAAACATAACAAACAACAAAGGAATAAGAACTACATTCAATAATTAACGGTGTATAATACACGTTAAAGGATAGTACCTCACACACTCAACATAAACAACACATATTCACAACAACAATTATCAACATAATTTATGATTCAACAACATCAATAATGCAAAGTGACTCAACAATTACACAATGCGTGTGGTACCAAATCACCATGGTTCATTCAATTGAACCTGATTCATAAAAGAATCCGGATAGATCACATACGCCCATCCGACAATGATTTATCTCCAACACTCTCCACAATAGAGTTCGGATGATTCGCATACGCACATCCGGCAACGAATCATATGCAACAATAATCAATAATAATCTCATGAATGTATGACAATGGGTATACACACAACACATGTATAATAATCATTTTACATCTTCATGATCCGTCTGATCACATAAGATATATAACATGGCAATTTATGCATACAACATGTGTATAATAAACATTATACATTATCACGATCCTTCAGATCACACCAGAAATACATACAACACATAACTAACAACAACCAATCATAATAACAATCATTCTGATTATAACGAACCACATACTACACAACTACACTAATAATTCCATATCTACATGATTCCCCCAACCACCTAAGGAATACAAACTCATCATAATGCATCCTAGTTTGCTTCACATGTTCCATTAATCCAACCCACACATTATACTAAGGAGATATATCACCTAGCAGTAATTAGCTAATCATTTGATTAATCCACTCGATCTCGATTATTAATCAACTTCACCTCCCATTATAGTTCCTATAATCACCAAAAGTACCCCACACGACTTACTTAATTAATCGTTTAGTTAATTTACATAAATTTCATAATTAATTATTTTCCATCACTAATCCTCGATTAAATGATTCCTGATACTTATTGCAACACTCCAGATTAAGGAAACCTCCACCGGACGCAAAATCGGGACAAAAATCGTGAAAACGGGAAATTATGCATTCACGTTGGTCATACGCGTAATGCCCTATGTGTTACGCGTAACACCTATGCGTTATTTGTAATGGCCTACTGTGTTACGTGTAATGCCCTGTGTTATGCATAATGGCCTACTGCGTTACGCGTAATGCCATGTGTTGCACGTAATGGCTACTGTGTTACGCGTAAGGCCTTTGTGTTACGCGTAATGGCAACCAACACCCCAAAAATCCAATTTTCTGCATTCTTACGAATTTTCACATTCTTGCACACTTCCAAACCTCTGATTTAAGCCTAAAATAGTTTCTACACCATTTTAATTCTCATAACTCATTATACTCAATCAAACTATTTTTCTAATGGGTTTATTCATCATTTATTCTTAATTTCATTAGCCCCTAAGATACATAATTTTCCAGATCTGCATCATATCAACCAATACATACATCACCGAAAACATATGATCACAAGTACATGAATTTCAGATCTATATCAACACAAACATCAACAAACTCATAGAAATCATACATATACAATCAAACATACATTCAGATTCAAATATGATACGAAAATTCTAAGAGGGGAAGGAACCCTCACTACCCTCTCATATCAGAATCACCAGTTATTAAACTCATTCTCCCCTTACCTCAAATCCTTGAAGAAATTCCTGCGAATTTTCTCTATGAAGATTTTCCTAGCAGAGTTCTTCCTCTTCCTAGCTCTTCTTTGGTTTCTCCAAAAACTGTTATGACAAATCTTCCTCTAATTTCAGATTAAGGATAAATTTCCCCTAATACCATCACCTTAATATTTTACTAATTCAACCCTTATTTTAATTAAAATAAAATAATTATACTAATATTATTCACACAATAATAATAATAATAATAATAATAATAATAACAATAATAAGAATAATGTTTATTTGGGCCATTTTATTATTATCACACCTCACCAATACTAACCACATCATAAGTCTACCCGTCCCACTAGGACACTACACCAAAACATCTAAGCACGCACACACACACACACATACACACACACACACACCTTAAATAAGGCCAATAATACACCAAAATATAAGACGAATAAATAATTAAAAATGGGGTATTACAACGACCACATGATCAAATTTTGAAAGCAATGCCCTCAAGATCTTTGCAACTATCAATATTTATGTCAACACTTTTCCACGCATCTTGATTTGATTCACAAGTCTTGTTACTCTAGTGAAGAAATTATCCACACTTAAACTTTATTTAATCTCAAGTAGCTAATACATTCTTTTTTGAATTTATAACCTTATTTCTTTCACCTTATCAACACCTCCAAAAGTTTTCTTCAAGACGTCTCATGTTTCCTTCGATGAGTTTACATCACCAACTTTCTCAAATTTGACTGGATCAATGCATTAATGGATTATAACAAGAGATTTATAATCTTTCTTCTTCAAATTTCTATATGTGACCTTTTTTCCATCTATAACATTGTCTCTAATTGGTGTCACTCTATTCTTCACAAGATCCCAAACATCTTGATAGCAAAAGATAACTTTCATCTGCTTATATCAATTATCATAATTATTGTCATTCAAGATAGGAATATTTATTGGAAAATGTCTATTTGGATGAGCAGTCATTGCTTTATGCTTTCTAAGAATCGCAGTCAGTGCTCTAGATACCAAATGTTGGATTTGATCTTGATAAAACAAGATTCAATTACTTTTGTGATTGGTTCAAGATTCTTGTTTCTCACTCTTCACTCGAGTGCTTCAACCACAAATTGGATGTAAGATAATTTCCTCCTATAGTAATTTGAAAAGAAAGAAAAAGTTTTTTTGAAGTGAGAGAGAGAGAGAGGAGATAAAATTTAAAAAGTATGAATTATTGAAGGGAAATGAGGAAAGTTTTATTGATCTTTCTATTAGTGAATACTTTTTGTGTGTGTGTGTCTCCCTATTTATAATGAGATTACTTGCAAATCAAGTAATCTCAAACTAGCTGACTTCGACTAGATGTATTTGACTTTGTCGAATACATGCACCTCCATATACTATGAGTTATATTCGACATGGTTGTCAAATATGCATATTCAACTATTATAGATTATATTCTACTACTACTCTATCGAATACATTCGACTTCAATTATGTTGAATCCTGCATTTTACAAACATTCTTAACACAAAGAATTACATATTTAACATACAACCATGCATAAGTGATATTTTAAATATGATTAAAGAAAATTTTACGTGTACGATTATTTATAAATTAAATTCTTTTATATTCGGTTTTGATCACCTTCTAATATAAAAAAAAAAGAGAAGAAAATAAATATAACGAGCGCTCCCTTTTCTCTCCTCGACTAGAAACACTCTATCGCCCACCACTTCCTCTCCTAAAATGCAAACTTTCAACTTTGTCATGTAGCTAAGCTGGTGGTGGTGCGATGAGGTCCTTCCTTTGCACCATCATTTTACCCTTGGGGCTATCCTTTTCAGATGGTCGTTGTTGGGTTGTTTCTCTGACAGGTTTCAGCGAAGGTTGGTCTGGTTGTTTTTCTTAATCAAGGCTGATCAGAAACCAATTTCTTCTGATTTGAAGTTGTGTTGATTTTTCTTTTTCAGTTGTTTTCTTTTTTCGGTTGAGTCCTCACCGAATTTTGGTTTGTGGAAAGAGGAAGTGTTCGCTAGCGATGGTTGCATGATGCAACTCGGTTGCAGTTGTTCATCTCCTTCTCCGATATCAGGTTTTGCTGCAATTAAGCCTCATCTTCTCTGATGCGTGAGTGTCAACTTTTTTTATTTTTGAATCTATGTTTGCTTCCAGATCTGTTGAGATTTACAAGTTTCAAGATGTTATTTATCTTCATTGCGTCAAAGAATTTTTGGTTGTTTGGCTTGGTGGTGGTTCGTGAATTCATGCTCTGGTTCGATTCTACTATCTTCGTAGTATTAAAATCTGCTTCAGTCGATTGTGATTGATTTTGGACAATTGCCTAGAAATGGCAATGATCACTTAACGTAGTTTATATGTAATTTTTTGGTTAAATTTTTTTTGAACACCTAGATTAAAAACACAAATTACATAGCTGAAACATATAACACTTAACACTATAAAAAATACTAAAAACATGATTTACATTTTACCCCTAAATATATAGTATATTTTATTTACCCAAAGTAAAGTATTTAACAATAATCTCTATATTTGTTCATCACTTATTTCTTATTCATGTTTTGCATTATCTCTATATTAATTCATAACTTTTATAAAATACATATCTGAAGAAAATTAATCTCTATCACCAACATCGATAACTGCACAATGCAATGTGAAACATAATTTTTTGAAACTAAATGATTTCCATCTACCATTTCTTCCCTTTGATCCTTCTTCTTCATCTGTCTTTGTTGAAGATGCTTGATTTTCAGATAGCACAAACTTCCTTGTCCTAAAAGTTCCTATAAGTTCAGATGGACCTAGAGCTGTTCCCAAAACAAACAAACAAAATAAATCATTTAAACACTTATTAACTAACATCTTAGAGCACTTATATTTCAACATATAAATAATTAAAAACCATACAATTTAAATGTGTGAATCTAACTAACTACTAGATTAATTGATAATAATTTTATAAAAAAAAAATTGATTGAAAGGAAACAATTATATAAGAATATTGTGTGAAGTCTTTTTAAAAAGTCTAAATATATATTATTTTGTATATGTTTTGAGATTTACTTTCATTGTAATAAAATATTAACACAAAAAAGTTAAACTGTCAAGTATATTTGATACAAAGTTTGGACCAAACACATTTAACAAAACTTAAATGTAAAATTATTCATACTTAGTGTATAAGTTAAAAATCTATTTTGAGAAAAAGGAGAAATAATGATGGTCAAATCCTGACCTATAAAAGAGAAATAAAATAACTTTTTTCTTCTATAATAATTTAATGGAAAAAAAATGTAAACATCTAGAATCAATATTAATTTAATTGATCTTTGTATATTGAAATCAATTTAGATTTAAAAAAGAAAAACCTATTTTAGGTAAGAGTATGAGTTTGAACACGGATTTTCCACGGTTAAGTATATGAATTTGTTCACTTATTATTTAATAAAAGAATAATTTAATCAGAGAGTAAAATATCTTATAAAAATAAAATGTCACATATTTTAAAATTTCAATTTTTTTTCTCTTCATTTTTTATTTTATTTTTTTTGTTTACAGTTTACTCTCTCTATAATAAATATAAATAATGAAATAAAATATCAAATGTATTTAGTACTAAACTCAGATCAAATACATTTTCCAAATTTCATAAAATAATATTTTTATTGACTTCATAACATACGAAAAAACAATGTATAAACATGCTTGGGCATAATTGTGCAAATGAAGAGGCTTTTTAAAATAATTTCGAAATAGACACTTCTCTTAAAACCAAACCAAAATGTTGATATAAGAGTGAAAAAAACATGTAATAGACTGGATTGTTCATGCATAATTTAGCATAGAAAAAACATTTGCATCAAAATAAATACAATAAATAACAACTACAACCACAAACACAAGAAGAATCATTTTCTATAAACACAAAACAAAAAAAATCAACACTCAAAAATAATTACCATATTCAAAAAATCTTACCATCAGAGACATCATTTAAGCAGTGCAGAACATATTCAGATGCACTCGATTTCAAAACAGGTAATCTATTTTGACGTACATAAATTTTGAGAGCTTTATCAATAACATCACAAACAACATCATCCTCATTAACCATAATTGTTAATGGCCCCGAACTACCGATGATGTTGATCGATATCAAGATCCTATTAATATTGATATCGTTATTCTTCTTATTTTTCACCTCATCACCAATGCTCCAGCTTTTGCTCTTGTCCAGTGCAACTTTCTCATGTTTTTGTAATTTCTTTATCATATCTCGACGTTTCTTACTTGATACAGGAAAAATGAAAAACATGTTTTGAATATGTGATTTTCTGCTAAACTTTTATTTTATGTTATAAAGAGGAAGAGGAAAATAAAAACAATGAAAAGATGATAGACCTTTGTGACCTAACCTCCCTTTTTATAATATACTGTGATTCTTTTTATGTTTAATTTTTTTTTAATCTTTTTTAATTAGGATATTTGACTTTTTAAATATTATATTTTGGTAACTCCTATTACATCACGATATAGGTGAAAAATATTATTATTATTTATTTTTCGAGACAAATATAATTATTTCAAGTTGATATATTAAAAAAATAAAACTCATTGGATATGAATATTTATATCATTTAATTAATTTTATAGAAACGCCGTTTTAAGTAAATTGTTTGGAGAAAATATTAATATCAATGGAGGAGTGCATATATTATGTTTGTAAAATTTTTATAAATAAATAAATGAAAAGAATATGCTAACAATGTATGTATAATGCAACAAGAATATACATATCTCACATATAAAAAAATATATATATTTTTTAAAATAAATTTGATCTAAACTTTATGCAAAACTAGTAGGATACCCATGCTATCGCACGAGTACCGTATGAATTCACATTACACGTCATCCATCTCATTTGTCAAATTTAAATTTATTTTTCAGTTGATTAACACCACATAATTACAAATATAAACTAATAATACGCACCAACTTTGAATATATTTGACCAAAAGAGTATTAAGTCTTTAATGACCAAAAGAGTATTAAGTCATATTAAAACTCATCAACATGAACTCATTATGAATTGTAGAAGTGATTCTCATTACTCAAATAAGGTATTACAATGTGATTATATAGACATTACAAGATGGTGCACCATAAGTCTATACATCAAGCTACACATGATAATTCCTCAGAGTACAAGTAACTGAAAAGTGAATTCAGTTTGTGGCTGAGTTTTCTTCATCTCTATCTTTGTTTACATATTTCAAGATCCCCCCACAAGTTGAAGATTGGTAAATGTCTAACATCTTCAACTTAAACAATAGTGCATGGAATGGCTGAGTATGCAAGGACTTAGTGAACAAATTAATAAGTTGCTCCTTAGATTTGACAGGTAGTAGCTTGAGGATACCTTGAGTATGTTTTTCTCAAACTATGTGGCAGTCTATCTCAAGATGATTTGTTCTCTCATGGAAAACTGGGTTGGATGCAATGTGAATAGCACTGTTATTGTCACAATAAATCACAGGTGTTTTGGAACATGTGATGTGAAGATCTTTCATCAAGTAAATGAGTCATTGAAGCTCGCATGCAGCTGCTACAAGTGCTCTATACTCAGCTTCTGAAGAAGATATGTACAATGTGAGTTGCTTATTTATTCTCCAATATATGAGGGATCTACCAAGGAAAAAGCATTGACCAGAAACAAATCTTCTGGTATCTAAGCAACCTGCCCAGTCAGCATCAGAATATCCCTTAAGTGCAAGATGGAGTCTCTTAGGAAGAAAATGCCACGAGCTGGACGTGCCTTGAGATACTTCAAAATTCCGCATGTTGCATTAAAGTGTGTGACAGTAGGAGCAACAAGAAATTGACTGAGTTGTTGTGTGCAAAAAGTGAGATCAGGTCTTGTAGCATTGAGGTACAACAATCGACCTACAAGCCTTTTGTAAGAAGAGATGTCATGATATGGCATACTTGAGTCTTGATGCAGTTTGATAGCAGGATTTGGGGGTGTTGAGATAAGTTTAGATGTGATGAAACCTGAATCTTTTAATAAGTCAAGACAATATTTTCTTTGGTTTAAGAATATGCCAGTTTTGGATTGAGCTACTTCAATGCCAAGAAAGTACTTAAATGTTCCTAAATCTTTGATCTTGAAAGTGTTATCAAGTGCCAGCTTAATTGAATGAAACTCAGTCAAGTCATTGCCTGCTAAAATGACATCATCAACATACACTATCAAAATAGTAATGTTAGATGAAGATGTTTTGACAAACAAAGAATGATCAGAGTATGTCTGCTTGTAGTGATGTGCAACCAAAAAAGTAGTAAGCTTTTCATACCATCTCATACTAGCCTGTTTAAGTCCATAAAAAGGACTTTACAAGCTTGCACACTTGGTTAGGCTTTGTTGTAGTCACACCAGGTGGGATCACCATATATACATCTTCCTGAATGTTGCCATGTAAAAATGCATTGCTTACATCCATTTGATGCAAATACCAATTGTTACAAGATGCCAAAGCAATGACAGTTCTAACCGTTGTGAGCTTAGCAACTAGTGAGTAGGTATCAAAATAATCAAGACCCTCAATCTGATTATATCCCTTGGCAAATAATTTGGCTTTAAATTTGTCAATGGAACCATTGGCCAAGTACTTAATCTTGTAGACCCATATGCATCCAATAAGTGTAATACCATGATGTAAATGTACAATATTCCATGTACTTGTCTTCTCAAGAGCCAAAAGTTCCAATTTCATGGCCTGTTTCCAACACTCATGCTTGGATGCCTCAGCATATGTTTTTGGTTCAGTGTTAGTGAATAAGGATATGGCATAATGAGATTGAGAAGGGGACAAATGTGAGTGGGAAATGAAATTAGAAATAGGATAGAGAATACCTTTGGAAGAGTGATCTGAAGTAGCAAGAGAATAACATACATAGTCTTGCAAGTAAGAGGGATGATGACTCACTCTTGAAGATGTTCTAGTTGGATTGGTGGGAGATTCAATAGAGGTAAGTGGTGAAGGGTCTGTGGTGGATATGTTATGTGGTTGTTCAATTTGGTTATTTGATGGAGGATCATCATGGATATATGGTGGAGAATCTATGATGGGAAGATTGGTAGAGGTAGTGGAAGTTTTTGAAAGTTTATCAGTAAAGGATGGGAAATAAGACCATGAAGTAAAGGACAATGAATCAGTAGGAATATATGGGAGTATATGCTCATGGAAAATGACATTTCTAGAAATTTAAATGTCATTAGTATGAAAATCAAGCAGAATATGGCCTTTCATGTCAGGTTTGTAACCAAGAAAAATATATTTTCTGGCTTTGGGATCTAATTTGTTTCTATGGGCTTGGAGGGTTGAGGCATAACATAGTGAACCAAATACTTTAAATGATGACAAATCAGGTAGTTTATTGTGAAGTGTTTGATAAGGAGATTGACCTTTGAGGGTTGGTGTAGGGACTTTATTTATGATGAATGTGGCATAAAGGAGAGCATAAGACCAAAAGGGTTTAGGAAATTTTGACTGGTATAAGATGGCTCGACCAACATTTAAATGGCGTTGATGTTTTCTTTCTACCCTACCATTTTGTTGAGGATTCTCAACATATGACCTTTGGTGAAGGATATATGCCTTTAGAAGCATAAAAGTGGTGGAGCATAAATTCAGGTCCATTGTCTGTTCTTATGGTTTTGGGAGTGGTATGGAACTGGTTTTGGATCATAGTAATGAAGTGTTGTAACTATAATTAAGCCTCAAACTTAGATTTCATTAGAATGATCCACACAAATTGAGTATGGTCATCAAGAACTGTTAAAAAATTTGTGGTTATGAATAGATGGTGTGGCAATTGGTCCCCAAATATCAAAATGTAATAATTCAAATCTTTGGGAAGCAATAGAATTACTTGAGTGGTAAGGTAATTTTCTTTGTCTAGCAAGATGACAAATGTTACAAGTTGCACTATTATCATATACAAAGGAATGGTACATTTTAGACATTTGAGCTAATCTACTAAAACAAACATGCCCTAGTCTAAAGTGCCAAAGAGCAGATTTGGGAATAACAGTGTTTTAAGAATGTGATACAGAGGTATGGGAATCAATGTTACAATTATTGGCTTGGGTTAAAGGAAAAGGTTGAAGTGGAGGTGATGACAAGATGATTTTGTCTTTAAGATGAGGGACCTTTACAAGCAATTTATATAAGCCATTCTCTTTTCTACCCAAACCAATCATCCTGTTGGTATTCAATTCCTGCAAAAAGCATTGATCAACAGAAAAAACAGTTGAACATTTCAGATCATGGCAAATCTTTGAAATAGAAATAATATTTAGATTAAAATCATGAGCATACAAGACATGATTAAAATAAAATAGGGGTGAAAACTGATGTTTCCAGCATACTGAACCATGGTACAGTTACCATTGGGAAAAGTAATTTTAACAGGTCGAATTTTGTAATATGAATTAAAAAGAGCTAGAGATGCATAAACATGATCATTAGCTCCTGAATCTAGAATCCAGGTAGGTGAATATTCATTAATGGTAACATTACAAGTGGTACCTAAAGCATCAACATCATGTGTTGAACTGGAAGAAACCTGATTAGTAGTTGAGGTAGTAGCATTGGAAGCTAAAGTGGATTGCTGCAAGAGGTTGATAAGTTGTTCATACTGAGCCTGAGAAATAGGCAACTGAGGAGTGGAATTTGCATCAGCTGAAGGCTCAGTTGGTGGTTGTGATGCAAAAGATAAATCAACCTGACTTGCATTAACAGATGCCTTATTTTTGTTGAAATTCGTGTGACTATGCTTTTGGTAACAGAAATAAACTGTGTGACCAGATCGATTGCAAAATGTGCAAACTCTATTTGCAGGCTTGTGATTGTCGTGTCCACCTTTATATCTAGACTCTTATTTATGAGCAACATTAATCAAGATTGAATTATCATCCACAACAATGACTTGTTTATGGTGATTTTCTTCATGAACAACAAGAGAATAAATGCGATTAATGGAAGGTAAAGGATCCATGAGCAAAACCTGAGTTCTAACAACAGATAAAGAATCATTTAAGCCTGTAAGAAACTGAATTGCTTATTCTTCAAGCTGGTGTGCTGGAGCTTTTATCACTGCATGACATTTTCATCTAAGACAGCATGTGCATATAGGTAATGGGCAATGAGAATCAAGTTCTTCCCATAGACCTTTCATCTCAAGAAAATACACCATTATAGTTTTAGAATCTTGCTTCAGATTATTGATGGTAGAACGTAGGGTTAAAATTCGAACACGGTCAACATTTGAAAAACGCTCATGTAAATCATTCTAAGTAGTTAAAGCATGATCGTGATAAAGGATTGTGGAAGAAATTTGATCACTCACCGAGTTGATGATCCATGACAAAATAAGATGATTGTAACGCTGCCACTGTGTAAAGTTGAGATCATCATCAAGAGGAACTTCTATAGATCCATCAACAAATATACCTTTGTTTTTGGCTCCCAATGCTTGCAACATGGATTTGCTCCAAGAAAGGTAGTTGGATCCATCGAGTTTCAGATTAATGGTGAAAGAATTCAGACCTTCACTTGGGTGGATGTAATAGATGGAATCAAGATCAAGCTGATTGTTAGGAGCAAGGTGCAGCGACATGGTGATGATTGGATCAATGAAAAAATGCAGAAAGTAGAAGAATGAAGATGAAGATCTTCAACAATGAAGATCGTAACATAAATAACAAACTTTTGTACCAGAAAATTCAATTCAAGAAGAAAGAAGAAGAGAGGTGAATGAGAAGTAGTTCATGGATTTGAGAAACCGATACCATATTAAAACTCATCAACATGAACTCATTATGAATTGTAAAGTGATTCTCATAACTCAAATAAGGTATTACAATGTGATTATATAGACATTACAAGATGGTGCACCATAAGTTTATACATCAAGTTACACATGATAATTCCTTAGAGTACATGTAACTGAAAAGTGAATTTAGTTTGTGGCTGAGTTTTCTTCATCTCTATCTTTGTTTACATATTTCAAGAAGTCATTAATGTTAATCAGATTTTGTTTAAGAAAAAACTCTACAATTTAGTCAAAAATGAATTAATATAAAACAACAACAATTTTTTTAAAAAGATGGACACGTTTACCTTTACTTGTGAATTTATACATGTAAAGTTCTTCATTAGAATGAACAATCTACCATGGTTAAATTGAGAAATAAAATAAAAGAAATAAAAACAACTCTTAGATTGGTATATTTGACCAATAAAGTAATAAGTATTTATTGTTAAATTATATAATATAAGAATCGAATAAGAAACAATTAATATAGAAATTTATGGAGTAAGAAAAAACGTAATTTAAGTGTCATAATTTAGAATTAGTAAAAAATATGATTATTAATTATATATAAGGAAAAAAAATAGAATAATTTGAAATAGTATATTATGAAAATAGCAATGACAAGTCTTTAAAAAAGACATTTAGAAAATCGGTGTATTAGAAACTAATATGAAATGTGTAACATTAAATAGTAAGAAACGGGTCTTATCATATGTTACCATGTGTATTTAAATTAAACATCTTTCACTCTCATTTGTCAAATTTGTATATATTTATTCAATTAATTAACATTTATATAGTTACAAAGTAAGTACTTATTTGTATATATTTATTCAATTAATTAACATTTATATAGTTACAAAGTAAGTACTTGTGTGTCTATTTATAAAAAAATATTTGTAATTTATTCCGATTTATAATAATAATTGAATAATAAATTGAATTTTTTCTATTTATAAAAATATTTGCAACTTATTTATGTTTTAAAATAAAGTATTGTAATATATATGTTATATAAATATATTTATATAACATATATATTTTTTCTTGTTTATTAGCGCCTTGAACTTGTATGACAATTTATTAAAGTAATTTTTAATTTATTCATGTTAAAAACAATTGTTTTAATACTTCAATTTATTTATTCCCTTTTATAAAAAATAAGGGTAATTTATTACTGTTTACAAAATTATTGTAACTTTTTTCTGTGTATAACCTTGAACCTATGTACTCATTTATAAAATTATTTGTAATTTATTCTCATTTATACAAATTATTGTATAAATAGTTGAATTAATTCCGTTTATAGAATTATTTATAACTTATTCGCGTTGACAAAAACAATTGTAACTTATTCAATTTATAAAAATAATTGTCTCATTAAATTTGTACCTTTTATCATTGTTTTTTTATGATTACCATTTATTATTAAATTTTCATGACTACCAATTAACATTTTTTAATCAAGATTACGATTATAAAGTTAATTTGAAAAGATTCTGATCAGTTTTAATTATTTTATAAGTTTAAAAAAATCTCAATTGATTTTATTTTGTTTTATTAATTGTTTTATAAAAATCTAAATAATTTCAAAATATATTTTATTTCAAATTATGTCAATAGCATTCAAAATCATATAGTTTTTCTTAAAATACTTTTTTTTAAAGCAATTGATAACTATATTGAATCAAAAACCAAATAAGTACAGAGGTGATCAACCAGATCCAACCATCTATAATAACCAAAAACTATGTCATGAGGAGGGCTGTATGTTTCCCACCCCCTATACAAAATATTTTCTATAATATTATATCTAACTCTAATTTCAGAATTTAGATGTGTGTCCACTCCAAAAATTTTGCTATTCCTATACTTCCAAATCCCATAGACTGTTTAGGTAAAGGCTAGTTTTATCATGTTTGATTTCCAGCATTTCCTCTCAGTTTGTTCCAGGATCCAATTAAGTTCAAGATTCCAAGGAAGGGGTTCATGGTGGATATTAATCCAATTCAAAATATATTGCCATATCCTCTTCGAATAGTAACAAGCAAAGAACAAATGGGCAAGGGATTCATCAACAGTGTCATACAAGGTGCATTTCTCTCAGTTATCATTCCAAATTTCACCACCTTTGGTTCCCAATCTGCCATGGCAGGCCAACTAGGTAAAGTGCATGACTCTAGGTCTGGTACAGTTCCCTATGAAGACATATCTCAATCTTACTCTACTGTTATCATCAACAAGAGCTTCATAAATAATTGACATCTTAAACTTCTTCTTTATGAGCATGTCTTCTCAAACTGACTGCACTTTTTGAATGTGCTCTATAAGACCTAGGATAGTCTTAAACACCCAAGAATTACTCTTACCAATGTCCACCTCTATAACACTAAACCTCTTGAGGTAGTGAGCATAAATCCACCAACCCAAAGGTTATCAGATTTATTGCATAGGTTCCACATGCATTTCAACAAGGCAACCTTACTCCATAGCTCTAAGTTGAATAGATTAAGGCCCCCTTGCTTCTTAGGGCTACAAACAGTGTGCCAAGCAACCAGGCTCTTTCTGCTGACTTTATGTTGCCCAATCCATATAAAGCTCCTTCACATACCATCAATCTTCTTAAGGACGATCTTGGGGATGGGGATGCATTGCATCCAATAATGAATGATGACATTTATGGTACTCTGCACCAGTTGGATCTTCCCTGAAAATCTCAACAATTTTGAAGATTAATGTCGAATCCTTGCCATGATCCTGTCAATGAGAGGAAGGTAGTGTTTAACATTTAGTTTCTTGTTGGTCAAGGGAATCCCAAGGTACCTGAAAGGGAGACTACCCTTCATGAAATTAGTGATATTTTGGATCTTGTTCTTTGTATCCACATCCACTCCCCCAAAAAACACCTTACATTTGCTTGGGTTTACAATCGAACCAATGGACAAAGAGAATTTGTTTAGGGTAGCCAACAACATCTCCACATAAATCACATCACCTCTACAGAAGAGTAAAACATCATCAGCAAATGTGAGACGGGTGATGCCTAAGCTCTCACATTTGGCTTGGTGATTAAAATTAGGGTCCTGCTGCATCTGAACCAAGAGTCTATTCAAATACTCCATCATCATCACAAAAAGCGGGGGGAGGGAGACAAGGTCACCCTACCTGATACCTCTATGAGCCTGCAGAACCTCAGAAGGCTCACCATTATTATTGAAATAATAAGTGACAGTTGTAACCATAGTCATCAACCAGTGGACAAATCTGCCAGGCAGCCCTAATTCCAGCATGATGTTCTTCAAAGAAATACAGTCTACCATGTCATATGCCTTTTGCAAATCAAGCTGAATCATTGTTCTAGGAGCTCCACCTTTCCTACCATACCCTTTAAGGAGTCCATAGTCCAACAGTATATGATTATGAATATTTTGCCCAGGGACAAATGCAGCCTGGGATTGATCAGTAATACTGAGCATCAAATTACCAAGTCTGGCAGTGAGAATTTTGGAAATGATTTTGTAGAAAGTAGTGTAGCCTACAATGGGCTTGTAATCCCTCACAAGCTTTGTGTCATCATGTTTTAGGATCAAGGTTACAACAATTTGATTGAAAGGATTATACAGTATATCATGTTCAAAAACTCCATAACTGCATCAACTACATCATATTTGATGGTATGCCAATAGGATTTGAAGAATTTTGCACCATAACCATCAACTCCAGGAGATTTCAAATCACCAATGCCAATTAAGGCCTTTTTAATCTCTTGCAGAGTAATGAGGCTCACAAGATACTCCTTTTGATCCATGTTCACTTGTCCACCACTTCTAAGAGCCTTTATATCAATATGATTCATGTTTGTACTCTTCTGCCCCATGAGCTTAGCATAATAGGTCAAAACCTCCTGAGTAATATCAGCCTGAGATGTGAGCATGGTACCATCCTCCTTATGCAGAACTCTCATTCTATTGGAACTATGTTTGGATTTCAAATAAGCATAGAAGAAAGCATTGTTTCCATCCCTAAGCCGGATCCAATCTATTTTAGTTCTCTACAACATCTCATTTTCCTCTATCTCATTCCATCTAATAAGGTCATCGGTAATCTGCTTAATCCTCTCTATTTTGGTATGATCCATCCTATGATTGTGAAGATCCAAGTAAGCAAACTCCAAATTTTTCCTTGCCAAAATCTTCTTTTGATGGATATCAGAAGTGATCTTATTGAGATTTATCAGAGCCAATTTTAATCTCTGCAACTTAATCCACAATCTCTGCATAGGTGTACCTTGTGCAGTTTGGGGACCAATTATTATGCACCACATCAGAAAATTATATCAATATGTTTTTGGTCCCTATAAATATTGCAATTTTCATTAATTAAACGTAGAGTTAAATATGTTCATTTATATATTTAATCTCAAGTTAATCCTGACTTATTTTGGAATATTTATTTTTTAAAACATTATTTTATCAGTTTGGAATAAATCATAAATCATAATTTATATGATTTTTAAGATACTTATAATTAGGGGTGTAATCGGTTTGGACCGGTTTTTAGTAATTTTTTTTGTCCAAACCGATGATATTTCCATCGGTTTGGTTTGGTTTTTAGTGTTTTTTAAAAATGGAACCAAACCAAACTAACCGGTTTGGTTTGGTTTGGTTGATTGGTTTACAACACATTTGCTCTAATATTGTTCGATATATTTTATGCTATTATTTTTTAAAATAATACATTTAATATGATATATTTCACGTTCTACTTTCCAAACAACTTACAAGTTGTTCTTAATCCATACAAAACATTTATATAATTTTCATTGCATTATGAAATAAGTTCATTATCGAATACAAAAGTTGACACTTGACATCAGAAGATTCAGAAGAAATTTAAAAGCTTAACAAATAAAACACAACAATAAAGACAATTTTCAAGTCACATAAATTAACATGTTTCACATCTCAAACACACATCAAAATTATTTTGTAATAACAAAATTATTTTGTAATAAGACTAGAAGAAAATTTGTTCAAGAAGAAAATAAAAGATAAAAAAAAATGAAAAGTAACGAAGAGATCTTGAAGATGAATAAGGAAACCATAACATATAAGAATGACTGTGGCGGGAGAAATAATGGTGACGGATAGGCAGAGCAGCAGTTTGGTAAGAGCAAGTTTTTATGACTTATGGTTTCTATTTTTTTTATGTTTGGAGTTTAGTTTTGGACATATTTGGTTCAAATAAATAAAGGAAGTATAAAGAAAGATGGAGAAATGTTGGATCATATTAATTGGCTAAATAAAATATTAAGTTTGTATTTAAAGTCATCGGTTTGGTTCATTGGTTTGGCGGTTCCTAAAAACTAAAACCGAGAACCGAACCAATCTACGTCGGTTTTTATTGGGTTGATTCGGATTTTGAACCGAACCAAAAATAATCAATTTCTTTCCGATTTGGTTTGATTTGAATTATCGGTTCAATTGATTTTTTTGATCCGCTCACACCCCTATTTATATTCATAAATTATAAGTATTTTTAAGATACTTATAATAATAAATTATAAGTATTTTATTGATTAACTATAAATCACAATTTATATGATGGATAATATCTTAATATATATAAAAATATATCAATATCATTCAAAATCATATAGTTTTCTTTTAAAAATATTTTGAATGCTATTTGAAATTATATCAATATTATATAGTTTATCTTTATTTTTAAATAATTAGTCAATTAAAATATTAGAAGCTTTTTCTTTAATATAACATGTTATTTTTCTTCTGAATCAAAAAAATAATTGTAACTTATTTTAATTTATAAAAATGACTGTATTAATAAATTTTTACCACTTATCATTTTTTTTTCATGATTACATTTATCATTATTTTTTCATGACAACCATTTATCATTTCTTTTCAAAAGATTTTGGTATGTTTTAGTAATTTTAAGGGTTTAAAAAATTAATCAATAAAAATCTAAATAATTATTGATTTTGTTTTGTTTTATTAATCATTTTATAAAAATCTAAATAATCATAAAATATATTTTATTTCAAGTAAGAATCTCGAATGTTAATAAAAAAATATTAAATGATTAAAAAAACAAATTAGTGTATACTTAAGCATTTATAATAAAGAATAACATTATAGATTTGAATGTGTTTTGAATCTTTGATCTCATACTCTCAAGGCTTTTTCAAACTAAAATAATAAATTTAATTCTATTTAAATTTTAAAATAAAGTACAATCAAACATAAATGAATAAAATTTAATTCTATTTAATTTCAAATAATTATTCAATAAAAATTGAAGCTTTTTTTAATATAATATGTTATTTTTCTTATGAGTCAAAATAATAATTTTAATTTATTTCAATTTATAAAAATGATTGTTTCAATAAATTTTTACCACTTATCATTATTTTTTCATGATTATATTTATCATTATTTTTTCATGTGTACCATTTATCATTTTTTTTCAAAAGATTTTGGTATGTTTTAGTAATTTTAAGGGTTTAAAAAATTAATCAATAAAAATCTAAACAATTATTGATTTTGTTTTGTTTTATTAACCATTGTTGATTTGATTTGTTTTGTTTTATTAACCATTTTCTAAAAATCTAAATAATTATAAAATATATTTTATTTCAAGAATCTCGAAAGTTAATAAAAAATATTAAATGGTTAAAAAAACAAATTAGTAATACATTTAAATATTTTTTTTTTGGAAAAAAAGCAAAATTATATTACTAAACCAATAACCAAACAAGGAAAATTTTACCTTGTACCCCTACATTTAACCTCATACTCTACTTATTTTTAAAATTTTAATTTTTTTTTAATTTTTTAAAATTCTTTTTATAAAAAATTTCGGAATACAAAATATTTCAAATCGGAAGTAGTACCCTTGTTACTTCCAGAATATATATTTTTTTCAACCGGAAGTAACACCCTTGTACTTTCAGAATGTAATTTTTTATTTTTTCTCAACAGAAAGTAACATCCTTGTTACTTTCGGAGTGTAATTTTTTTTCTCAACCGTTGTTACTTCCAGAGTGTAATTTTATTTTTATTTTTTTCTCCCTCTTGTTACTTTCGGAGTGTATTTTTTATATTTTTTTCTCAACTGTCGGGAATGTAATTTTTTTCTCAACCAGAAGTAACATCCTTGTTACTTCCAGAGTGTATTTATTTATTTATTTTATTTATTTACTTTTTCACTCTAGTTAAGAAACATGCATGTACCTTTGATGATATGCGGCAAAAATTAGACAAACGTAGATACAACAAAGATATTCTCAACTACATATTATCAAAAGAACATTCATATTTCTTAACCAGAGTTAAAAAATAAAATATAAAAATAAAATAAAAAAATACACTCCGGAAGTAACAAGAGTGTTACTTCCGGTTGAGAAAAATAATAAAAAAATACACTCAGGAAGTAACAAGGGTGTTACTTCCGGTTGAGAAAAAATAAAATAAAAAATACACTCCGGAAATAACAAGGGTGTTACTTTTGGTTGACAAAAAAATAAAAAAATAATCCTCCGGAAGTAACAAGATTGAGAAAAAAATAAAAAAATACACTCCGGAAGTAACAAGGGTGTTACTTGAGAAAAAATAAAAAAATACACTCCAGAAGTAACATTGAGAAAAAAATAAAAAAATACACTCCTAAGTAATATTGATGTTACTTCCGGTTTGAAATATTTTGTATTCCAAAATTTTTTTAATAAAAAAATTAAAAATAAAAAAATAAAATAAAAAATAAACAAAAGGATAAATTGGGATTTTTAAAAATATATAGGGGGTATGAGATTAAATATAGGGTTTACAAGGTAACATTTTCGGAAGATTTTACTGTATACCCCCACAACCAGACATTTACCCCTACATATTTTTTAAAATGCCGATTATAACCCTGATTATATTTTATTATTTTATTTTTTACCATTTATGTCAGACCGTCAGAGTTCCGAAAAATTTACCCAAAAAAGCATGTTCCGGAAAACTTTAAAAATGAGTTCCGATACGTTTTTTCTCAAACCGGAAGACTTTGGGAAAGTCTTCCGATTTAGTTGTTTTGTTCACCGGAAGACTTAATGGAAGTGTTCCAGTACGGAACACAACCTTTAAGACTTCCGGTAGCCATGTTTCGATGTACCGGAACACTTCATGTAAGTGTTTCGGTTTGTATCAAGTACAATACCGGAAGACTTACATAAAGTGTTCCGGTGTGTATTTTTTTTAATAATTTTTTTTTAAGTATTTTTATAATTTGTTATTAAAAAATATTTTTATTGTGTAGGTGCGATACCTATATACGAAAAAGAACTGATATGTGTGAATACGTTAGATGTATTTACAACGTCAGAGAGATTTGGTACACGAGATGAGGTGATAAGATGGGTTAAAGACACCGGATTACGAAATAAAGTGACGGTTATCATCACTCGTTCAGATACACAAATAGGGAAGTGAGGAAGAAGTAACAAAATAATATTTGGTTGTGATAAAGGTGGGAAATACAAGGATATTCGTAGTGGAATCGAAAGTGCGACGAAAAAATGTGGATGTCCAATTAAGATCAGGTCGACTCCGGCGAAAGATGGATCTGGATGGAAGATTGATGTAGAATGCGGGATTCATAACCATGATTTACCTGATAGATTAGAAGGTCACTCATTTGTTGGTAGGTTGACAGCGGATCAAAAGCAACATGTTGCTGATTTAACAAAGAGAAAGGTTGCACCTAGAAATATATTGCATTCCTTGCACGAGCAAGATCCAGATTGTGTCACTCGGATCACGCAAATATACAAGCAGAAGAGTATGATCGAAAAAGAGATAAGAGGTCCTAAAAGTGAGATACAACATTTGTTTAAGCTTATCGAGGCTGCAGGTTATGTTTATTGGAGTAGAAAAAGAGACGACTCTGAAGTTATTAAAGATATATTTTGGGCACATCCATATTCAGTTAAGTTGTTGAATATTTTTCCTATTGTGTTAGTTATGGATAACACTTACAAGGAAAACAAATACAGACAACCTTTGTTTGAAATTGTTGGCATGACATCAACCGAGTTGACTTTTGCTATCGCATTTGCGTATATTGAGTCTGAGCAGACTAAGCCTTTTTGTTGGGTGTTGGATAAGCTTAAACAGTTGTTTGTGAAGAAAGATTTGTTTCCACAAGTGATGATGACAAATAGAAATCTTGCTTTGATGAAAGCCGTTGAGATTGTGTTTCCAAGGACAAATAATTTGCTAAGTCAGTTTCACATTAACAAAAATGTTGGTGCAAAAAGGAAACTATTAGTGGCTCATGATATGCAAGAGTTAATTGGCAAATTATGGACGAATGTTGTATGGGCTAGTGATGAGGTTGAGTATGCTTAACATTTAAAAGAACTTGAGCAGGCGTGTGTTGATTGTCCTAAATTTTTTGAGTACGTGAACGACACATGGTTGACACCACATAGACAGAGATTTGTTTGCACATGGATTAATCGAGTCCTACATATGGTAACATGACGACTAATCGATATGTTTTGTTTTAGATCCCAAAATATAATTTTTGTGAATTTTGTATTTTTCCTACTTAGTTTAAATATGTATTATTATAGGGTTGAGTTTGCTCATTGGAAATTAAAGCAGATGTTGGGTAACAGTATTCGTGACATGGTCAAATGTTGGGAGGCCATGAATGACAACTTAAAGATACAAATTAGCAGCATTCGAGCTTCTTTTCAAAAGAGTGTGTATGAAGTTACGCATGTGTATTCAAGTCCATTTTACACATATTTACATACTTCAGTGTCGCGAGCTGCATTGAGGCGCATTGCTGAAGAGTTAACTAGAATTGATTATATTGGAACTAACAAGGACAAATGTCGCTGTACTTTTAGAACAACCTATGGATTACCTTGCGCGTGTGAGTTGGCAGAGTATAAAATTAGTGGTATTCCGATACCAATTGACGTTGTGCATGTACATTGGAGAAAACTAAGTATGAAAATTAAGTTGGAAGAAGACTTAGATGAAGAATCAGAGGCGGGTATGAAATCTGCAATGGATGAGTTATGGAAAAGGTATAGGTCACAAGATGTTGTTGGAAGAAGGGCATTACATAGTAAGGTTTCTGAACTTGCATTCCCCACAACGACTTTTTTGTTACCACCACCTGAAAAAATAAAAACAAAAGGTGGAGTCAAGAAAAAAGACAAAAAACCTATAGGGTATGATGTTTATAGAGACCCTTCGTATCATGAGCACGTTGATCAAGCATCTCAATCTTCACAACGACAATCTCAACCATCACAAAATTCAAATAAGAAATCTCAACCATCACAACCTGTAAAAAAGAAGTTGAAATTATCACAAACTTCACAATCATCTAAACGGTTCATCCTTCAATTTCCTAATCATATTAGGTTATTTATTGATGACGTAGTCAATGTATTGTCAGATGGTAATTGTGTATTTAGAGTGATTGCTTCATTGCGGGGTTATGCTGAAGATGGTTGGCCAATGGTTCGTCGGGACTTAGAGTTAGAAATTATACATAATGAAAGATCAGCTTTATATGCCAATTTATTTGTTGATCGGTTAGCTGAAGTGAGAGATTCTTTGAAGATAGAGGGAAGTGGTTCTCAACCACCAAATAAATGGTTGACTTTACCATACATGGGTTACGTGATTGCGAATAGGTATAATGTGGTACTTGTCTGTTTAGGATTTGAATGTTTGACTTTCTTCCCTATGACAACTACATTTTCACCGAATGTCTCATTTTATTGCATTGGATTTGTAAACTCAAATCACTGGATTCAGGTAAACATTATTATAATTAGATATTTTTAGTAAATGTTTTTAGTAATGTTAAATAATGTTTTGTTTATTTTTGTATACAAGTTAACATGAAAGAAGGATTTTCATTGCCACCAGTGACAACAAATTGGAAGAACTTACGTTATCCAGCAACAACATTGTGGATGGTAGGATTTACAACACGTCTACAATATTGACAACAACTCACGCCTATATTACGAACACATTATGAATTATAAACTATGTTATTCATTTTTATTCATGAATTATATTATATGTTTGCAACACTTTATGAATTATAATCTATGGAATTAAATTTTAATTTCAATTTTTAAGTCTAAAAATCATCAATAACATATAACATAAATAACATTGTACATATAAGTTCAAATGTTAAGATATTAAGAAACCAAGTCTAAAAATTATCAATAACATATAACATAAACATAACTATAGATAACTGTGAACGAGCAATACGTAAAGTTGCAAACAAATAAGCAAAATGTGGATCATCCTCTTCAGCCGCATTTTGTTGAAGGTAGCGATGAATCAATGTAGACACACAACCCCAGGCAGGATCAGATGGTCCCGCATCGTACTCAGGAACATATGCAACTCTCGGCTCATCATGGCTAGGCGATATCAATCGAGGATGCGAAACACGATAATACCACTCAAGATATCCATTATTTACCTAAAATGGGATAATCACCAGTGCTGTCGAACGAATCACCGACCCAACACTCTGGATGTTACTAATCCACTCAACATCAATATCACCAGCCATCGTATAATCAATAGGTGCAGGTGGAATATACTGACGGTATCCAAACTTTCGGAGACACCTGTCAGGCATATATGGAACAATAGTGTCACCCCACCTCAAACAACCCCTATATAGAGAAATCTCATCAAAATGACGATGAACTCTATGATCCTCGAATGACCTCCATATGACATCGGTCGGTGTCAGCTCATCCATAATAGGTCGCAACTCATCCACCTTAAACGCGCCTTATTTGTATGTCCACCTCATCGCTCGTGGGAGACTACAATTCTGAGCTGGTATCCAATTCTCTCCTTTTTTTTCCAAGAGTTGGAAAATATTCATGAATCCAATACTGTTAAAAAAAATTATAATATAATAATTAAGTTTAACATAATGAACATAATAAAAAAAACATTAGACTTCACATAAAAACAACCAATAAATTGAATTTAAACATTTACCTGTAACAGAGTCGGGTAACCACCGAGCTGTTTACAACTGAACATGAACGCATCTCCAAGATACCTATACAAGGTCACCAATGCAGCTGCTGCCAAACTATAGTTCGACAACCCATCCAAGTCCCTAAATAGTGCTAGGTATCGTGCCTCAACAAGTGTAAACGACTTATCTTTAAAGATCGTGCAACCCACTAACATCATCAAATAACATCTGGTCGTATATGCCCACGATGAAACAACTTGATGCTCTACGAATCGATCATATAACCACTCAATCTTGTAGTATGAACCTCTGCACTCACGGACCTGGTATAGTGCCACTCTCGGTGACACTCCTAGGTAGTCAATGGCCCACTCAACAGCTAGGTCTTCACTGATGGGTTGATGGATCCAGAATACCCCCTGATGGGCAGGTGAAGCAAACATGCCACGTCATCCAGAGTAATCGTCATTTCACCAAACGACATGTGAAATGAAGATGTCTCTAGATGCCACCTCTCAACAAATGCAGAAACCAAGTTTGCATCGATCTTCTTCAAACTGGTTCTCTGTAGGGAAGCTAAACCGGACCTAGATATGAAAGCCTCAATCTCTGGTGGAAGTTGCTGTGGAACCATATGAGTCAACTTCAATCCATGTCTTGCAACCTTCAACTCCTTCTTTGCACCTCTCTCCTGAAAACAAATAAAATAAAACAAATTATACAATAGATAATTATAATTTCAGTTTTTATTCAATACTAAATAATTATAATTTCAACCTTTTTTTAGTAGTAAAAAATTATAATTTACTTACCTCACCGAACCATAACCGTCTGGCAACATGATGTTCGTACGTAACCAAAACACTGATATCGTATGGACCTCCGGGATATCCAACTGGATCTGCTGCAGCTGCAGATGTACCAACATCATCTTCTTGCGTCCTTCTAGACGTATCGCCCCGTCCCATAGATCGAACCGGTATCCTACCATCCCTGCCTCGTGAACGCACCACTGAAGAAAAAAAATTAATAAAAAAAATATAAAATAAAAAAATTCAAACCCGGAAGACTTTAAAACAGATTTCCGTTACACATGTTTGTGCATAACCAAATCGAAAGACTTTTTCCAAGTCTTCCGGAAGACTTTTCAATAACGTAGCAAACCGGAAGACTTCTTCCAAGTCTTCCGCAAGTCTTTTTTCAAAAACACAGCACACCGAAACACTTTCATAAACTCTTCCGGTTCTGCGACACTTGGAAAAACTCTTCCGGTGCATTAAAATTCAAACCGGAAGACTTACTTGTAAGTCTTCCGGTAACTTCGGCCGAATGTTAATTTTTTTCTCTTTTGCGGTAACTTTGGCTGAAAAGTAAAAATGGAAAGAAAAATTTATCTTTTAACTATTTATACGAGAGTATTTTAGTCCAAAAAAATATATGTAAGGGTATAAGACTAATTGTGGGGTGTAGGGTAAATTCTCCATATTTTTGTTTTTTAGACTATCTAGGCTGAAGAAACAACCAGCCCAAATAACAACCCGTATTTGACCCGAAAATAACAACCCAACCGAAGTCTTCACCTTCTCCGTTCCAAAACCCTGAGAAAACCCTTCCGCGTTTCCGCATCCAACTCATAACTGAACAAACCATGGAACCTCCAACGAAGAAAAACAAGAAGAAGAAAACCACCAACCAATACGGCGTCGCCGAGCTCAAAACCCTAGGAAACGAACTTCTCTCGTCAGCCTCAAACATCAACAACCTCCCTCTCCTTCTCACATTCGTCTCACCTTCTTCTCCACCTCAACATGTCCTCGAGTCGCTTCTCTCTCTTCACTCCTTCTTTCTCCCTCTCCTCCCTCAACTACCGTCCTCGTCCGCCACGGACAACGCCGGCGGCGACCAGTCCGAATTCATCTACCTCACTTGGCTCCGTTCTAAGTTCGACGAGTTTGTTAAATCTCTTGTAGAAGTTCTCGTCGCGGATCAATCCGATGAGACTTTGAAGGAAGTTGTGTTGGATACGTTGATGGAGTTTGTGAAGGTTGCTAATGGCGGCTCCTTTCATTCTTCGTTATATAACAGAATTATCAGTAGTATTGTAAGTTTTTCATCCTATTTGTAATGCTACTTTGTTTATTTGTGTTCATATTTTGATAATTGTTTGGTTTTTGTTTTGCTTCATCAGATTCACTCTACTAGTTCTGCTGAGTTTTTGATTGATTTACTAGCATCAAAGTATTTCAAGTATATTGATGTCAGGTATGATTAATATGCTTCTTTGGGTTTTTTCTTTGCAAGTTATTCATTCGTTTAACTTGATTGGTGAACTATTTTGTTACTTGGTGCAGTTATTTTACATTCATAAGTATAGAAAAGCTTGCTAGAAATTTGGAGGGAAAAGATGTTTCAGGTGATTTTCTTCCTTAGCTTGCTTCTTTTAATCTTCCAGTTTCTGATTTGCTAAATTGCGGACATGAGATATATGTGTTCTTTTTCAATTTCTAAATATTTGGGTAATCTCATTGGATAACTAACTCCTTTTCTTATCCTTGTTGTTAGATGATAAAACTGCAAGTGTAGATGCCACCGATGAAAGTCAATTGAGCTCAAAGTTAGTAACATCTATAGCCACCTGTTATTTCTGTTCGTTCTCCGTTTTTTCTTTCTTTCTTTATAAAGAGATGTAGAGCACCGTTATTGGGTGACTATTAGTAGTATTAAAAGATTATGTTCTTTGGTCTTAAAGATTTGTATCTCACATGTTTTATATACAAAAATGACTTCTATTTCTTTCATAAAAAATATACAAAAACGACATGCCATCTCATACAATATTCTATTCTATAAGCAATATATTTTAGCTTTTCAAATTTCAACTCAATGTATAATGTAAGAAAGCAGTTAAAATTTTCTGCCAGGCAAACTTGGTTTTAGTTTTGAAACTAGGAGATGGATAATTTACTTGTAAATGTACTTAATTTGTTCTATAATTCTAATTTTAACTTAAAGATGTATCTTTTGCAGTAGTGAGGGTGCCATCCACAATATGTACTACACCATTTCACATGTCCCCTTTCTTGAAAAATCCAATGATACATCTGTTCTTGAAATGTGGAGTGTATCAGGTGAATGCTTACTTATCACTTTTAGACTCTTAAGTTAATTTTTTTTTTTTACAGTTATATATTTTGTAATCTGGTTAATTTTCCATAGGAAGTGATCATAAAGTGCTTTCTGGGGATCTGGATGACAAGCAGCTTAAGTCCAAGAAGCATAAAAGTAATGTAAGTATTATTATTCCATACTCATTTCTAGTTTAATGTTGATCACCATATTTTCTTTATTAATGATGATGTTTCATCCTTGGATTTAATTGTAATTTTATTTACTGTTTAAATGAATCTTTACTTATATTAAAAAACCTTTTTCATTTCAGAACTGGTTTAATTATTTGTTGACATCTTCACTTTTCCATATCCATCACATCTTCATGTTATGCATATAGGTATTGTCTGCTGACAGAATTGCCAAGAAGATGAAGTTAAAATTTACTAAAGCTTGGATTGCGTATCTTAGATTGCCACTTCCACTTGATGTGTACAAAGAGGTAATTTGCAAGTATATGTGTTTGAAATTTCTTTTTGGCTGCTGGTTGCCATTATATTTTCTTTAGTTTTTCAATCTGGATATTAGTGTCTTTTCTAAAATTAAGATGATTTTGGTAGATGTTGTTGTCTTCATTCTGTATCTTTTCTACTCAATTTTATTCTTTGATTAGATTAATTTTAATTATGTATGATATAAGGTGAATTCTATTTGTTATATTATAGCAGTGACTGTAAATTTCATATTCTGGTTTTGATGTCATGTCTAATTTGAATTTGAATGGAACTACATTTTATACTTTCCTATAGGTTTTTCCCCCATTTGATTTTGTGAGCTACATTGTTATTTTTTTACTAGGTTCTTGTTAATCTTCACCAAGCAGTGATTCCTCATCTGTCTAATCCCATCATGTTATGGTAAACATCTGTGCTACAGAAATTGGAATTTTGTTATGCTAACTAGATGTTGAATCTGACATGTTGCTCTTTTGTGTGAAGTGATTTCTTGACAAGGTCTTATGATGTTGGTGGTGTAGTCAGTGTGATGGCTCTTAATAGCCTTTTCGTACTAATGACTCAGTATGGATTGGAATACCCAAATTTTTATGTAAAACTATATGCACTATTAGTTCCATCTATCTTCATGGCAAAACATCGTGCAAAGTTTTTCCAGGTAATGCTTATAAAATCTTTGTTACGGAATATCAAGCAAAAAATAATGCTCAGTTCAGTCATACAACGAAGATATGTTACCGACTTATTAAGTTATTGTAATTTTGATGTAACTTTAATATATGCCAGTTTGGATAATAATGATTTAAGTATGTTGACGTGCCAAATTATAGAATGATTTAAGTTTCTAGTAGCACTACAGTAAAATTTATACTTCTAGAACTCCTTTAACTCAACATGGAAATCCGTAAACAAAAGGTTGTGAAAACATAATTCCATCCCATAAAGGTAATTGAGTTTACTTAATTTACCAAAATAACATATTTATTCCATGATGTTAGGATATAAAATATAGGATAATTAGAGTGGTTAGTAAGTTAATAGGTTTGTAAGGTGGTTGTTATGAGTTGTTATTTTGATTACTTACTCTTAGAAAGTCTTTGTCAAGTAGATAAGTTGATTGGTTTGGTTACTTACTGGATAGAATCTCTATCAGGCAAATATTTCCAAATTGAAAGCTCCAATTTCAAAATTAAAATACTAAAACTATTAGCCTGCTTTATATCTCTCTCTGCACATTGAACAATGAAAACACTAATAGATTGTGAATTAGGGTAGCATCGATAAGCAGAAAACCATTCTTTTTTAACTTGAGCGAGGAAAATAATTTTTCCTGAAATATCTGTAATGGGAAAACCAAAGCATTGAATGTGATCGAGTGATAATGAAATGATATTCAAATGCATTAGTGCTGATGTGAATAATTAAAAATTCTTATACACAAATCTAAGTCCTTTGGATTTGCCATTTTCTGATAATATGCAATTTTCTACTTGCAGCTTCTTGATTCTTGCCTAAAGTCACCACTTCTTCCAGCTTACTTGACTGCCTCCTTTGCGAAGAAATTGGGTAGGTTGTTGCTTTCAGTTCCACCTTCTGGTGCATTGGTTATTACAGCTCTGGTTCACAATATGTTGCGTAGTCATCCTTCGATCAACTGTTTGGTGCACCGGGTAATGATAGTCTCTTTTCTATCTTCTTTTATGCTCTTCATTAGTAAATTTTTGTTTTCTGGATTATTTCTTTAGTATTGGAGATGTTGATGAGGATCATGTGATAATATATGGGGTTGAGGGAAACAAAGTAATCTTCATAATCCGTGGGTCTTTTATAAACTTTTCCATTATTAAAATGATATATGTCGTGTTCAGAACATACTTTATTTTTCAGACAGGCAGGTCATACTTTTCTATTCATCTTATTTAGTATCATTGCAATTTAAAGTATGGCGGAGTGCCAAATAGCCAGATTTTTTGCTTCCTGCCATGGTTCGCCATCAATGACACTGCTACATATGATATATATGCTTGAACTTAATTCTAATGTCATTTATGTTTATACTCTTTCTCTACTATGAATATATTTTACAGTATATGTTACATCACTATTTTATAGGTCTAAATTACCAATATAAAAGTAAATTGTTATCGATTCAACTACAGTTAGACCAATTAACCTTAGATTGGCCGAGACTTGTGAACTGTGTTTCTGTAGCTTAACCATGAAGTGGTTGAGCTGTGTAAAAAAAAAATAGCTGTGTTACAAACATAAGATGAGCTTTGGTGGCTCAGCATTGAAATTATTTAGTGAATGCCAAACCCTCCCTTCTGAAATCCTAGATTCGTAAATTACTCTTCTGTAGAATGCCTTTTTCTTCTGTTCAACAAAGTGTGTTTAGTACACTTTTTAGACAGTTAAAATAGTTTCTTACTTGCATCTGTCTGTGACAGACTACAAGGCAATGGTCAATCTTGAATGTTACGACAGTTTCATTTGCAAATTAGTGATATGAGTGAATTATTGGCATTTTTATTCATGTTTCTCAAGTTATTTTTGTATTGGTAGAGCCAGGAGATTGATTGGCTTCCTGGTTCAAGGATGGTCTTAATCTGGTCTGATACTATTATAAGGTTTATCAATGTCTGATTGGGGATTTGTGTAGGCCACCCAAAATTCTGTTATATAAATGCGGAATTGCAGTCTAAGGCAGAAACATAGAGGATATAATAGGCTCTGTGGCCTATAGCGGCGGATAGTGTCAGCACTGCCATAACTGTTGGTGCTGTGCTTCCATGACGGCATTTTAGTCAACACTGACCATGATAAGAGAAATACTGGGATTGGAAAGAAAGGTTTTTACTAAATTAAAATGCTTTCAAAATACTACTGTCGGATCTCTTATATGTTAAGGGAATACATGAAGTTATAACACCTTCAGACTCTTTTTTACTCTAGCAATCATAATGTCAGTACCGAGTTCTGTTGTGAACTTTTTAATTAGCCAACATCTGCTTCATCCAACATTTAAATGGAATATATACAAAACTCTGATTGAAAACTAAATAGAGACATTATTTATGTCCTCTTCATCCCTTCTCAAGTTGGGTGTTTGTGATTGTGTTAATTTTCAAAATTTGTTATTGTACTGCCAAATTGTTAAGATATTTATTGCTGTGTAATAAAGTAACAGCCTACTTGTTTTAGTTGGAAAGCTAATTTCTGATATATGAACAGGAAGATGTTGATGAAGACAGTGATCAAAGAACAGATGAAGTGACTGCTTCTAACTTGGATGATGCCGAGACTGGTTCAAAGCCCCACCAGAAATCAGGCATTGACCATTTTAACATTGAGGAAACTGATCCTATGAAGTCAGGCGCTATGAGTGAGCATTTTTTAAAGTCATTTTTCTCATCTACCTTGAAGTTTGTTATTTTTTCTAAACCAGACCTGGAGAAAGGTGTAAAACTGCATGGTGGTTTCTGTTTTATTTTTGTTATTTTATGTCATTATTTGTGTACTATAATATACACATTATGTGAGATAAGAGAAGCTAATCTTGACCATTTAATCTTTTCTTGGAATGTCGTATGGTCAAGGTTAGCTTTTTTCATACTCTTACTTGATTTGATATGCTCCCATACATGAATACTTCCATGCTTGCTTGTTTGTTTTATGTTTCTTAAACAAGGTAGAAACAAATTAAGCATGTCAGTAGAATCGACACATTTGGAAAATACATGAACAATTGAACACACTCCCATACATGAATGCTTGCATGCTTGCTTGTTTGTTTGATGTTTCTTAAACAAGAGAGAAACGAATGACACATGATTTTAGGATCGACAAATTTGGAAATCAGAATAATCCCCTTGTTTTTTAACCTTCCAATTAGCTTACCTGCTTGACATGATTAGCAGTTAAATGTCAATAATAATGTTGACATTTAGCCCGATGTAGGAAAATGTAGTGCTTCACTTGTCGATGTTTTATCATCATGATATATACTATTTGGTTGACATTGAAAAATCTCTGGGCTGGGTTAGAATTTGATGACCTGTATAAATTTGTCATGTATGCTTTCATATTGTAAGTGAAATATATAAGCACTGCCCTCATGCCCTGTTCTACATTTTATCCTATAATTTATGATATTGGATCCCATAGTTTATCTCGAGTCAATTATTTGTGTTAAAAATTTGTTTTCCTGATAAAGATTTCTTTTGAGCAGGAAGCTCTCTTTGGGAAATCGACACGGTTAGTCACCACTACTGTCCTCCTGTCTCACGGTAAGTGTTTTGATCTTTGGCGCATTATTCCATGTTTTCCTTTTGCTTAGTATTTTATTTGTGAATTTTGACGTAGCACCTTGAAGTTACATGCTTTTACTTGTGTTACTTGTGCTTTTAGGTTCGCCTTGTCTCTTGGGACTGATTTGACAGTCAGGGCCAAAACAACTGAAGTTAATGTTGGTGATTTTAGTGCTGGTTCTTATGCAACAATACTTGGAGCAGAGGTGAATGATCATTATGTTTTTCTTCTTTTACAGTAACGTGTCTATGTTTGCATAATGAGAGAAATGTTTATATATGTTTTTAATCTCTATACCATTGGCAATATTTGATTTCGGTTTCTATAAATGATTTATTTATTTTTTATTCCACACATTAGACATAAATGATGTGTTTTTAGTTGTTCAAATGTGTCTGATCAAGGACTAAAAACACAATTTTGTATTTTCTTTGACTAGTCAAATAATTTTTTTTTCTCTTGTTGGACCAAAATCACATTTTATAAATTGCAGAGATAAAAAAAAAATTTAATCTTAAAAGAAAGTTTGGAGAAATCATCTTCATATCCTTGAATCTTCTGGTGACAACTTGTACTATTGCAGATTACACGGAGGGTGAAGCAGGTTCCTCTAGCATTCTACAAAACAACTCCTTCATCTCTCTTTTCAGAGAATGATTTTACTGGTTGGGCTTTCCAAGGTGAAGAATCGTCCAAAATGATCGATGACAATAATGAGAATGCTGCTACTGCCAAAAGACAACGAATTGAGTGTCAGTGAATCTGATTCATGTTTGAACACAATTCACATTTTAAATTAAAATGTTATTTTTTCTGTAAAGATATTTATTTTAAAATGTTCTGTTGGAAAAAGGAATGAAAGGCTTCTGTAAAAGAATGCAGTCTTCCACTATTAAGTTCCAGAAGCTTCACGTATATGGTTATTTTTAAGGGGAGGCAGTTTATATAGGAACATATTCCACTATTTCTTTGTGGTTTATCGTCACAAGTTTTGTATTCTTTTAGTTCTATAGGAGAAATTTTGATGATGTTGTCAGAGTATTTTTTTTTTTTTAATTTATATTGTTGAGTAAAATGAGAAAGGATCAATCAATGGTATAATGTGTCTAAATTAATATTTATCAAAAACATACCATTTTAATTTTTAAAATAAATATTTTAGTTATTATCTCTATAGTTTAGTATTACAACAAATCCTTTAAATTTTAAGCGTAAAAAAAGAAAAATCAAAATACATACTAATACATTTGTGTTAATTATTTCATGATGTTAAACATAATTAATTATAATTAATGGAACACAATAATATAAAATTATATCTAATTTTCATTTTTATAAAAAAATAATAATGCTTATTAATTTGTGTGAAATATTAATTTTTTTTTTTATAATTTGAGGCAAAGCAAATATTTAATATTTTGATCAATAATTTCGTGTTTTCCTTAATATTCAATATAATATTTTAATAAGTAACTTTATATAACATTGATATTCTATCTAATTTCAAATTCTCGTTAATATTAAATAATTTGATCAGTAACTTCGTTTTCATGTTAATTCTCACAAAAAATATTAACGACCTTAAAAATATTTACTATCCAAATCTTTAAAATCATTATTATGATTGTGAATGATAAAATATTTAATGATAATGAAATTAATCAAATTAATTGACATTTATTATATACCATAAAATAATAAAAAATATCCATATTTCTATTTTGTAGGCATGATATAAAAACGATTTTTTATTAGATACTAAAAGTAAGTCAAGATAAAATAAATTATAAACCATATTATTAGATATTTATAATAAAGAACAAATTTAGGTTTAGTAAAACATATAAATCTATTTTTTCTCAAGACCATTTATACATAAAAATAACTCTAAAAAATATCTAGTTTAATTTTAAAAGAAAAACTTTTTTTTTTGAATAAGATAACTTTATTGACCAAAAACAATTACACACAAAGCAATTCCAAAGGGGATTCAGCAACACGTAACAGACAAGAGGCAACACACTACAAAGCCCTTAAGGTATATGTAACATATCTATGTGTATCGTAAGGGTATGTATCATCCAACACCTATAGACTATAAAATCTTTGATCTTGGATTCAACAACAATAATGTTACAATCATTTCTAACGGTGCTATCATTCCTAAACTTCCATAACTCATATATGGTTTTCACAAAGGCATATTTGACAACTCTATAGTTTCTTAGACTTACTGATTTTGATCAACCGATTGAGCTCTAAATCCCAACTCCCCAGAGAATGTTGTATGTTGAGCAACCTGAGAATTCTCTTCCAAACATTCTTCATAATGTCGCATTGAAATAACAAATAGTCTTGGGTTTCATTGTTATTGCAAAACTGCATTTGACTTCATTCAAAAATCCAAATCTTCTAAGTATCTCTCTAGTTGCCAGTCTCTTGTGACAAGCTTGCCATGTTATGAATTTAACTATAGGTCTGGCTGAGTTCAATTGAAAGATACTCCTCCAGGGAACAAGATTGCCAGACTTGTTCGGCTCATCATACAGACTACGTGTGTTGAACTTGTCATTATGTATCGTTGTAATCCAAGTGCTCAACCCATATCAGACTTGTTCAAAATGGCTTTAAACACCCATGAGGCGGAATTTGTAACAAACATAGTGGCAATAGTATGCTGCTTGATATAAAATTTGCCAACCCATCATATCCAAAGACTATCAGATTTCCTATTGAGGTTCCATAAGAGCTTGGCTAAACTAGCTTTATTCCAATTAGTAATATCCAAGATGTTCAACCCCCATCTTTTCTAGCCTAACAGGTTTTTTTCCAAGCGATAAGATCTAGTGACCTTTTCAGAACATGACCAATGGAAGGATCTGCAAATATCATCAATTTTTGCTATGCCTTTCTTAGGTAAGGGAAGAAATTGAAGCCAAAAATTAGTCAACGCAAAAGTCACACTATTGATTAATTGCACTCTACAAGCCATAATGAGCAACTTATAAATTAGAATGTTGGTTAAATCTATTCTCTCACAAAAATGATCAACCTTAAAATAATTTACTAACAAAATTATTAAAATGATTATTATATTTATTGGTATTTATTAGCTACCATAAAATAATAAAAAATAAGCAAAGTTTTATTTGTATATACGTTAGGAAAACATACCATTTTAAGTATTAGAATAAATATTTTAATTATTAATTCTATAATTTAATATTGAAACACTCCTTTAAATTTTAAGCGTAAAAAAAATCAAAATGAATATAATACATTTGTGTTAGTTATTTCTTGAAGTTACACATAACTAATTATAATTAAAGAAACACAATAATATAAAATTGTATATAATTTTCATTTTATTAAAAAAATAATCATGCTTTTAAATTTTTGTGAAATATTTAAAATAATTTATAATTTGAAACAAAGCAAATATTCAATATTTTGATAAGTAATTTTGTTTTCTTGTTAATATTCAATATTTTAATTAGTAACTTCATATTCGCGTTAATATTCAACTTTTCTATTAGTAAATTGAAATTATCGTTAAAATTCAATATTTGATCAGTAACTTCGTATTCCCGTTACTTCCCACAATAAAATAAACCGCCTTAAAATCATTTACTATCCAAATAATTAAAACGACTATTATGATAGCTAATGATAAAAAATTTAATAATAATGAAATTAATCAAATTAATTGACATTTATTATCTACAAAAAAAAATAAAAAAAATCCGAATTTCTATTTTTAGGCACGTTATAAAAACAACTTTTTTATTTGATATAAATAATAAATCAAGTAAATATAAAATAAATTATAAACATTATTATTAGATATTTATAATAAAGAAGAGGTTTAGTAAAACATATAAATATATATTTTTTTCATGACCTTTTATACATAAAAATAACTCAAAAAAAATGTTTAATTTCATTTTAAAAGCAAATTTGTTTTTTTGGAATAAGATAACATTATTGACCAAAAACAATTACACCCAAAGCAATCCCAAATGGGATTCAGCAACACCTAGCAGACAAGAGGCAACACACAACAAAGCCCTAAGTAACATTCATATGTGTATCCTAAGGCTATGTATCATCCAACACCTATAGACTACAAAGTATTTGATCTTGGATTCAACAATAGGAATATTACAATCATTTCCAATGGTGCTATCAGTTATAAACTTCCATAACTCATATATGGTTTCCATAAAGGCACATTTGACAATTCTATGCCAAGGTTTCTTAGACTTACTTATTTTGATATCCCAATGGAACTCTAAATCCCAATTGCCCAGAGAATGTTGTCTGTTGAGCCAACTGAGAATTCTCATCCAAACATTCTTCATAATATCGCATTGAAAGAACAAACTGTCTTGGGTTTCATTGTTATTGCAAAAACAACATTTGACTTCATTCAAGAATACAAATCTTCTAAATCTCTTCCTAGTTTCCAGTCTCTTGTGACAAGCCTGCCATGTTATAAATTTAACTATAGGTCTGGTCGAATTCAATTGACCGATACTCCTCCAAAGAACAAGATTACCAGACTTGTTCAACTCATCATACAAGCTACATGTGTTGAACTTGTCATTATGTATCACTGTAATCCAAATGCTCAACCCATACAAACTATGCCTATTCTTGAAAATGGCATAAAACACCCATGAGGTAGAATTAGTAACAGGCATAGTGGCGATAGTCTGTTCTTGATATAAAAATAGTTAACCCATCGTATCCAAAGACTATCATATTTCCTATTGATGTTCCATAAAAGCTTGGCTAAACAAGCTTCGTTCTTATTAGTAATTTCCAGGATCTTCAGCCCCATCTTTTCTAGCAAAACAGGTTTTTTTTCCAAGCAATAGTAGTCTTCCTAGTGACCTTTTCAGAACCAGACCAAAGGAAGGATCTACAAATAACATCAAATTTTTCTATGACTTTCTTAGGTAAAGGAAGACATTGAAGCCAAAAAATAGTCAACGCAATTAAGCATTCCAGTGATGAATTCTAGCACAAATTTTTGCACTCTACCGGCCATAGTGAACAACTTAGCACTCCAATGATGAATTCTTGGACAAATTTTGTCAATCAAGGGGAGATAATGAATAATGTTCAACTTCTTACTAGTTAATGGAATACCCAAATATCTGAAGGGGAGCCGACCTTCAGAAAATTAAGTATCTTCTTGAATTTGCAGCCTAGTAACAAAGTCAACATTCTCAAAGAAAACTTTACATTTAAAAGAAAAAGTTTTTTTTTATATTATTTTCTTTTTAAGGGCATGAGTTTTGAAAAATATTTATTAAAAATTATTAGTCTAAAATTAATTACTTAAATCAGAATGTTGGTTAAGTCTATTTTCTCACAAAAATGATCAACCTTCAAATAATTTACTAACAAAATTATTAAAATGATTATTATATTAATTGGTATTTATTAGCTACCATAAAATAATAGAAAATATTCAAAGTTTTATTTGTATATACGTTAGGAAAACATACCATTTTAAGTATTAGAATAAATATTTTAATTATTACTTCAATAATTTAATATTGAAACACTCATTTAAATTTTAAGAGTAAAAAAAATCAAAATGAATACTAATACATTTGTGTTATTTATTTCTTGAAGTTACACATATCTAATTATAATTAATGAAACACAATAATATAAAATTGTACATAATTTTCATTTTATTAAAAAAATAATCATGCTTATAAATTTTTGTGAAATATTTAACATAATTTAAAATTTGAAACAAAACAAATATTCAATATTTTGATCAGTTATTTTGTGTTCCTGTTAATATTCAATATTTTAATTAGTAACTTAAAATTCCCGTTAATATTCAACTTTTCTATTGGTAAATTGAAATTATCGTTAATATTCAATATTTTGATCAATAACTTTGTGTTCCCGTTATTTCCCAAAAAAAAAATAAACGGCCTTAAAATCATTTACTATCCAAATCATTAAAAAGACTATTATGATAGCGAATGATAATTTTTTTAATAATAATGAAATTAATCAAATTAATTGACATTTATCATCTACCAAAAAAATAATAATAAAAAAAATCCAAATTTCGATTTGTAGGCACGTTATAAAAACAATTTTTTATTGGATATAAATAATAAATAAAGTAAATATAAAATAAATTATAAACATTATTATTAGATATTTATAATAAAGAAGAGGTTTAGTAAAACATATAAATATATTTTTTTTATGACCTTTTATACATAAAAATAACTCTAAAACAATATTTAATTTCATTTTAAAAGCAAAAGTTTTATTTTTGGACTAAGATAACTTTATTGACCAAAAATAATTACACCCAAAGCAATCCCAAATGGGATTCAGCAACCCTTAACAGACAAGAGGCAACACACAACAAAGCCCTTAAGGAATAAGTAACATACCTATGTGTATCCTAAGGCTATGTATCATCCAACACCTATAGACTACAAATTATTTGATCTTGGATTCAACAATAGGAATATTACAATCATTTCCAATGGTGCTATCAGTTATAAACTTCCATAACTCATATATGGTTTCCACAAAGACAAATTTGACAACTCTATGCCAATGTTTCATAGAATTACTTATTTTGATATCCCAATTTAACTCTAAATCCCAATTGCCCAGAGAATGTTGTATGTTGAGCCAACTGAGAATTCTCCTCCAAACATTCTTCAAAATATTGCATTGAAAGAACAAATGGTCTTGGGTTTCATTGTTATTGCAAAAACAACATTTGACTTCATTCAAGAATACAAATCTTTTAAATATCTCCCTAGTTGCCATTATCTTGTGACAAACTTGCCATGTTATAAATTTAACTATAGGTCTGGTCGAATTCAATTGAAAGATACTCCTGCAAGGAACAAGATTACTAGTCTTGTTCTACTCATCATACATGCTTCATGTGTTGAACTTGTCATTATGTATTGTTGTAATCCAAATGCCCAGCCCATAAACACTATGCTTATTATTCAAAATGGCGTTAAACACCCATGAGGTAGAATTAGTAACATGCATAGTGTCAATAGTCTGTTGCTTGGAATAAAAATAGTAAAACCATCGTATCCAAAGGCTATCTCATTTCCTATTGACGTTCTATAAAAGCTTGTCTAAACAAGATTTGTTCCAATTAGTAACATGCAGGATCTTCTGCCCATCTTTTCTAGCCGAACAAGTTTTTTTCCAAGCAATAAGAGTCTTCCTAGTGACCTTTTCAGAACCTGACCAAATAAAGGATCTGTAAATAACATCAATTCTTGCTGACTTTCTTAGGTAAAGGAAGACATTGAAGCCAAAAATTAGTCAACACAACTAAGCACTCTAGTGAGGAATTCTAGCACAAATTTTGCACTCTACCAGCCATAGTGAACAACTTAGCACTCCAGTGATGAATTCTAGCACAAATTTTGTCAATCAAGGGAAGATAATGAATAATGTTCAACTTCTTACTAGTTAATTTAATGCCCAAATATCTGAAGGGGAGTTGACCTTCAGAAAAGTAAGTAGCTTCTTGAATTTGCAGCCTAGTAACAAAGTCAACATTCTCATAGAAAACTTTACATTTAAAAGAAAAAGTTTTTTTTTTATATATTATTTTCTTTTCAAGAGCAGGAATTTTAAAAATTATTTATTACAATGATTAGTCATAACAATAATTACTTAAATCAGAAGGTTAGTTAAGTCAATTCTCTTACAAAAATGATCAACCTTAAAATAATTTACTAATAAAATTATTAAAATGATTATTATATTAATTGGTATTTATTAGCTACCATAAAATAATAGAAAATATCCAAAGTTTTATTTGTATATACGTTAGAAAAACATACCATTTTAATAATTAGAATAAATATTTTAATTGATAATTTTATAATTTAATATTGAAACACATCCTTTAAATTTTGAGTGTAAAAAAAAATCAAAATGAATACTAATACATTTTTGTTAGTTATTTCTTGATGTTACACATAACTAATTTTAATTAATGAAACACAATAATATAAAATTGTATATAATTTTCAATTGTATTTTAAATAATCATGCTTCTAAATTTTTGTGAAATACTTAAAATAATTTATTATTTGAAACAAAGCAAATATTCAATATTTTGATAAGTAAATTCGTGTTCCTGTTAATATTCAATATTTTAATTAGTAACTTTATGTTCCCGTTAATATTCAACTTTTCCATTAGTAACTTCAAATTATCGTTAATATTCAATATTTAGATCAGTAACTTCGTGTTCCCGTTACTTCCCACAAAAAAATAAATAAGCGGCCTTAAAATCATTTACTATTCAAATCATTAAAATGACTATTATGATAATGAATGATAAAAATATTAATAATAATGAAATTAATCAAATTAATTGACAATTATTATCTACCATAAAATAATAATAAAAAAAATCCAAATTTCTATTTGTAGGCACGTTACAAAAACAATTTTTTATTAATTATAAAAAATAAATCAAGTTAATATAAAATAAATTATAAACATTATTATTAGATATTTATAATAAAGAAGAGGTTTAGTAATACATATAAATATATTTTTTCATGACCTTTTTTACATAAAAATAACTCTAAAACAATCTTTAATTTTATTTTAAAAGCAAAAGTTTTTTTTTGGAATAAGATAACTTTATTGACCAAAAACAATTACACCCAAAGCAATCCCAAATGTGATTCAACAACACATAGCAGACAAGAGGCAACACACAACAAAGCCCTTAAGGAATAAGTAACATACATATGTGTATCCTACGACTATGTATCATCCAACACCTAAAGACTACAAAGTATTTGATCTTGGATTCAACAATAGGAATATTACAATAATTTCTAATGGTGTTATTAATTATAAAGTTCCATAACTCATATATGGTTTCCACAAAGGCACATTTGACAACTCTACGCCAAGGTTTCTTAGACTTACTTATTTTGTTATCCCAATTGAACTCTAAATCCCAAATGCCCAGAGAATCTTGTATGTTGAGCCAACTGAGAATTCTCCTCCAAACATTCTTCATAATATCGCATTGAAAGAACAAATTGTCTTGGGTTTCATTGTTATTGCAAAATCAACATTTGACTTCATTCAAGAATCCAAATCATTTAAATCTCTCCCTAGTTTCCAGTCTCTTGTGAGAAGCTTGCCATGTTATAAATTAAACTATAGGTCTAGTCGAATTCAATTGAAAGATACTCCTCCAAGGAACAAGATTACCAAACTTGTTCAGCTCATCATATAGGCTACATCTGTTGAACTTGTCATTATATATCGAGGTAATCCAAATGCTCAACCCATACACACAATGCATATTCTTGAAAATCGTTTTAAACACCCATGGGGTAGAATTAGTAACAGGCATAGTGGAAATAGTCTATTGCTTGATATAAAAATAGTAAACTCATCGTATCCAAAGACTATCAGATTTCCTATTGATGTTCCAAAAAATCTTGGCTAAACAAGCTTTGTTCCAATTAGTAATATCCAGGATATTTAGCCCCATCTTTTCTAGCAGAACATGTTTTTTTTCCAAGCCATAATAGTCTTCTTAGTGACCTTTTCAGAACCTGACCAAAGAAAGGATTTGCAAATAACATCAATTTTTGCTATGACTTTCTTAGTTAAAGGAAGACATTGAAGCCAAAAATCAGTCAACGCAACTAAGCACTCCAGTGATGAATTCTAGCACAAATTTTAGCTCTCTACCAGCCATAGTGAACAACTTAGCATTCTAGTGATGAATTCTAGCACAAATTTTGTCAATCAAGGGGAGATAATGAATAATGTTCAACTTCTTACTAGTTAATGGAATGCCCAAATATCTGAAGGGGAGCTGACCTTAGTAAAATTAAGTAGCTTCTTGAATTTGCAACCTAGTAACAAAGTCAACATTCTCAAAGAAAAGTTTATATTTAAAAGAAAAAGTTGTTTTATCTATTATTTTTTTTAAGAGCAAGAATTTTGAAAATTATTTATTAAAAATGATCAGTCATAAAATTAATTACTTAAATCGGAAGGTTGGTTAAGTCTATTCTCTCTCAAAAATGTTCAACCTTAAAATAATTTACTAATAAAATTATTAAAATGATTATTAGATTAATTGTTAGTTCGTAGCTACCATAAAATAATAGAAAATATCCAAATTTTATTTGTATATACGTTTCAAAAACATACCATTTTAAGTATTAGAATAAGTATTTTAATTGTTACTTCTATAATTTAATATTGAAACACATTCTTTAAATTTTAAGCGTAAAAATAAAAATAAAAATGAATACTAATACATTTGTGTTAATTATTTCTTGATGTTCCACATAACTAATTATAATTAATTAAACACAATAATATAAAATTGTATATAATTTTCATTTTTTATTAAAATAATCATACTTATAAATTTTTGTGAAATATTTAAAATAATTTATAATTAGAAAAAAAAAATCAAATATTCAATATTTTGATCAGTAATTTCGTGTTCCTGTTAATATTCAATATTTTAATTACTAACTTCATGTTCCCGTTAATATTCAACTTTTCTATTTGTAACTTCAAATTCTCGTTAATATTCAATATTTTGATCAGTAACTTCGTGTTCCCGTTACTTCCCACACAAAAATAAACGACCTTAAAATCATTTACTATCCGAATCATTAAAACGACTATTATGATAGTGAATGATAAAAAATTTAAGGTGAATTCTTATCTACCCACCTCAAAAAGTTGGGTAGAGTTACCCATAATGTAATTTGCATTGAAATTGCTTTGGAAATCTGAAAAGTTTGAAGTATTAAATAAATAAATATATGCAATAAAATGATATGACATTATTTGATTGGAGGAATGTACATTACCCAACTTTTTATGGTGGGTAGAGAAGTTGTCCCCAAAATTTAATAATAATGAAATTAATCAAATTAATTGACATTTATTATCAACCATAAAATAATAAAAAATATCCAAAAACAATTACACCCAAAGCAATCCCAAATGGGATTCAGCAACACCTAGCAAACAAGAGGCAACACACAACAAAGCCCTAAGTTAAATTCATATGTGTATCCTAAGGTTATGTGTCATCCAACACCTATAGACTACAAAGTATTTGAACTTGGATTCAACAATAGGAATATTACAATCATTTCCAATGGTGCTATCAGTTATAAAATCCCATAACTCATATATGGTTTCCACAAAGGCACATTTGACAACTCTATGCCAATGTTTCATAGACTTACTTATTTTGATATCCCAATTGAACTCTAAATCCCAATTGCCCAGAGAATGTTGTATATTGAGCCAACTGAGAATTCTCCTCCAAACATTCTTCAAAATATCGCATTGAAAGAACAAATGGTCTTGGGTTTCTTTGTTATTGGAAAAACAACATTTGACTTCATTCAAGAATCAAAATCTTGTAAATATCTCCCTAGTTGCTAGTCTCTTCTGACAAGCTTGCCGTGTTATAAATTTAACTATAGGCCTGGTTGAATTCAATTGAAATATACTCCTCCAAGGAACAAGATTACTAGACTTGTTCTACTCATCATACATGCTACATGTGTTGAACTTGTCATTATGTATCGTTGTAATCCAAATGCTCAGCCCATACACACTATGCTTATTCTTCAAAATGGCGTTAAACACCCAAGAGGTAGAATTAGTAACAAGCATAATGTAAATAGTCTGTTGCTTGGAATAAAAATAGTCAAACCATCGTATCCAAAGACTATCTCATTTCCTATTGATGTCCCATAAAAGCTTGGCTAAACAAGCTTTGTTCCAATTAGTAACATCCAGGATCTTCTGCCCCATCTTTTCTAGCCGAACAAGTTTTTTTCCAAGCAATAAGAGTCTTCCTAGTGACCATTTCAGAACCTGACCAAAGAAAGGATATGTAAATAACATCAATTCTTGCTGACTGTCTTAGATAAAGGAAGACATTGAAGCCAAAAATTAGTCAACACAACTAAGCACTCTAGTGAGGAATTCTAGCACAAATTTTTGCACTCTTCCAGCCATAGTGAACAACTTAGCACTCCAGTGATGAATTCTAGCTCAAATTTTGTCAATCAAGGGGAGATAATCAATAATGTTCAACTTCTTACTAGTTAATGGAATGCCCAAATATCTGAAGGGGAGCTGACCTTCAGAAAATTAAGTAGCTTCTTCAATTTGCAGCCTAGTAACAAAGTCAACATTCTCAAAGAAAACTTTACATTTAAAAGAAATTTTTTTTTTATATATTATTTTCTTTTTAAGAGCAGGAATTTTAAAAATTATTTATTAAAAATGATTAGTCATAAAATTAATTACTTAAATCAGAAGGTTGGTTAAGTCAATTCTCTCACAAAAATGATCAACCTTAAAATAATTTACTAATAAAATTATTAAAATTATTATTATATTAATTGGTATTTATTAACATACCATGTTAAGAATTAGAATAAATATTTTAAATTTTAATTCTATAATTTAATATTGAAGCACATCCTTTAAATTTAAAGTGTAAAAAAAATCAAAATGAATACTAATACATTTGTGTTCGTTATTTCTTGATGTTACACATAACTAATTCTAATTATTGAAACACAATAATATAAAATTGTATATAATTTTATTTATTTTTAAATAATCATGCTTATAAAATTTTGTGAAATACTTAAAATAATTTATAATTTGAAACAAAGCAAATATTCGATATTTTGATCAGTATTTCGTGTTCATGTTAGTATTCAAATATTTTAATTAGTAACTTTATGTTCCCGTTAATATTCAACTTTTCCATTAGTAACTTCAAATTATCGTTAATATTCAATATTTTGATTGGTAACTTCGTGTTCCCATTACTTCCCACAATAAAAGAGAGGGCCTTAAAATCATTTACTATCCAAATCATTAAAACGACTATTATGATAGTGAATGATAAAATATTTAATAATAATGAAATTAATCAAATTAACAGATATTTATTATCTACCATAAAATAATAATAAATAAATCCAAATTTTTATTTGTAGGCACGTTATAAAAACAATTTTTTATTAATTATCAAAAATAAATCAAGTTAATATAAAATAAATTATAAACATTATTAGCTATTTATAATAAAGAAGAGGTTTAGTAATACATATAAATATATTTTTTTCATGACCTTTTATATATAAAAATAACTCTAAAACAATTTTTAATTTTATTTTAAAAGCAATTTTTTTTTTTTGGGAATAAGATAACTTTATTGACCAAAAACAATTACACCCAAAGCAATCCCAAATGGGATTCAACAACACCTAGAAGACAAGAGGCAACACATAACAAAGCCCTTAAGGAATAAGTAACATACATATGTGAATCCTAAGGCTATGTATCATCCAACACCTAAAGACTACAAACTTTTTGATCTTGGATTCAAAAATAGGAATATTACAATCATTTCTAATGGTGCTATTTATTATAAATTTCCATAACTCATATATGGTTTCCAAAAAGGCACATTTGACAACTCTACGCCAAGGTAATTTCTTAGACTTACTTATTTTGATATCCCAATTGAACTCTAAATCCCAACTGCCCAGAGAATCTTGTATGTTGATCCAACTGAGAATTCTCCTCCAAACATACTTCATAATATCGCATTGAAAGAACAAATGGTCTTGGGTTTAATTGTTATTGCAAAATCAAGATTTGACTTCATTCAAGAATCCAAATCTTTTAAATCTTTCCCTAGTTGCCAGTCTCTTCTAACAAGCTTGCCATGTTATACATTTAACTATAGGTCTGGTCGAATTCAATTGAAAGACACTCCTCCAAGGAACAAGATTACCAGACTTGTTCAGCTCATCATACATGCTACATGTATTGAACTTGTCATCATGTATCGATGTAATCCAAATGCTCAGCCCATACACACTATGCCTATTCTTCAAAATGAATTTAAACACCCATGAGGTAATATTAGTAACAGACATAGTGGCAATAGTCTGTTGCATGATATAAAAATAATCAAACCCATCGTATCCAAAGACTATTAGATTTCAAATTGATGTTCCATATAAGCTTGGCTAAACAAGCTTTGTTCCAATTAGTAATATCCAGGATCTTCAGCCCCATCATTTCTAGTCGAACAAGTTTTTATTCCAAGCAATAATAGTCTTCCTAGTGACCTTTTCAGAACCTGAACAAAGGAAGGATTTGCAAATAACATCAATTTTTGCTAGGACTTTCTTATGTAAAGGAAGACATTGAAACCAAAAAATAGTCAACGCAACTAAGCACTTCTGTGATGAATTCTAGCACAAATTATTGCACTCTACCAGCCATAATGAACAACTTAGCCTTCCAATGACGAATTCTAGTACAAATTTTGCCAATCAAGGGGAGATAATGAATAATGTTCAACTTCTTACTAGTTAATGGAATGCCCAAATATCTGAAGGGGAGCCGACCTTTAGAAAATTAAGTAGCTTCTTGAATTTGCAGCCTAGTAACAAATTCAACATTCTCAAAGAAAACTTTACATTTAAAAGAAAAAGTTTTTTTATATATTATTTTCTATTTAAGAGCATGAGTTTTGAAAATTATTTATTAAAATTATTTGTCATACAATTAATTACTTAAATCAGAAGGTTGGTTAAGTCTATTCTCTCACAAAAAATGATCAACCTTAAATTAATATAATAATAAAATTAGTAAAATGATTATTATATTAATTGGTATTTATTAGCTACCATAAAATAATAGAAAATATCCAAAGTTTTATTTATATATACGTTAGGAAAACATAGTATTTTAAGTATTAGAGTAAATATTTCAATTATAACTTCTATAATTTAATATTGAAACACATCCTTTTAATTTTAAGCGTAAAAAATAAATCAAAATTAATACTAATACATTTGTATTAGTTATTACATTATGTTAGACATAACTAATTATAATTAATGAAACACATTAATATAAAATTGTATATAATTTTCATTTTATTAAAAAAATAATCATGCTTATAAATTTTTGTGAAATATTTAAAATAATTTATAATTTGAGACAAAGCAAATATTCAATATTTTGATCAGAAATTATCGTTAATATTCAATATTTGATCAGTCACTCCGTGTTCCCGTTACTTCCCACAAAAAAATAAACGGCCTTAAAATCATTTACTATCCAAATCATTAATACGACTATTATGATAGAGAATGATAAATTTTTTAATAATAATGAAATTAATCAAATTAATTGACATTTATTATCTACCAAAAAATAATAATAAAAAAATCCGAATTTCTATTTTTAGGCACGTTATGAAAACAACTTTTTATTGTATATAAATAATAAATCATGTAAATATAAAATAAATTATAAATATTATTATTAGATATTTATAATAAAGAAGAGGTTTAGTAAAACATATAAATATATATTTTTTTCATGACCTTTTATACATAAAAATAACTCAAAAAAAATGTTTAATTTCATTTTAAAAGCAAATTTGTTTATTTTGGAATAAGATAACTTTATTGACCAAAAACAATTACACCCAAAGCAATCCCAAATGGGATTCAACAACACCTAGCAAACAAGAGGCAACACACAACAAAGCCCTAAGTAACATTCATATGTGTATCCTAAGGCTATGTGTAACACCCCGATAATAATATAATAATTATTTAAATTAAGTTAATAATATATTTATTGATTTAATTAAATAATTGAATTATTATTATTATTATTATTATTATTATTATTTTGGAATAATAATTATTGGGATAATTATTTATTGGAATAGTATATAAGTTGGAAATAAGAAAATCCCATTTTTTTTTGGTAAAAAGGTTATTTTCACGTGAAAAAGGAAAAAGAGGCAGGAAAGGGCAAAAAGCCAGAGAAACGAAGGTTGAAGGAAGGAAAAGCTTAGAGCTCGGAGGCTACCGGATTAACTCAGGTAAGGGGGGTTTATCATCGGTTAAAGGGTATTATATGATAATATGTACTGGGTAGTGATAACCATTGATTGTACCTCTATTTTGATTGATGCATGATGAGTTTGTGAAATGTTGGATGAATGAAATTGAATGATAATTGAAAAGAATTCGTAGGAATTAGAAGGGATAATGTTAGGATTGATGAAGATGAATAGGATATGATTCGTGTAGATGATGTGGGTGATTATTTTGTGTAATTTGGACTGTGGAAGGTTGGATTGGATAGATTTCGTATCAGAGAAAACCACAGCAGATCTGAGAATTCTGGTTTCTGGTCATACGCGTATGGCACTAGGCAATACGCGTATGAGCTGGCTGGTACGCGTATGGAGGAAGCCTTACGCGTATGGGTGGAAAAGATGGTATTTTGAACGTAAATTGGTCTCTGTTGGTACGCGTATGGAGTAGGTAATACGCGTATGAGTTGAGCGAGGCAATGCGCAATACGCGTATGAGAGTGGGCGTTACGCGTATGGACTTGGTCAGGTTTGGGCAATACGCGTATGGACATGGGCAATACGCGTATGGGCAGAATTGTGATTTTTCTGTGCTACTGCTGTGCAGTTTCGGTTGTTTAGGCTGAGTGATGCGACTTAGCCGAGATATGATGTGATAGGGATCATTTCCCGTTGTTTTGAGTGGTAAAGGCATTAGTAGAGTGTGCTAATACTGTGTTTGATTATGTGGCATGATAGGATATGCTTTTGTGATTAATTATGTTGATAATGTGTGATGGTATACATGATAATGTGAATGTATACATTTGTGAATAGACTTTATTATGGCTTAGAGTGTGAGCATGTGTCTATTCTTGATTTTGTTGATGTTGCATTGCTAGGTGATTAGCATGCATATTGTGGCCTTCGGGTGGTAGCTAATTCCATGGTGAGGAATTAGTGAGTAAATCATTTTGATTTTTGTTGATTGTTGCTTGCTAGGTGAGTAGCTTGCATAACATGGCCCATTTGGGGTGGTAGCTAATTCCCATGGTGAGGAATTAGTGAGTGAGTCACTATGTCTCAAATGAGTGGGACTAGTGAGCTTGGTAGCCGTGCCTGGATTTGGACGGTGAGGTTGAACTATATGTTCACAACATAGTCGGTACCGCATGCATAGAGTCTCATTGCATAATGAATTTATGGCATATAATATGAATGGATGTATTCCAGTATTATATGTGTGTTGTGTGTTGCGTTGTTGATGTTGAATATGGTTGAGAATCTACTGTTGAGTATGATGTTTTGAACGGATATTGATGTTGCTGAAGGCATAGCCTAAATTGGGTGAATTAATGTGTTAATTACTTGGCATTATATGTTGTTTTATAATACTTATTATATTGATTGAGGAACTCACCCTTACACCTATTTTTCAGGTAACAAGAAATGAGTTGAGTAGAAGCTAATGCTTGGAGTCTAGAGTAGTTTCTTATGGGTCATGCTCTGATAGATGTAACATCGGGAGGGGATGTTTTAATTAATTTGAGATTGGTTGTTGAATGATTTACATGTAGTGTGTTACATGTTTTACATTGATTGTTGGATTTCATTCCGCTGCGAATTATGCAAAGGAACCTTATTTTGATTAAATAAATGAGCATGACAGGATGTTTTGATAATTGTTGTGAAATGATTGTGTGGCACCCTTCGGGGCATAATTACTCTGATGAATATATTGTTATTTTAATTATAATAATTTGGGGTATTTAGAAGGGTGTTACATTAGTGGTATCAGAGCATAGTCGGTCGTGTCGAGTCGTAAATTTTCTGTTTTCCCTGTACGGTATAGGTGTTGTGTAACCCTATCAGTACTTATTGTTTTAGTTGTTGGGTTTCAGAATAGAGATGGCTGGAAGAGGTAGAGATGATGCTGCGATTGCTGAGGCTCTGGGTATGCTAGCTGGAGTACTTGGAGGAAATCCGAATGTTATGGGAATGGGAGCTGCTCGTCAGTTGAGTGAGTTCCAGAAGAACAATCCCCCAATGTTCAAAGGAGCATACGATCCAGATGGTGCTCAGAAGTGGTTGAAGGAGATAGAGAGGATCTTCAGAGTAACTGAGTGTGCTGATAACCAGAAGGTCAGGTTCGGTACACATATGCTGTCAGAAGAAGCCGATGATTGGTGGGTTGCTACCCGCACTGAGTTGGAAACTGCTGGAAATGCTGAGATTTCTTGGGCGGTGTTCAGAGAGAGATTTCTGAGGAAGTATTTTCCCGAGGATGTCAGAGGAAAGAAGGAGATAGAGTTCTTGGAATTGAAGCAGGGTAACAGGTCTGTTACGGAGTATGCTGCTAAGTTCACAGAACTGTCGAAGTATTATACTCCCTATGCTGAGGCTGCTGGGGAATTTTCAAAGTGTGTGAAGTTTGAGAACGGGTTGCGTCCCGAGATCAAGCAGGCTATTGGATATCAAAGGATTAGAGTGTTTTCTGATTTGGTTGACTGTTGCAGGATTTTCGAACAGGATTCCAAGGCCAGAGCTGAGAGCTATCAGCAGAAGGTTGATAGAAAAGGTAAGAATCAGATTGATCGTGGAAAACCGTATGCAGCTGGCAAAGGTTTTCAGAGGCAGAGTGGGATGAAGAGGCCTAGTGGGGGAGACTCTATTGCTCCTGTTAAGTGTTACAGATGTGGTCAGGCTGGACATCGTATCCATGAGTGTACCAGTAGTGAGAAGAAGTGTTTCAAATGTGGGAAAGGTGGTCATTTGGCTGCAGATTGCCGGTTGAAGACTGTGACTTGCTTCAACTGTGGAGAAGTGGGTCATATCAGCCCACAGTGTCCTAAGCCGAAGAAAGAGAATCAGTCAGGAGGCAAGGTTTTTGCTCTATCGGGTTCTGAGACTTCTGCAGATGATCGTTTGATCCGAGGTACGTGTTATATTAATGGCTTTCCTCTTGTAGCTATTATTGACACAGGTGCGACTCATTCTTTTATATCCTTGGATTGTGCTGTGAAACTTAAGTTAGAGATATCTGAGATGCGTGGTAGTATGGTGATTGATACTCCTGCGAAGGGTTCAGTGACTACTACTTCGGTTTGTTTGAATTGTCCTTTGAGTATTTTTGGTAGAAACTTTGGGATAGATCTTGTGTGTCTTCCATTAGTGCAGATTGATGTTCTTCTGGGTATGAACTGGTTGGTGTTTAACCGAGTCTATATCAATTGTTTTGATAAGACTGTGATATTTCCTGAGATTGAGGAAGGAAAGAGTTTGTTTCTATCAGCAAGACAAGTGAGTGAGGAAGTGGCAGATGGGGCAGAGTTGTTTATGCTGTTAGCGACCTTGGAGGCTAAAGATAAACTGGTGATTGGCGATCTAGCTGTGGTGTGTGATTTTCCTGATGTGTTTCCGGAAGAGGTGAATGAATTGCCGCCAGAGCGTGAAGTTGAGTTCTCGATTGACTTGGTACCTGGTACTAGACCGATATCGATGGCTCCTTATCGTATGTCTGCTGTTGAGCTAGCTGAATTGAAGAGTCAGCTGGAGGATCTGTTAGATAAGAAATTTATTCGTCCGAGTGTGTCACCGTGGGGTGCACCAGTGTTGTTGGTTAAGAAAAAAGAAGGTACTATGAGGTTGTGTGTAGATTACAGGCAACTGAATAAAGTGACGATCAAGAATCGGTATCCTTTGCCGAGGATTGATGATTTGATGGATCAGTTGGTTGGTGCGAGAGTGTTCAGCAAAATAGATTTGAGATCGGGATATCATCAGATACGTGTGAAAACTGAGGATATTCAGAAGACTGCCTTCAGAACAAGGTATGGACATTATGAGTATTCTGTAATGCCTTTTGGTGTGACTAATGCACCTGGAGTATTTATGGAGTATATGAATAGGATTTTCCATCCGTACCTAGATCAGTTTGTTGTGGTATTTATTGATGACATTTTGGTGTATTCGAAATCTGAAGAAGAGCATGCTGAACATTTGAGAGAGGTTTTAGGAGTTCTGCGAGAAAAGAAGTTATTTGCTAAACTGTCTAAGTGTGAATTTTGGTTAGAAGAAGTTAGTTTTCTTGGTCATGTGATTTCCAGAGGTGGTGTTGCTGTTGATCCTTCTAAGATAGAAGCGGTGTCTAAGTGGGAAACTCCTAAGTCTGTTACTGAGATTCGAAGTTTCCTTGGTTTGGCTGGGTATTATAGGAAGTTCATTGAGGGATTTTCTAAGTTGGCGTTACCGTTGACAATGTTGACTAGAAAGGGGCAAGCGTTTGTTTGGGACTCAAAATGTGAAGAAGGTTTCCAAGAGTTAAAGAGGAGGTTAACTACTGCTCCTATCCTGATATTACCGAGTTCGTCGGAACTATTTGAGGTTTATTGTGATGCTTCATTGTTGGGTTTAGGTGGTGTGTTGATGCAGAATAAGCAGGTTATAGCTTATGCTTCGAGACAGCTAAGGGTTCACGAGAGGAATTATCCGACACATGATTTAGAGCTGGCAGCTGTAGTATTTGTTCTGAAGTTATGGAGGCATTATTTGTACGGTTCAAGATTTGAAGTTTTCAGTGACCATAAGAGTTTAAAGTATTTGTTTGATCAGAAAGAGCTGAATATGAGACAGAGGAGATGGTTAGAATTTCTGAAGGATTATGATTTTGGTTTGAATTACCATCCGGGTAAAGCAAATGTAGTAGCTGATGCATTGAGTCGGAAATCATTACATATGTCTATGTTAATGGTTAAGGAATTGGACTTAATTGAGCAGTTTAGAGACTTGAGTTTGGTGTGTGAGAGTACTCACAATAGTGTTAAACTGGGAATGTTGAAGTTAACGAGTGGTATTCTGGACGAGATCAGAGAGGGTCAGAAATCCGATGCACTTTTGGTTGATAAGTTGACTTTAGTGAATCAAGGTCAAGGTGGCGAATTCAGAGTTGATGAGAATGGTATTTTGAAATTTGGTAGTCGGGTGTGTATTCCGGATGTTACAGAACTTAAGAAGAGTATCCTTGAGGAAGGACATCGTAGTGGCTTGAGTATTCATCCTGGAGCTACGAAGATGTACCATGATTTGAAAGGGTTATTTTGGTGGCCGGGAATGAAAAGAGAAATTGCAAGTTTTGTGTATTCTTGTTTGACTTGTCAGAAGTCGAAGATTGAGCATCAGAAGCCGTCTGGGCTAATGCAACCGTTGGCTATTCCAGAGTGGAAGTGGGACAGTATCAGTATGGATTTTGTTTCTGGTTTGCCGAGAACAAGTAAGAATTTTGAGGCTATTTGGGTGATTGTGGATAGATTGACGAAGTCGGCTCATTTCATTCCGATCAGAATGGATTATCCGTTAGAGAGGCTAGCTGAGTTGTATATTGAGAAGATTGTAAGTTTGCATGGTATTCCGTCTAGTATTGTTTCGGACAGAGATCCTAGATTTACATCGAAGTTTTGGGAAGGTTTGCAGAAGGCTTTGGGAACTAAGCTGAGATTGAGTTCTGCATATCATCCGCAGACTGATGGTCAGACTGAGAGAACGATTCAGTCACTAGAGGATCTTTTGAGGGCTTGTGTTTTGGAAAATGGAGGTGCTTGGGATTGTTATTTACCTTTGATTGAGTTTACCTACAACAATAGTTTTCATTCGAGCATTGGTATGGCACCGTTTGAAGCTTTGTATGGTAGGAGATGTCGGACACCTTTATGTTGGTATGAGTCCGGTGAGAGTGCTGTGGTTGGACCGGAGATTGTTCAACAAACTACGGGAAAGATTAAGATGATTCAGGATAAGATGAGAATTGCTCAGAGTCGTCAAAAGAGTTATCATGACAAGAGGAGGAAGTCACTTGAGTTCCAAGAGGGAGATCATGTGTTTCTTCGTGTTACTCCGATAACTGGTGTTGGTCGAGCCTTGAAGTCGAAGAAGTTGACACCTCGATTTATTGGTCCTTATCAGATTTTGGAGAGGATAGGAGAGGTAGCCTATCGTATCGCTTTACCGCCGTCGCTTGCGAATTTGCATGATGTTTTTCATGTGTCTCAGTTGAGGAGATACATTCATGATCCGTCGCATGTTGTCCAAGTAGATGATGTACAGGTGAGAGATAACCTGACTGTTGAAACATCACCTATGAGGATCGAGGATCGAGAGTTGAAGCAGTTGCGGGGTAAAGAGATTGCCTTGGTGAAGGTAGCTTGGGGAGGACCAGCAGGTGGCAATGTGACTTGGGAACTGGAGAGCCAGATGAAGGAGTCTTATCCGGAGTTGTTCAATTGAGGTATGTTTTCGAGGACGAAAACTCTTTTAGTGGGGGAGAGTTGTAACACCCCGATAATAATATAATAATTATTTAAATTAAGTTAATAATATATTTATTGATTTAATTAAATAATTGAATTATTATTATTATTATTATTATTATTATTATTTTGGAATAATAATTATTGGGATAATTATTTATTGGAATAGTATATAAGTTGGAAATAAGAAAATCCCATTTTTTTTTGGTAAAAAGGTTATTTTCACGTGAAAAAGGAAAAAGAGGCAGGAAAGGGCAAAAAGCCAGAGAAACGAAGGTTGAAGGAAGGAAAAGCTTAGAGCTCGGAGGCTACCGGATTAACTCAGGTAAGGGGGGTTTATCATCGGTTAAAGGGTATTATATGATAATATGTACTGGGTAGTGATAACCATTGATTGTACCTCTATTTTGATTGATGCATGATGAGTTTGTGAAATGTTGGATGAATGAAATTGAATGATAATTGAAAAGAATTCGTAGGAATTAGAAGGGATAATGTTAGGATTGATGAAGATGAATAGGATATGATTCGTGTAGATGATGTGGGTGATTATTTTGTGTAATTTGGACTGTGGAAGGTTGGATTGGATAGATTTCGTATCAGAGAAAACCACAGCAGATCTGAGAATTCTGGTTTCTGGTCATACGCGTATGGCACTAGGCAATACGCGTATGAGCTGGCTGGTACGCGTATGGAGGAAGCCTTACGCGTATGGGTGGAAAAGATGGTATTTTGAACGTAAATTGGTCTCTGTTGGTACGCGTATGGAGTAGGTAATACGCGTATGAGTTGAGCGAGGCAATGCGCAATACGCGTATGAGAGTGGGCGTTACGCGTATGGACTTGGTCAGGTTTGGGCAATACGCGTATGGACATGGGCAATACGCGTATGGGCAGAATTGTGATTTTTCTGTGCTACTGCTGTGCAGTTTCGGTTGTTTAGGCTGAGTGATGCGACTTAGCCGAGATATGATGTGATAGGGATCATTTCCCGTTGTTTTGAGTGGTAAAGGCATTAGTAGAGTGTGCTAATACTGTGTTTGATTATGTGGCATGATAGGATATGCTTTTGTGATTAATTATGTTGATAATGTGTGATGGTATACATGATAATGTGAATGTATACATTTGTGAATAGACTTTATTATGGCTTAGAGTGTGAGCATGTGTCTATTCTTGATTTTGTTGATGTTGCATTGCTAGGTGATTAGCATGCATATTGTGGCCTTCGGGTGGTAGCTAATTCCATGGTGAGGAATTAGTGAGTAAATCATTTTGATTTTTGTTGATTGTTGCTTGCTAGGTGAGTAGCTTGCATAACATGGCCCATTTGGGGTGGTAGCTAATTCCCATGGTGAGGAATTAGTGAGTGAGTCACTATGTCTCAAATGAGTGGGACTAGTGAGCTTGGTAGCCGTGCCTGGATTTGGACGGTGAGGTTGAACTATATGTTCACAACATAGTCGGTACCGCATGCATAGAGTCTCATTGCATAATGAATTTATGGCATATAATATGAATGGATGTATTCCAGTATTATATGTGTGTTGTGTGTTGCGTTGTTGATGTTGAATATGGTTGAGAATCTACTGTTGAGTATGATGTTTTGAACGGATATTGATGTTGCTGAAGGCATAGCCTAAATTGGGTGAATTAATGTGTTAATTACTTGGCATTATATGTTGTTTTATAATACTTATTATATTGATTGAGGAACTCACCCTTACACCTATTTTTCAGGTAACAAGAAATGAGTTGAGTAGAAGCTAATGCTTGGAGTCTAGAGTAGTTTCTTATGGGTCATGCTCTGATAGATGTAACATCGGGAGGGGATGTTTTAATTAATTTGAGATTGGTTGTTGAATGATTTACATGTAGTGTGTTACATGTTTTACATTGATTGTTGGATTTCATTCCGCTGCGAATTATGCAAAGGAACCTTATTTTGATTAAATAAATGAGCATGACAGGATGTTTTGATAATTGTTGTGAAATGATTGTGTGGCACCCTTCGGGGCATAATTACTCTGATGAATATATTGTTATTTTAATTATAATAATTTGGGGTATTTAGAAGGGTGTTACACTATGTATCATCCAACACCTATAGACTACAAAGTATTTGATCTTGGATTCAATAATAGGAATATTACAATCATTTCCAATGGTGCTATCAGTTATAAACTTTCATAACTCATATATGTTTTCCATAAAGGCACATTTGACAATTCTATGCCAAGGTTTCTTAGACTTACTTATTTTGATATCCCAATGGAACTCTAAATCTTAATTCCCCAGAGAATGTTGTCTGTTGAGCCAACTGAGAATTCTCATCCAAACATTCTTCATAATATCGCATTGAAAGAACAAACTGTCTTGGGTTTCATTGTTATTGCAAAAACAACATTTGACTTCATTCAAGAATACAAATCTTCTAAATCTCTTCCTAGTTTCCAGTCTCTTGTGACAAGCCTGCCATGTTATAAATTTAACTATAGGTCTGGTCGAATTCAATTGACCGATACTCCTCCAAAGAACAAGATTACCAGACTTGTTCAACTCATCATACAAGCTACATGTGTTGAACTTGTCATTATGTATCACTGTAATCCAAATGCTCAACCCATACACACTATGCCTATTCTTCAAAATGGCTTAAAGCACCCATGAGGTAGAATTAGTAACAGGCATAGTGGCGATAGTCTGTTCTTGATATAAAAATAGTTAACCCATCGTATCCAAAGACTATCATATTTCCTATTGATGTTCCATAAAAGCTTGGCTAAACAAGCTTCGTTCTTATTAGTAATTTCCAGGATCTTCAGCCCCATCTTTTCTAGCAAAACAGGTTTTTTTTCCAAGCAATAGTAGTCTTCCTAGTGACCTTTTCAGAACCAGACCAAAGGAAAGATCTACAAATAACATCAAATTTTTCTATGACTTTCTTAGGTAAAGGAAGACATTGAAGCCAAAAAATAGTCAACGCAACTAAGCATTCCAGTGATGAATTCTAGCACAAATTTTTGCACTCTACCAGCCATAGTGAACAACTTAGCACTCCAATGATGAATTCTTGGACAAATTTTGTCAATCAAGGGGAGATAATGAATAATGTTCAACTTCTTACTAGTTAATGGAATACCCAAATATCTGAAGGGGAGCCGACCTTCAGAAAATTAAGTATCTTCTTGAATTTGCAGCCTAGTAACAAAGTCAACATTCTCAAAGAAAACTTTACATTTAAAAGAAAAAGTTTTTTTTTTATATTATTTTCTTTTTAAGGGCATGAGTTTTGAAAAATATTTATTAAAAATTATTAGTCTAAAATTAATTACTTAAATCAGAATGTTGGTTAAGTCTATTTTCTCACAAAAATGATCAACCTTCAAATAATTTACTAACAAAATTATTAAAATGATTATTATATTAATTGGTATTTATTAGCTACCATAAAATAATAGAAAATATTCAAAGTTTTATTTGTATATACGTTAGGAAAACATACCATTTTAAGTATTAGAATAAATATTTTAATTATTACTTCAATAATTTAATATTGAAACACTCATTTAAATTTTAAGAGTAAAAAAAATCAAAATGAATACTAATACATTTGTGTTATTTATTTCTTGAAGTTACACATATCTAATTATAATTAATGAAACACAATAATATAAAATTGTACATAATTTTCATTTTATTAAAAAAATAATCATGCTTATAAATTTTTGTGAAATATTTAACATAATTTAAAATTTGAAACAAAACAAATATTCAATATTTTGATCAGTTATTTTGTGTTCCTGTTAATATTCAATATTTTAATTAGTAACTTAAAATTCCCGTTAATATTCAACTTTTCTATTGGTAAATTGAAATTATCGTTAATATTCAATATTTTGATCAATAACTTTGTGTTCCCGTTATTTCCCACAAAAAAAATAAACGGCCTTAAAATCATTTACTATCCAAATCATTAAAAAGACTATTATGATAGCGAATGATAATTTTTTTAATAATAATGAAATTAATCAAATTAATTGACATTTATCATCTACCAAAAAAATAATAATAAAAAAAATCCAAATTTCGATTTGTAGGCACGTTATAAAAACAATTTTTTATTGGATATAAATAATAAATAAAGTAAATATAAAATAAATTATAAACATTATTATTAGATATTTATAATAAAGAAGAGGTTTAGTAAAACATATAAATATATTTTTTTTATGACCTTTTATACATAAAAAATAACTCTAAAACAATATTTAATTTCATTTTAAAAGCAAAAGTTTTATTTTTGGACTAAGATAACTTTATTGACCAAAAATAATTACACCCAAAGCAATCCCAAATGGGATTCAGCAACCCTTAACAGACAAGAGGCAACACACAACAAAGCCCTTAAGGAATAAGTAACATACCTATGTGTATCCTAAGGCTATGTATCATCCAACACCTATAGACTACAAATTATTTGATCTTGGATTCAACAATAGGAATATTACAATCATTTCCAATGGTGCTATCAGTTATAAACTTCCATAACTCATATATGGTTTCCACAAAGACAAATTTGACAACTCTATGCCAATGTTTCATAGACTTACTTATTTTGATATCCCAATTTAACTCTAAATCCCAATTGCCCAGAGAATGTTGTATGTTGAGCCAACTGAGAATTCTCCTCCAAACATTCTTCAAAATATCGCATTGAAAGAACAAATGGTCTTGGGTTTCATTGTTATTGCAAAAACAACATTTGACTTCATTCAAGAATACAAATCTTCTAAATATCTCCCTAGTTGCCATTATCTTGTGACAAACTTGCCATGTTATAAATTTAACTATAGGTCTGGTCGAATTCAATTGAAAGATACTCCTGCAAGGAACAAGATTACTAGTCTTGTTCTACTCATCATACATGCTTCATGTGTTGAACTTGTCATTATGTATTGTTGTAATCCAAATGCCCAGCCCATAAACACTATGCTTATTATTCAAAATGGCGTTAAACACCCATGAGGTAGAATTAGTAACAGGCATAGTGTCAATAGTCTGTTGCTTGGAATAAAAATAGTAAAACCATCGTATCCAAAGGCTATCTCATTTCCTATTGACGTTCTATAAAAGCTTGTCTAAACAAGATTTGTTCCAATTAGTAACATGCAGGATCTTCTGCCCATCTTTTCTAGCCGAACAAGTTTTTTTCCAAGCAATAAGAGTCTTCCTAGTGACCTTTTCAGAACCTGACCAAATAAAGGATCTGTAAATAACATCAATTCTTGCTGACTTTCTTAGGTAAAGGAAGACATTGAAGCCAAAAATTAGTCAACACAACTAAGCACTCTAGTGAGGAATTCTAGCACAAATTCTGCACTCTACCAGCCATAGTGAACAACTTAGCACTCCAGTGATGAATTCTAGCACAAATTTTGTCAATCAAGGGAAGATAATGAATAATGTTCAACTTCTTACTAGTTAATTTAATGCCCAAATATCTGAAGGGGAGTTGACCTTCAGAAAACTAAGTAGCTTCTTGAATTTGCAGCCTAGTAACAAAGTCAACATTCTCATAGAAAACTTTACATTTAAAAGAAAAAGTTTTTTTTTTATATATTATTTTCTTTTCAAGAGCAGGAATTTTAAAAATTATTTATTACAATGATTAGTCATAACAATAATTACTTAAATCAGAAGGTTAGTTAAGTCAATTCTCTTTCAAAAATGATCAACCTTAAAATAATTTACTAATAAAATTATTAAAATGATTATTATATTAATTGGTATTTATTAGCTACCATAAAATAATAGAAAATATCCAAAGTTTTATTTGTATATACGTTAGAAAAACATACCATTTTAATAATTAGAATAAATATTTTAATTGATAATTCTATAATTTAATATTGAAACACATCCTTTAAATTTTGAGTGTAAAAAAAAATCAAAATGAATACTAATACATTTTTGTTAGTTATTTCTTGATGTTACACATAACTAATTTTAATTAATGAAACACAATAATATAAAATTGTATATAATTTTCAATTGTATTTTAAATAATCATGCTTCTAAATTTTTGTGAAATACTTAAAATAATTTATTATTTGAAACAAAGCAAATATTCAATATTTTGATAAGTAAATTCGTGTTCCTGTTAATATTCAATATTTTAATTAGTAACTTTATGTTCCCGTTAATATTCAACTTTTCCATTAGTAACTTCAAATTATCGTTAATATTCAATATTTAGATCAGTAACTTCGTGTTCCCGTTACTTCCCACAAAAAAATAAATAAGCGGCCTTAAAATCATTTACTATTCAAATCATTAAAATGACTATTATGATAATGAATGATAAAAATATTAATAATAATGAAATTAATCAAATTAATTGACAATTATTATCTACCATAAAATAATAATAAAAAAAAATCCAAATTTCTATTTGTAGGCACGTTACAAAAACAATTTTTTATTAATTATAAAAAATAAATCAAGTTAATATAAAATAAATTATAAACATTATTATTAGATATTTATAATAAAGAAGAGGTTTAGTAATACATATAAATATATTTTTTCATGACCTTTTTTACATAAAAATAACTCTAAAACAATCTTTAATTTTATTTTAAAAGCAAAAGTTTTTTTTTTGGAATAAGATAACTTTATTGACCAAAAACAATTACACCCAAAGCAATCCCAAATGTGATTCAACAACACATAGCAGACAAGAGGCAACACACAACAAAGCCCTTAAGGAATAAGTAACATACATATGTGTATCCTACGACTATGTATCATCCAACACCTAAAGACTACAAAGTATTTGATCTTGGATTCAACAATAGGAATATTACAATAATTTCTAATGGTGTTATTAATTATAAAGTTCCATAACTCATATATGGTTTCCACAAAGGCACATTTGACAACTCTACGCCAAGGTTTCTTAGACTTACTTATTTTGTTATCCCAATTGAACTCTAAATCCCAAATGCCCAGAGAATCTTGTATGTTGAGCCAACTGAGAATTCTCCTCCAAACATTCTTCATAATATCGCATTGAAAGAACAAATGGTCTTGGGTTTCATTGTTATTGCAAAATCAACATTTGACTTCATTCAAGAATCCAAATCATTTAAATCTCTCCCTAGTTTCCAGTCTCTTGTGAGAAGCTTGCCATGTTATAAATTAAACTATAGGTCTAGTCGAATTCAATTGAAAGATACTCCTCCAAGGAACAAGATTACCAGACTTGTTCAGCTCATCATATAGGCTACATCTGTTGAACTTGTCATTATATATCGAGGTAATCCAAATGCTCAACCCATACACACAATGCATATTCTTGAAAATCGTTTTAAACACCCATGGGGTAGAATTAGTAACAGGCATAGTGGAAATAGTCTATTGCTTGATATAAAAATAGTAAACTCATCGTATCCAAAGACTATTAGATTTCCTATTGATGTTCCAAAAAATCTTGGCTAAACAAGCTTTGTTCCAATTAGTAATATCCAGGATATTTAGCCCCATCTTTTCTAGCAGAACATGTTTTTTTTTTCCAAGCCATAATAGTCTTCTTAGTGACCTTTTCAGAACCTGACCAAAGAAAGGATTTGCAAATAACATCAATTTTTGCTATGACTTTCTTAGTTAAAGGAAGACATTGAAGCCAAAAGTCAGTCAACGCAACTAAGCACTCCAGTGATGAATTCTAGCACAAATTTTAGCTCTCTACCAGCCATAGTGAACAACTTAGCACTCCAGTGATGAATTCTAGCACAAATTTTGTCAATCAAGGGGAGATAATGAATAATGTTCAACTTCTTACTAGTTAATGGAATGCCCAAATATCTGAAGGGGAGCTGACCTTAGTAAAATTAAGTAGCTTCTTGAATTTGCAGCCTAGTAACAAAGTCAACATTCTTAAAGAAAAGTTTATATTTAAAAGAAAAAGTTGTTTTATCTATTATTTTTTTTAAGAGCAGGAATTTTGAAAATTATTTATTAAAAATGATCAGTCATAAAATTAATTACTTAAATCGGAAGGTTGGTTAAGTCTATTCTCTCACAAAAATGTTCAACCTTAAAATAATTTACTAATAAAATTATTAAAATGATTATTAGATTAATTGTTAGTTCGTAGCTACCATAAAATAATAGAAAATATCCAAATTTTATTTGTATATACGTTTCAAAAACATACCATTTTAAGTATTAGAATAAGTATTTTAATTGTTACTTCTATAATTTAATATTGAAACACATCCTTTAAATTTTAAGCGTAAAAATAAAAATAAAAATGAATACTAATACATTTGTGTTAATTATTTCTTGATGTTCCACATAACTAATTATAATTAATTAAACACAATAATATAAAATTGTATATAATTTTCATTTTTTATTAAAATAATCATACTTATAGATTTTTGTGAAATATTTAAAATAATTTATAATTAGAAAAAAAAATCAAATATTCAATATTTTGATCAGTAATTTCGTGTTCCTGTTAATATTCAATATTTTAATTACTAACTTCATGTTCCCGTTAATATTCAACTTTTCTATTTGTAACTTCAAATTCTCGTTAATATTCAATATTTTGATCAGTAACTTCGTGTTCCCGTTACTTCCCACACAAAAATAAACGACCTTAAAATCATTTACTATCCGAATCATTAAAACGACTATCATGATAGTGAATGATAAAAAATTTAAGGTGAATTCTTATCTACCCACCTCAAAAAGTTGGGTAGAGTTACCCATAATGTAATTTGCATTGGAATTGCTTTGGAAATCTGAAAAGTTTGAACTATTAAATAAATAAATATATGCAATAAAATGATATGACATTATTTGATTGGAGGAATGTACATTACCCAACTTTTTATGGTGGGTAGAGAAGTTGTATCCAAAATTTAATAATAATGAAATTAATCAAATTAATTGACATTTATTATCAACCATAAAATAATAAAAAATATCCAAAAAACAATTACACCCAAAGCAATCCCAAATGGGATTCAGCAACACCTAGCAAACAAGAGGCAACACACAACAAAGCCCTAAGTTAAATTCATATGTGTATCCTAAGGTTATGTGTCATCCAACACCTATAGACTACAAAGTATTTGAACTTGGATTCAACAATAGGAATATTACAATCATTTCCAATGGTGCTATCAGTTATAAAATCCCATAACTCATATATGGTTTCCACAAAGGCACATTTGACAACTCTATGCCAATGTTTCATAGACTTACTTATTTTGATATCCCAATTGAACTCTAAATCCCAATTGCCCAGAGAATGTTGTATATTGAGCCAACTGAGAATTCTCCTCCAAACATTCTTCAAAATATCGCATTGAAAGAACAAATGGTCTTGGGTTTCTTTGTTATTGGAAAAACAACATTTGACTTCATTCAAGAATCAAAATCTTGTAAATATCTCCCTAATTGCTAGTCTCTTCTGACAAGCTTGCCGTGTTATAAATTTAACTATAGGCCTGGTTGAATTCAATTGAAATATACTCCTCCAAGGAACAAGATTACTAGACTTGTTCTACTCATCATACATGCTACATGTGTTGAACTTGTCATTATGTATCGTTGTAATCCAAATGCTCAGCCCATACACACTATGCTTATTCTTCAAAATGGCGTTAAACACCCAAGAGGTAGAATTAGTAACAAGCATAATGTAAATAGTCTGTTGCTTGGAATAAAAATAGTCAAACCATCGTATCCAAAGACTATCTCATTTCCTATTGATGTCCCATAAAAGCTTGGCTAAACAAGCTTTGTTCCAATTAGTAACATCCAGGATCTTCTGCCCCATCTTTTCTAGCCGAACAAGTTTTTTTCCAAGCAATAAGAGTCTTCCTAGTGACCATTTCAGAACCTGACCAAAGAAAGGATATGTAAATAACATCAATTCTTGCTGACTGTCTTAGATAAAGGAAGACATTGAAGCCAAAAATTAGTCAACACAACTAAGCACTCTAGTGAGGAATTCTAGCACAAATTTTTGCACTCTTCCAGCCATAGTGAACAACTTAGCACTCCAGTGATGAATTCTAGCTCAAATTTTGTCAATCAAGGGGAGATAATCAATAATGTTCAACTTCTTACTAGTTAATGGAATGCCCAAATATCTGAAGGGGAGCTGACCTTCAGAAAATTAAGTAGCTTCTTCAATTTGCAGCCTAGTAACAAAGTCAACATTCTCAAAGAAAACTTTACATTTAAAAGAAATTTTTTTTTTATATATTATTTTCTTTTTAAGAGCAGGAATTTTAAAAATTATTTATTAAAAATGATTAGTCATAAAATTAATTACTTAAATCAGAAGGTTGGTTAAGTCAATTCTCTCACAAAAATGATCAACCTTAAAATAATTTACTAATAAAATTATTAAAATTATTATTATATTAATTGGTATTTATTAACATACCATGTTAAGAATTAGAATAAATATTTTAAATTTTAATTCTATAATTTAATATTGAAGCACATCCTTTAAATTTAAAGTGTAAAAAAAATCAAAATGAATACTAATACATTTGTGTTCGTTATTTCTTGATGTTACACATAACTAATTCTAATTATTGAAACACAATAATATAAAATTGTATATAATTTTATTTATTTTTAAATAATCATGCTTATAAAATTTTGTGAAATACTTAAAATAATTTATAATTTGAAACAAAGCAAATATTCGATATTTTGATCAGTATTTCGTGTTCATGTTAGTATTCAAATATTTTAATTAGTAACTTTATGTTCCCGTTAATATTCAACTTTTCCATTAGTAACTTCAAATTATCGTTAATAATCAATATTTTGATTGGTAACTTCGTGTTCCCATTACTTCCCACAATAAAAGTGAGGGCCTTAAAATCATTTACTATCCAAATCATTAAAACGACTATTATGATAGTGAATGATAAAATATTTAATAATAATGAAATTAATCAAATTAACAGATATTTATTATCTACCATAAAATAATAATAAATAAATCCAAATTTTTATTTGTAGGCACGTTATAAAAACAATTTTTTATTAATTATCAAAAATAAATCAAGTTAATATAAAATAAATTATAAACATTATTAGATATTTATAATAAAGAAGAGGTTTAGTAATACATATAAATATATTTTTTTCATGACCTTTTATATATAAAAATAACTCTAAAACAATTTTTAATTTTATTTTAAAAGCAATTTTTTTTTTGGGAATAAGATAACTTTATTGACTAAAAACAATTACACCCAAAGCAATCCCAAATGGGATTCAACAACACCTAGAAGACAAGAGGCAACACATAACAAAGCCCTTAAGGAATAAGTAACATACATATGTGAATCCTAAGGCTATGTATCATCCAACACCTAAAGACTACAAACTTTTTGATCTTGGATTCAAAAATAGGAATATTACAATCATTTCTAATGGTGCTATTTATTATAAACTTCCATAACTCATATATGGTTTCCAAAAAGGCACATTTGACAACTCTACGCCAAGGTAATTTCTTAGACTTACTTATTTTGATATCCCAATTGAACTCTAAATCCCAACTGCCCAGAGAATCTTGTATGTTAAGCCAACTGAGAATTCTCCTCCAAACATACTTCATAATATCGCATTGAAAGAACAAATGGTCTTGGGTTTCATTGTTATTGCAAAATCAAGATTTGACTTCATTCAAGAATCCAAATCTTTTAAATCTTTCCCTAGTTGCCAGTCTCTTCTAACAAGCTTGCCATGTTATACATTTAACTATAGGTCTGGTCGAATTCAATTGAAAGATACTCCTCCAAGGAACAAGATTACCAGACTTGTTCAGCTCATCATACATGCTACATGTATTGAACTTGTCATCATGTATCGATGTAATCCAAATGCTCAGCCCATACACACTATGCCTATTCTTCAAAATGAATTTAAACACCCATGAGGTAATATTAGTAACAGACATAGTGGCAATAGTCTGTTGCATGATATAAAAATAATCAAACCCATCGTATCCAAAGACTATTAGATTTCAAATTGATGTTCCATATAAGCTTGGCTAAACAAGCTTTGTTCCAATTAGTAATATCCAGGATCTTCAGCCCCATCATTTCTAGTCGAACAAGTTTTTATTCCAAGCAATAATAGTCTTCCTAGTGACCTTTTCAGAACCTGAACAAAGGAAGGATTTGCAAATAACATCAATTTTTGCTAGGACTTTCTTATGTAAAGGAAGACATTGAAACCAAAAAATAGTCAACGCAACTAAGCACTTCTGTGATGAATTCTAGCACAAATTATTGCACTCTACCAGCCATAATGAACAACTTAGCCTTCCAATGACGAATTCTAGTACAAATTTTGCCAATCAAGGGGAGATAATGAATAATGTTCAACTTCTTACTAGTTAATGGAATGCCCAAATATCTGAAGGGGAGCCGACCTTTAGAAAATTAAGTAGCTTCTTGAATTTGCAGCCTAGTAACAAATTCAACATTCTCAAAGAAAACTTTACATTTAAAAGAAAAAGTTTTTTTATATATTATTTTCTTTTTAAGAGCATGAGTTTTGAAAATTATTTATTAAAATTATTTGTCATACAATTAATTACTTAAATCAGAAGGTTGGTTAAGTCTATTCTCTCACAAAAATGATCAACCTTAAATTAATATAATAATAAAATTAGTAAAATGATTATTATATTAATTGGTATTTATTAGCTACCATAAAATAATAGAAAATATCCAAAGTTTTATTTATATATACGTTAGGAAAACATAGTATTTTAAGTATTAGAGTAAATATTTCAATTATAACTTCTATAATTTAATATTGAAACACATCCTTTTAATTTTAAGCGTAAAAAATAAATCAAAATTAATACTAATACATTTGTATTAGTTATTACATTATGTTAGACATAACTAATTATAATTAATGAAACACATTAATATAAAATTGTATATAATTTTCATTTTATTAAAAAAATAATCATGCTTATAAATTTTTGTGAAATATTTAAAATAATTTATAATTTGAGACAAAGCAAATATTCAATATTTTGATCAGAAATTATCGTTAATATTCAATATTTGATCGGTCACTCCGTGTTCCCGTTACTTCCCACAAAAAAATAAACGGCCTTAAAATCATTTACTATCCAAATCATTAATACGACTATTATGATAGAGAATGATAAATTTTTTAATAATAATGAAATTAATCAAATTAATTGACATTTATTATCTACCAAAAAATAATAATAAAAAAATCCGAATTTCTATTTTTAGGCACGTTATGAAAACAACTTTTTATTGTATATAAATAATAAATCATGTAAATATAAAATAAATTATAAATATTATTATTAGATATTTATAATAAAGAAGAGGTTTAGTAAAACATATAAATATATATTTTTTTCATGACCTTTTATACATAAAAATAACTCAAAAAAAATGTTTAATTTCATTTTAAAAGCAAATTTGTTTATTTTGGAATAAGATAACTTTATTGACCAAAAACAATTACACCCAAAGCAATCCCAAATGGGATTCAACAACACCTAGCAGACAAGAGGCAACACACAACAAAGCCCTAAGTAACATTCATATGTGTATCCTAAGGCTATGTATCATCCAACACCTATAGACTACAAAGTATTTGATCTTGGATTCAATAATAGGAATATTACAATCATTTCCAATGGTGCTATCAGTTATAAACTTTCATAACTCATATATGTTTTCCATAAAGGCACATTTGACAATTCTATGCCAAGGTTTCTTAGACTTACTTATTTTGATATCCCAATGGAACTCTAAATCTTAATTCCCCAGAGAATGTTGTCTGTTGAGCCAACTGAGAATTCTCATCCAAACATTCTTCATAATATCGCATTGAAAGAACAAACTGTCTTGGGTTTCATTGTTATTGCAAAAACAACATTTGACTTCATTCAAGAATACAAATCTTCTAAATCTCTTCCTAGTTTCCAGTCTCTTGTGACAAGCCTGCCATGTTATAAATTTAACTATAGGTCTGGTCGAATTCAATTGACCGATACTCCTCCAAAGAACAAGATTACCAGACTTGTTCAACTCATCATACAAGCTACATGTGTTGAACTTGTCATTATGTATCACTGTAATCCAAATGCTCAACCCATACACACTATGCCTATTCTTCAAAATGGCTTAAAGCACCCATGAGGTAGAATTAGTAACAGGCATAGTGGCGATAGTCTGTTCTTGATATAAAAATAGTTAACCCATCGTATCCAAAGACTATCATATTTCCTATTGATGTTCCATAAAAGCTTGGCTAAACAAGCTTCGTTCTTATTAGTAATTTCCAGGATCTTCAGCCCCATCTTTTCTAGCAAAACAGGTTTTTTTTCCAAGCAATAGTAGTCTTCCTAGTGACCTTTTCAGAACCAGACCAAAGGAAAGATCTACAAATAACATCAAATTTTTCTATGACTTTCTTAGGTAAAGGAAGACATTGAAGCCAAAAAATAGTCAACGCAACTAAGCATTCCAGTGATGAATTCTAGCACAAATTTTTGCACTCTACCAGCCATAGTGAACAACTTAGCACTCCAATGATGAATTCTTGGACAAATTTTGTCAATCAAGGGGAGATAATGAATAATGTTCAACTTCTTACTAGTTAATGGAATACCCAAATATCTGAAGGGGAGCCGACCTTCAGAAAATTAAGTATCTTCTTGAATTTGCAGCCTAGTAACAAAGTCAACATTCTCAAAGAAAACTTTACATTTAAAAGAAAAAGTTTTTTTTTATATTATTTTCATTTTAAGGGCATGAGTTTTGAAAAATATTTATTAAAAATTATTAGTCTAAAATTAATTACTTAAATCAGAATGTTGGTTAAGTCTATTTTCTCACAAAAATGATCAACCTTCAAATAATTTACTAACAAAATTATTAAAATGATTATTATATTAATTGGTATTTATTAGCTACCATAAAATAATAGAAAATATTCAAAGTTTTATTTGTATATACGTTAGGAAAACATACCATTTTAAGTATTAGAATAAATATTTTAATTATTACTTCAATAATTTAATATTGAAACACTCATTTAAATTTTAAGAGTAAAAAAAATCAAAATGAATACTAATACATTTGTGTTATTTATTTCTTGAAGTTACACATATCTAATTATAATTAATGAAACACAATAATATAAAATTGTACATAATTTTCATTTTATTAAAAAAATAATCATGCTTATAAATTTTTGTGAAATATTTAACATAATTTAAAATTTGAAACAAAACAAATATTCAATATTTTGATCAGTTATTTTGTGTTCCTGTTAATATTCAATATTTTAATTAGTAACTTAAAATTCCCGTTAATATTCAACTTTTCTATTGGTAAATTGAAATTATCGTTAATATTCAATATTTTGATCAATAACTTTGTGTTCCCGTTATTTCCCACAAAAAAAATAAACGGCCTTAAAATCATTTACTATCCAAATCATTAAAAAGACTATTATGATAGCGAATGATAATTTTTTTAATAATAATGAAATTAATCAAATTAATTGACATTTATCATCTACCAAAAAAATAATAATAAAAAAAATCCAAATTTCGATTTGTAGGCACGTTATAAAAACAATTTTTTATTGGATATAAATAATAAATAAAGTAAATATAAAATAAATTATAAACATTATTATTAGATATTTATAATAAAGAAGAGGTTTAGTAAAACATATAAATATATTTTTTTTATGACCTTTTATACATAAAAAATAACTCTAAAACAATATTTAATTTCATTTTAAAAGCAAAAGTTTTATTTTTGGACTAAGATAACTTTATTGACCAAAAATAATTACACCCAAAGCAATCCCAAATGGGATTCAGCAACCCTTAACAGACAAGAGGCAACACACAACAAAGCCCTTAAGGAATAAGTAACATACCTATGTGTATCCTAAGGCTATGTATCATCCAACACCTATAGACTACAAATTATTTGATCTTGGATTCAACAATAGGAATATTACAATCATTTCCAATGGTGCTATCAGTTATAAACTTCCATAACTCATATATGGTTTCCACAAAGACAAATTTGACAACTCTATGCCAATGTTTCATAGACTTACTTATTTTGATATCCCAATTTAACTCTAAATCCCAATTGCCCAGAGAATGTTGTATGTTGAGCCAACTGAGAATTCTCCTCCAAACATTCTTCAAAATATCGCATTGAAAGAACAAATGGTCTTGGGTTTCATTGTTATTGCAAAAACAACATTTGACTTCATTCAAGAATACAAATCTTCTAAATATCTCCCTAGTTGCCATTATCTTGTGACAAACTTGCCATGTTATAAATTTAACTATAGGTCTGGTCGAATTCAATTGAAAGATACTCCTGCAAGGAACAAGATTACTAGTCTTGTTCTACTCATCATACATGCTTCATGTGTTGAACTTGTCATTATGTATTGTTGTAATCCAAATGCCCAGCCCATAAACACTATGCTTATTATTCAAAATGGCGTTAAACACCCATGAGGTAGAATTAGTAACAGGCATAGTGTCAATAGTCTGTTGCTTGGAATAAAAATAGTAAAACCATCGTATCCAAAGGCTATCTCATTTCCTATTGACGTTCTATAAAAGCTTGTCTAAACAAGATTTGTTCCAATTAGTAACATGCAGGATCTTCTGCCCATCTTTTCTAGCCGAACAAGTTTTTTTCCAAGCAATAAGAGTCTTCCTAGTGACCTTTTCAGAACCTGACCAAATAAAGGATCTGTAAATAACATCAATTCTTGCTGACTTTCTTAGGTAAAGGAAGACATTGAAGCCAAAAATTAGTCAACACAACTAAGCACTCTAGTGAGGAATTCTAGCACAAATTCTGCACTCTACCAGCCATAGTGAACAACTTAGCACTCCAGTGATGAATTCTAGCACAAATTTTGTCAATCAAGGGAAGATAATGAATAATGTTCAACTTCTTACTAGTTAATTTAATGCCCAAATATCTGAAGGGGAGTTGACCTTCAGAAAACTAAGTAGCTTCTTGAATTTGCAGCCTAGTAACAAAGTCAACATTCTCATAGAAAACTTTACATTTAAAAGAAAAAGTTTTTTTTTTATATATTATTTTCTTTTCAAGAGCAGGAATTTTAAAAATTATTTATTACAATGATTAGTCATAACAATAATTACTTAAATCAGAAGGTTAGTTAAGTCAATTCTCTTACAAAAATGATCAACCTTAAAATAATTTACTAATAAAATTATTAAAATGATTATTATATTAATTGGTATTTATTAGCTACCATAAAATAATAGAAAATATCCAAAGTTTTATTTGTATATACGTTAGAAAAACATACCATTTTAATAATTAGAATAAATATTTTAATTGATAATTCTATAATTTAATATTGAAACACATCCTTTAAATTTTGAGTGTAAAAAAAAATCAAAATGAATACTAATACATTTGTGTTAGTTATTTCTTGATGTTACACATAACTAATTTTAATTAATGAAACACAATAATATAAAATTGTATATAATTTTCAATTGTATTTTAAATAATCATGCTTCTAAATTTTTATGAAATACTTAAAATAATTTATAATTTGAAACAAAGCAAATATTCAATATTTTGATAAGTAAATTCGTGTTCCTGTTAATATTCAATATTTTAATTAGTAACTTTATGTTCCCGTTAATATTCAACTTTTCCATTAGTAACTTCAAATTATCGTTAATATTCAATATTTAGATCAGTAACTTCGTGTTCCCGTTACTTCCCACAAAAAAAAATAAGCGGCCTTAAAATCATTTACTATTCAAATCATTAAAACGACTATTATGATAATGAATGATAAAAATATTAATAATAATGAAATTAATCAAATTAATTGACAATTATTATCTACCATAAAATAATAATAAAAAAAAATCCAAATTTCTATTTGTAGGCACGTTACAAAAACAATTTTTTATTAATTATAAAAAATAAATCAAGTTAATATAAAATAAATTATAAACATTATTATTAGATATTTATAATAAAGAAGAGGTTTAGTAATACATATAAATATATTTTTTCATGACCATTTTTACATAAAAATAACTCTAAAACAATCTTTAATTTTATTTTAAAAGCAAAAGTTTTTTTTTTTGGAATAAGATAACTTTATTGACCAAAAACAATTACACCCAAAGCAATCCCAAATGTGATTCAACAACACATAGCAGACAAGAGGCAACACACAACAAAGCCCTTAAGGAATAAGTAACATACATATGTGTATCCTACGACTATGTATCATCCAACACCTAAAGACTACAAAGTATTTGATCTTGGATTCAACAATAGGAATATTACAATCATTTCTAATGGTGTTATTAATTATAAAGTTCCATAACTCATATATGGTTTCCACAAAGGCACATTTGACAACTCTACGCCAAGGTTTCTTAGACTTACTTATTTTGTTATCCCAATTGAACTCTAAATCCCAAATGCCCAGAGAATCTTGTATGTTGAGCCAACTGAGAATTCTCCTCCAAACATTCTTCATAATATCGCATTGAAAGAACAAATGGTCTTGGGTTTCATTGTTATTGCAAAATCAACATTTGACTTCATTCAAGAATCCAAATCATTTAAATCTATCCCTAGTTTCCAGTCTCTTGTGAGAAGCTTGCCATGTTATAAATTAAACTATAGGTCTAGTCGAATTCAATTGAAAGATACTCCTCCAAGGAACAAGATTACCAGACTTGTTCAGCTCATCATATAGGCTACATCTGTTGAACTTGTCATTATATATCGAGATAATCCAAATGCTCAACCCATACACACAATGCATATTCTTGAAAATCGTTTTAAACACCCATGGGGTAGAATTAGTAACAGGCATAGTGGAAATAGTCTATTGCTTGATATAAAAATAGTAAACTCATCGTATCCAAAGACTATCAGATTTCCTATTGATGTTCCAAAAAATCTTGGCTAAACAAGCTTTGTTCCAATTAGTAATATCCAGGATATTTAGCCCCATCTTTTCTAGCAGAACATGTTTTTTTTCCAAGCCATAATAGTCTTCTTAGTGACCTTTTCAGAACCTGACCAAAGAAAGGATTTGCAAATAACATCAATTTTTGCTATGACTTTCTTAGTTAAAGGAAGACATTGAAGCCAAAAATCAGTCAACGCAACTAAGCACTCCAGTGATGAATTCTAGCACAAATTTTAGCTCTCTACCAGCCATAGTGAACAACTTAGCATTCTAGTGATGAATTCTAGCACAAATTTTGTCAATCAAGGGGAGATAATGAATAATGTTCAACTTCTTACTAGTTAATGGAATGCCCAAATATCTGAAGGGGAGCTGACCTTAGTAAAATTAAGTAGCTTCTTGAATTTGCAACCTAGTAACAAAGTCAACATTCTCAAAGAAAAGTTTATATTTAAAAGAAAAAGTTGTTTTATCTATTATTTTTTTTAAGAGCAAGAATTTTGAAAATTATTTATTAAAAATGATCAGTCATAAAATTAATTACTTAAATCGGAAGGTTGGTTAAGTCTATTCTCTCTCAAAAATGTTCAACCTTAAAATAATTTACTAATAAAATTATTAAAATGATTATTAGATTAATTGTTAGTTCGTAGCTACCATAAAATAATAGAAAATATCCAAATTTTATTTGTATATACGTTTCAAAAACATACCATTTTAAGTATTAGAATAAGTATTTTAATTGTTACTTCTATAATTTAATATTGAAACACATCCTTTAAATTTTAAGCGTAAAAATAAAAATAAAAATGAATACTAATACATTTGTGTTAATTATTTCTTGATGTTCCACATAACTAATTATAATTAATTAAACACAATAATATAAAATTGTATATAATTTTCATTTTTTATTAAAATAATCATACTTATAAATTTTTGTGAAATATTTAAAATAATTTATAATTAGAAAAAAAAAATCAAATATTCAATATTTTGATCAGTAATTTCGTGTTCCTGTTAATATTCAATATTTTAATTACTAACTTCATGTTCCCGTTAATATTCAACTTTTCTATTTGTAACTTCAAATTCTCGTTAATATTCAATATTTTGATCAGTAACTTCGTGTTCCCGTTACTTCCCACACAAAAATAAACGACCTTAAAATCATTTACTATCCGAATCATTAAAACGACTATTATGATAGTGAATGATAAAAAATTTAAGGTGAATTCTTATCTACCCACCTCAAAAAGTTGGGTAGAGTTACCCATAATGTAATTTGCATTGAAATTGCTTTGGAAATCTGAAAAGTTTGAAGTATTAAATAAATAAATATATGCAATAAAATGATATGACATTATTTGATTGGAGGAATGTACATTACCCAACTTTTTATGGTGGGTAGAGAAGTTGTCCCCAAAATTTAATAATAATGAAATTAATCAAATTAATTGACATTTATTATCAACCATAAAATAATAAAAAATATCCAAAAACAATTACACCCAAAGCAATCCCAAATGGGATTCAGCAACACCTAGCAAACAAGAGGCAACACACAACAAAGCCCTAAGTTAAATTCATATGTGTATCCTAAGGTTATGTGTCATCCAACACCTATAGACTACAAAGTATTTGAACTTGGATTCAACAATAGGAATATTACAATCATTTCCAATGGTGCTATCAGTTATAAAATCCCATAACTCATATATGGTTTCCACAAAGGCACATTTGACAACTCTATGCCAATGTTTCATAGACTTACTTATTTTGATATCCCAATTGAACTCTAAATCCCAATTGCCCAGAGAATGTTGTATATTGAGCCAACTGAGAATTCTCCTCCAAACATTCTTCAAAATATCGCATTGAAAGAACAAATGGTCTTGGGTTTCTTTGTTATTGGAAAAACAACATTTGACTTCATTCAAGAATCAAAATCTTGTAAATATCTCCCTAGTTGCTAGTCTCTTCTGACAAGCTTGCCGTGTTATAAATTTAACTATAGGCCTGGTTGAATTCAATTGAAATATACTCCTCCAAGGAACAAGATTACTAGACTTGTTCTACTCATCATACATGCTACATGTGTTGAACTTGTCATTATGTATCGTTGTAATCCAAATGCTCAGCCCATACACACTATGCTTATTCTTCAAAATGGCGTTAAACACCCAAGAGGTAGAATTAGTAACAAGCATAATGTAAATAGTCTGTTGCTTGGAATAAAAATAGTCAAACCATCGTATCCAAAGACTATCTCATTTCCTATTGATGTCCCATAAAAGCTTGGCTAAACAAGCTTTGTTCCAATTAGTAACATCCAGGATCTTCTGCCCCATCTTTTCTAGCCGAACAAGTTTTTTTCCAAGCAATAAGAGTCTTCCTAGTGACCATTTCAGAACCTGACCAAAGAAAGGATATGTAAATAACATCAATTCTTGCTGACTGTCTTAGATAAAGGAAGACATTGAAGCCAAAAATTAGTCAACACAACTAAGCACTCTAGTGAGGAATTCTAGCACAAATTTTTGCACTCTTCCAGCCATAGTGAACAACTTAGCACTCCAGTGATGAATTCTAGCTCAAATTTTGTCAATCAAGGGGAGATAATCAATAATGTTCAACTTCTTACTAGTTAATGGAATGCCCAAATATCTGAAGGGGAGCTGACCTTCAGAAAATTAAGTAGCTTCTTCAATTTGCAGCCTAGTAACAAAGTCAACATTCTCAAAGAAAACTTTACATTTAAAAGAAATTTTTTTTTTATATATTATTTTCTTTTTAAGAGCAGGAATTTTAAAAATTATTTATTAAAAATGATTAGTCATAAAATTAATTACTTAAATCAGAAGGTTGGTTAAGTCAATTCTCTCACAAAAATGATCAACCTTAAAATAATTTACTAATAAAATTATTAAAATTATTATTATATTAATTGGTATTTATTAACATACCATGTTAAGAATTAGAATAAATATTTTAAATTTTAATTCTATAATTTAATATTGAAGCACATCCTTTAAATTTAAAGTGTAAAAAAAATCAAAATGAATACTAATACATTTGTGTTCGTTATTTCTTGATGTTACACATAACTAATTCTAATTATTGAAACACAATAATATAAAATTGTATATAATTTTATTTATTTTTAAATAATCATGCTTATAAAATTTTGTGAAATACTTAAAATAATTTATAATTTGAAACAAAGCAAATATTCGATATTTTGATCAGTATTTCGTGTTCATGTTAGTATTCAAATATTTTAATTAGTAACTTTATGTTCCCGTTAATATTCAACTTTTCCATTAGTAACTTCAAATTATCGTTAATATTCAATATTTTGATTGGTAACTTCGTGTTCCCATTACTTCCCACAATAAAAGAGAGGGCCTTAAAATCATTTACTATCCAAATCATTAAAACGACTATTATGATAGTGAATGATAAAATATTTAATAATAATGAAATTAATCAAATTAACAGATATTTATTATCTACCATAAAATAATAATAAATAAATCCAAATTTTTATTTGTAGGCACGTTATAAAAACAATTTTTTATTAATTATCAAAAATAAATCAAGTTAATATAAAATAAATTATAAACATTATTAGCTATTTATAATAAAGAAGAGGTTTAGTAATACATATAAATATATTTTTTTCATGACCTTTTATATATAAAAATAACTCTAAAACAATTTTTAATTTTATTTTAAAAGCAATTTTTTTTTTTTGGGAATAAGATAACTTTATTGACCAAAAACAATTACACCCAAAGCAATCCCAAATGGGATTCAACAACACCTAGAAGACAAGAGGCAACACATAACAAAGCCCTTAAGGAATAAGTAACATACATATGTGAATCCTAAGGCTATGTATCATCCAACACCTAAAGACTACAAACTTTTTGATCTTGGATTCAAAAATAGGAATATTACAATCATTTCTAATGGTGCTATTTATTATAAATTTCCATAACTCATATATGGTTTCCAAAAAGGCACATTTGACAACTCTACGCCAAGGTAATTTCTTAGACTTACTTATTTTGATATCCCAATTGAACTCTAAATCCCAACTGCCCAGAGAATCTTGTATGTTGATCCAACTGAGAATTCTCCTCCAAACATACTTCATAATATCGCATTGAAAGAACAAATGGTCTTGGGTTTAATTGTTATTGCAAAATCAAGATTTGACTTCATTCAAGAATCCAAATCTTTTAAATCTTTCCCTAGTTGCCAGTCTCTTCTAACAAGCTTGCCATGTTATACATTTAACTATAGGTCTGGTCGAATTCAATTGAAAGATACTCCTCCAAGGAACAAGATTACCAGACTTGTTCAGCTCATCATACATGCTACATGTATTGAACTTGTCATCATGTATCGATGTAATCCAAATGCTCAGCCCATACACACTATGCCTATTCTTCAAAATGAATTTAAACACCCATGAGGTAATATTAGTAACAGACATAGTGGCAATAGTCTGTTGCATGATATAAAAATAATCAAACCCATCGTATCCAAAGACTATTAGATTTCAAATTGATGTTCCATATAAGCTTGGCTAAACAAGCTTTGTTCCAATTAGTAATATCCAGGATCTTCAGCCCCATCATTTCTAGTCGAACAAGTTTTTATTCCAAGCAATAATAGTCTTCCTAGTGACCTTTTCAGAACCTGAACAAAGGAAGGATTTGCAAATAACATCAATTTTTGCTAGGACTTTCTTATGTAAAGGAAGACATTGAAACCAAAAAATAGTCAACGCAACTAAGCACTTCTGTGATGAATTCTAGCACAAATTATTGCACTCTACCAGCCATAATGAACAACTTAGCCTTCCAATGACGAATTCTAGTACAAATTTTGCCAATCAAGGGGAGATAATGAATAATGTTCAACTTCTTACTAGTTAATGGAATGCCCAAATATCTGAAGGGGAGCCGACCTTTAGAAAATTAAGTAGCTTCTTGAATTTGCAGCCTAGTAACAAATTCAACATTCTCAAAGAAAACTTTACATTTAAAAGAAAAAGTTTTTTTATATATTATTTTCTATTTAAGAGCATGAGTTTTGAAAATTATTTATTAAAATTATTTGTCATACAATTAATTACTTAAATCAGAAGGTTGGTTAAGTCTATTCTCTCACAAAAAATGATCAACCTTAAATTAATATAATAATAAAATTAGTAAAATGATTATTATATTAATTGGTATTTATTAGCTACCATAAAATAATAGAAAATATCCAAAGTTTTATTTATATATACGTTAGGAAAACATAGTATTTTAAGTATTAGAGTAAATATTTCAATTATAACTTCTATAATTTAATATTGAAACACATCCTTTTAATTTTAAGCGTAAAAAATAAATCAAAATTAATACTAATACATTTGTATTAGTTATTACATTATGTTAGACATAACTAATTATAATTAATGAAACACATTAATATAAAATTGTATATAATTTTCATTTTATTAAAAAAATAATCATGCTTATAAATTTTTGTGAAATATTTAAAATAATTTATAATTTGAGACAAAGCAAATATTCAATATTTTGATCAGAAATTATCGTTAATATTCAATATTTGATCGGTCACTCCGTGTTCCCGTTACTTCCCACAAAAAAATAAACGGCCTTAAAATCATTTACTATCCAAATCATTAATACGACTATTATGATAGAGAATGATAAATTTTTTAATAATAATGAAATTAATCAAATTAATTGACATTTATTATCTACCAAAAAATAATAATAAAAAAATCCGAATTTCTATTTTTAGGCACGTTATGAAAACAACTTTTTATTGTATATAAATAATAAATCATGTAAATATAAAATAAATTATAAATATTATTATTAGATATTTATAATAAAGAAGAGGTTTAGTAAAACATATAAATATATATTTTTTTCATGACCTTTTATACATAAAAATAACTCAAAAAAAATGTTTAATTTCATTTTAAAAGCAAATTTGTTTATTTTGGAATAAGATAACTTTATTGACCAAAAACAATTACACCCAAAGCAATCCCAAATGGGATTCAACAACACCTAGCAAACAAGAGGCAACACACAACAAAGCCCTAAGTAACATTCATATGTGTATCCTAAGGCTATGTATCATCCAACACCTATAGACTACAAAGTATTTGATCTTGGATTCAATAATAGGAATATTACAATCATTTCCAATGGTGCTATCAGTTATAAACTTTCATAACTCATATATGTTTTCCATAAAGGCACATTTGACAATTCTATGCCAAGGTTTCTTAGACTTACTTATTTTGATATCCCAATGGAACTCTAAATCTTAATTCCCCAGAGAATGTTGTCTGTTGAGCCAACTGAGAATTCTCATCCAAACATTCTTCATAATATCGCATTGAAAGAACAAACTGTCTTGGGTTTCATTGTTATTGCAAAAACAACATTTGACTTCATTCAAGAATACAAATCTTCTAAATCTCTTCCTAGTTTCCAGTCTCTTGTGACAAGCCTGCCATGTTATAAATTTAACTATAGGTCTGGTCGAATTCAATTGACCGATACTCCTCCAAAGAACAAGATTACCAGACTTGTTCAACTCATCATACAAGCTACATGTGTTGAACTTGTCATTATGTATCACTGTAATCCAAATGCTCAACCCATACACACTATGCCTATTCTTCAAAATGGCTTAAAGCACCCATGAGGTAGAATTAGTAACAGGCATAGTGGCGATAGTCTGTTCTTGATATAAAAATAGTTAACCCATCGTATCCAAAGACTATCATATTTCCTATTGATGTTCCATAAAAGCTTGGCTAAACAAGCTTCGTTCTTATTAGTAATTTCCAGGATCTTCAGCCCCATCTTTTCTAGCAAAACAGGTTTTTTTTCCAAGCAATAGTAGTCTTCCTAGTGACCTTTTCAGAACCAGACCAAAGGAAAGATCTACAAATAACATCAAATTTTTCTATGACTTTCTTAGGTAAAGGAAGACATTGAAGCCAAAAAATAGTCAACGCAACTAAGCATTCCAGTGATGAATTCTAGCACAAATTTTTGCACTCTACCAGCCATAGTGAACAACTTAGCACTCCAATGATGAATTCTTGGACAAATTTTGTCAATCAAGGGGAGATAATGAATAATGTTCAACTTCTTACTAGTTAATGGAATACCCAAATATCTGAAGGGGAGCCGACCTTCAGAAAATTAAGTATCTTCTTGAATTTGCAGCCTAGTAACAAAGTCAACATTCTCAAAGAAAACTTTACATTTAAAAGAAAAAGTTTTTTTTTATATTATTTTCATTTTAAGGGCATGAGTTTTGAAAAATATTTATTAAAAATTATTAGTCTAAAATTAATTACTTAAATCAGAATGTTGGTTAAGTCTATTTTCTCACAAAAATGATCAACCTTCAAATAATTTACTAACAAAATTATTAAAATGATTATTATATTAATTGGTATTTATTAGCTACCATAAAATAATAGAAAATATTCAAAGTTTTATTTGTATATACGTTAGGAAAACATACCATTTTAAGTATTAGAATAAATATTTTAATTATTACTTCAATAATTTAATATTGAAACACTCATTTAAATTTTAAGAGTAAAAAAAATCAAAATGAATACTAATACATTTGTGTTATTTATTTCTTGAAGTTACACATATCTAATTATAATTAATGAAACACAATAATATAAAATTGTACATAATTTTCATTTTATTAAAAAAATAATCATGCTTATAAATTTTTGTGAAATATTTAACATAATTTAAAATTTGAAACAAAACAAATATTCAATATTTTGATCAGTTATTTTGTGTTCCTGTTAATATTCAATATTTTAATTAGTAACTTAAAATTCCCGTTAATATTCAACTTTTCTATTGGTAAATTGAAATTATCGTTAATATTCAATATTTTGATCAATAACTTTGTGTTCCCGTTATTTCCCACAAAAAAAATAAACGGCCTTAAAATCATTTACTATCCAAATCATTAAAAAGACTATTATGATAGCGAATGATAATTTTTTTAATAATAATGAAATTAATCAAATTAATTGACATTTATCATCTACCAAAAAAATAATAATAAAAAAAATCCAAATTTCGATTTGTAGGCACGTTATAAAAACAATTTTTTATTGGATATAAATAATAAATAAAGTAAATATAAAATAAATTATAAACATTATTATTAGATATTTATAATAAAGAAGAGGTTTAGTAAAACATATAAATATATTTTTTTTATGACCTTTTATACATAAAAAATAACTCTAAAACAATATTTAATTTCATTTTAAAAGCAAAAGTTTTATTTTTGGACTAAGATAACTTTATTGACCAAAAATAATTACACCCAAAGCAATCCCAAATGGGATTCAGCAACCCTTAACAGACAAGAGGCAACACACAACAAAGCCCTTAAGGAATAAGTAACATACCTATGTGTATCCTAAGGCTATGTATCATCCAACACCTATAGACTACAAATTATTTGATCTTGGATTCAACAATAGGAATATTACAATCATTTCCAATGGTGCTATCAGTTATAAACTTCCATAACTCATATATGGTTTCCACAAAGACAAATTTGACAACTCTATGCCAATGTTTCATAGACTTACTTATTTTGATATCCCAATTTAACTCTAAATCCCAATTGCCCAGAGAATGTTGTATGTTGAGCCAACTGAGAATTCTCCTCCAAACATTCTTCAAAATATCGCATTGAAAGAACAAATGGTCTTGGGTTTCATTGTTATTGCAAAAACAACATTTGACTTCATTCAAGAATACAAATCTTCTAAATATCTCCCTAGTTGCCATTATCTTGTGACAAACTTGCCATGTTATAAATTTAACTATAGGTCTGGTCGAATTCAATTGAAAGATACTCCTGCAAGGAACAAGATTACTAGTCTTGTTCTACTCATCATACATGCTTCATGTGTTGAACTTGTCATTATGTATTGTTGTAATCCAAATGCCCAGCCCATAAACACTATGCTTATTATTCAAAATGGCGTTAAACACCCATGAGGTAGAATTAGTAACAGGCATAGTGTCAATAGTCTGTTGCTTGGAATAAAAATAGTAAAACCATCGTATCCAAAGGCTATCTCATTTCCTATTGACGTTCTATAAAAGCTTGTCTAAACAAGATTTGTTCCAATTAGTAACATGCAGGATCTTCTGCCCATCTTTTCTAGCCGAACAAGTTTTTTTCCAAGCAATAAGAGTCTTCCTAGTGACCTTTTCAGAACCTGACCAAATAAAGGATCTGTAAATAACATCAATTCTTGCTGACTTTCTTAGGTAAAGGAAGACATTGAAGCCAAAAATTAGTCAACACAACTAAGCACTCTAGTGAGGAATTCTAGCACAAATTCTGCACTCTACCAGCCATAGTGAACAACTTAGCACTCCAGTGATGAATTCTAGCACAAATTTTGTCAATCAAGGGAAGATAATGAATAATGTTCAACTTCTTACTAGTTAATTTAATGCCCAAATATCTGAAGGGGAGTTGACCTTCAGAAAACTAAGTAGCTTCTTGAATTTGCAGCCTAGTAACAAAGTCAACATTCTCATAGAAAACTTTACATTTAAAAGAAAAAGTTTTTTTTTTATATATTATTTTCTTTTCAAGAGCAGGAATTTTAAAAATTATTTATTACAATGATTAGTCATAACAATAATTACTTAAATCAGAAGGTTAGTTAAGTCAATTCTCTTTCAAAAATGATCAACCTTAAAATAATTTACTAATAAAATTATTAAAATGATTATTATATTAATTGGTATTTATTAGCTACCATAAAATAATAGAAAATATCCAAAGTTTTATTTGTATATACGTTAGAAAAACATACCATTTTAATAATTAGAATAAATATTTTAATTGATAATTCTATAATTTAATATTGAAACACATCCTTTAAATTTTGAGTGTAAAAAAAAATCAAAATGAATACTAATACATTTTTGTTAGTTATTTCTTGATGTTACACATAACTAATTTTAATTAATGAAACACAATAATATAAAATTGTATATAATTTTCAATTGTATTTTAAATAATCATGCTTCTAAATTTTTGTGAAATACTTAAAATAATTTATTATTTGAAACAAAGCAAATATTCAATATTTTGATAAGTAAATTCGTGTTCCTGTTAATATTCAATATTTTAATTAGTAACTTTATGTTCCCGTTAATATTCAACTTTTCCATTAGTAACTTCAAATTATCGTTAATATTCAATATTTAGATCAGTAACTTCGTGTTCCCGTTACTTCCCACAAAAAAATAAATAAGCGGCCTTAAAATCATTTACTATTCAAATCATTAAAATGACTATTATGATAATGAATGATAAAAATATTAATAATAATGAAATTAATCAAATTAATTGACAATTATTATCTACCATAAAATAATAATAAAAAAAAATTCAAATTTCTATTTGTAGGCACGTTACAAAAACAATTTTTTATTAATTATAAAAAATAAATCAAGTTAATATAAAATAAATTATAAACATTATTATTAGATATTTATAATAAAGAAGAGGTTTAGTAATACATATAAATATATTTTTTCATGACCTTTTTTACATAAAAATAACTCTAAAACAATCTTTAATTTTATTTTAAAAGCAAAAGTTTTTTTTTTGGAATAAGATAACTTTATTGACCAAAAACAATTACACCCAAAGCAATCCCAAATGTGATTCAACAACACATAGCAGACAAGAGGCAACACACAACAAAGCCCTTAAGGAATAAGTAACATACATATGTGTATCCTACGACTATGTATCATCCAACACCTAAAGACTACAAAGTATTTGATCTTGGATTCAACAATAGGAATATTACAATAATTTCTAATGGTGTTATTAATTATAAAGTTCCATAACTCATATATGGTTTCCACAAAGGCACATTTGACAACTCTACGCCAAGGTTTCTTAGACTTACTTATTTTGTTATCCCAATTGAACTCTAAATCCCAAATGCCCAGAGAATCTTGTATGTTGAGCCAACTGAGAATTCTCCTCCAAACATTCTTCATAATATCGCATTGAAAGAACAAATGGTCTTGGGTTTCATTGTTATTGCAAAATCAACATTTGACTTCATTCAAGAATCCAAATCATTTAAATCTCTCCCTAGTTTCCAGTCTCTTGTGAGAAGCTTGCCATGTTATAAATTAAACTATAGGTCTAGTCGAATTCAATTGAAAGATACTCCTCCAAGGAACAAGATTACCAGACTTGTTCAGCTCATCATATAGGCTACATCTGTTGAACTTGTCATTATATATCGAGGTAATCCAAATGCTCAACCCATACACACAATGCATATTCTTGAAAATCGTTTTAAACACCCATGGGGTAGAATTAGTAACAGGCATAGTGGAAATAGTCTATTGCTTGATATAAAAATAGTAAACTCATCGTATCCAAAGACTATTAGATTTCCTATTGATGTTCCAAAAAATCTTGGCTAAACAAGCTTTGTTCCAATTAGTAATATCCAGGATATTTAGCCCCATCTTTTCTAGCAGAACATGTTTTTTTTTTCCAAGCCATAATAGTCTTCTTAGTGACCTTTTCAGAACCTGACCAAAGAAAGGATTTGCAAATAACATCAATTTTTGCTATGACTTTCTTAGTTAAAGGAAGACATTGAAGCCAAAAGTCAGTCAACGCAACTAAGCACTCCAGTGATGAATTCTAGCACAAATTTTAGCTCTCTACCAGCCATAGTGAACAACTTAGCACTCCAGTGATGAATTCTAGCACAAATTTTGTCAATCAAGGGGAGATAATGAATAATGTTCAACTTCTTACTAGTTAATGGAATGCCCAAATATCTGAAGGGGAGCTGACCTTAGTAAAATTAAGTAGCTTCTTGAATTTGCAGCCTAGTAACAAAGTCAACATTCTTAAAGAAAAGTTTATATTTAAAAGAAAAAGTTGTTTTATCTATTATTTTTTTTAAGAGCAGGAATTTTGAAAATTATTTATTAAAAATGATCAGTCATAAAATTAATTACTTAAATCGGAAGGTTGGTTAAGTCTATTCTCTCACAAAAATGTTCAACCTTAAAATAATTTACTAATAAAATTATTAAAATGATTATTAGATTAATTGTTAGTTCGTAGCTACCATAAAATAATAGAAAATATCCAAATTTTATTTGTATATACGTTTCAAAAACATACCATTTTAAGTATTAGAATAAGTATTTTAATTGTTACTTCTATAATTTAATATTGAAACACATCCTTTAAATTTTAAGCGTAAAAATAAAAATAAAAATGAATACTAATACATTTGTGTTAATTATTTCTTGATGTTCCACATAACTAATTATAATTAATTAAACACAATAATATAAAATTGTATATAATTTTCATTTTTTATTAAAATAATCATACTTATAGATTTTTGTGAAATATTTAAAATAATTTATAATTAGAAAAAAAAATCAAATATTCAATATTTTGATCAGTAATTTCGTGTTCCTGTTAATATTCAATATTTTAATTACTAACTTCATGTTCCCGTTAATATTCAACTTTTCTATTTGTAACTTCAAATTCTCGTTAATATTCAATATTTTGATCAGTAACTTCGTGTTCCCGTTACTTCCCACACAAAAATAAACGACCTTAAAATCATTTACTATCCGAATCATTAAAACGACTATCATGATAGTGAATGATAAAAAATTTAAGGTGAATTCTTATCTACCCACCTCAAAAAGTTGGGTAGAGTTACCCATAATGTAATTTGCATTGGAATTGCTTTGGAAATCTGAAAAGTTTGAACTATTAAATAAATAAATATATGCAATAAAATGATATGACATTATTTGATTGGAGGAATGTACATTACCCAACTTTTTATGGTGGGTAGAGAAGTTGTATCCAAAATTTAATAATAATGAAATTAATCAAATTAATTGACATTTATTATCAACCATAAAATAATAAAAAATATCCAAAAAACAATTACACCCAAAGCAATCCCAAATGGGATTCAGCAACACCTAGCAAACAAGAGGCAACACACAACAAAGCCCTAAGTTAAATTCATATGTGTATCCTAAGGTTATGTGTCATCCAACACCTATAGACTACAAAGTATTTGAACTTGGATTCAACAATAGGAATATTACAATCATTTCCAATGGTGCTATCAGTTATAAAATCCCATAACTCATATATGGTTTCCACAAAGGCACATTTGACAACTCTATGCCAATGTTTCATAGACTTACTTATTTTGATATCCCAATTGAACTCTAAATCCCAATTGCCCAGAGAATGTTGTATATTGAGCCAACTGAGAATTCTCCTCCAAACATTCTTCAAAATATCGCATTGAAAGAACAAATGGTCTTGGGTTTCTTTGTTATTGGAAAAACAACATTTGACTTCATTCAAGAATCAAAATCTTGTAAATATCTCCCTAATTGCTAGTCTCTTCTGACAAGCTTGCCGTGTTATAAATTTAACTATAGGCCTGGTTGAATTCAATTGAAATATACTCCTCCAAGGAACAAGATTACTAGACTTGTTCTACTCATCATACATGCTACATGTGTTGAACTTGTCATTATGTATCGTTGTAATCCAAATGCTCAGCCCATACACACTATGCTTATTCTTCAAAATGGCGTTAAACACCCAAGAGGTAGAATTAGTAACAAGCATAATGTAAATAGTCTGTTGCTTGGAATAAAAATAGTCAAACCATCGTATCCAAAGACTATCTCATTTCCTATTGATGTCCCATAAAAGCTTGGCTAAACAAGCTTTGTTCCAATTAGTAACATCCAGGATCTTCTGCCCCATCTTTTCTAGCCGAACAAGTTTTTTTCCAAGCAATAAGAGTCTTCCTAGTGACCATTTCAGAACCTGACCAAAGAAAGGATATGTAAATAACATCAATTCTTGCTGACTGTCTTAGATAAAGGAAGACATTGAAGCCAAAAATTAGTCAACACAACTAAGCACTCTAGTGAGGAATTCTAGCACAAATTTTTGCACTCTTCCAGCCATAGTGAACAACTTAGCACTCCAGTGATGAATTCTAGCTCAAATTTTGTCAATCAAGGGGAGATAATCAATAATGTTCAACTTCTTACTAGTTAATGGAATGCCCAAATATCTGAAGGGGAGCTGACCTTCAGAAAATTAAGTAGCTTCTTCAATTTGCAGCCTAGTAACAAAGTCAACATTCTCAAAGAAAACTTTACATTTAAAAGAAATTTTTTTTTTATATATTATTTTCTTTTTAAGAGCAGGAATTTTAAAAATTATTTATTAAAAATGATTAGTCATAAAATTAATTACTTAAATCAGAAGGTTGGTTAAGTCAATTCTCTCACAAAAATGATCAACCTTAAAATAATTTACTAATAAAATTATTAAAATTATTATTATATTAATTGGTATTTATTAACATACCATGTTAAGAATTAGAATAAATATTTTAAATTTTAATTCTATAATTTAATATTGAAGCACATCCTTTAAATTTAAAGTGTAAAAAAAATCAAAATGAATACTAATACATTTGTGTTCGTTATTTCTTGATGTTACACATAACTAATTCTAATTATTGAAACACAATAATATAAAATTGTATATAATTTTATTTATTTTTAAATAATCATGCTTATAAAATTTTGTGAAATACTTAAAATAATTTATAATTTGAAACAAAGCAAATATTCGATATTTTGATCAGTATTTCGTGTTCATGTTAGTATTCAAATATTTTAATTAGTAACTTTATGTTCCCGTTAATATTCAACTTTTCCATTAGTAACTTCAAATTATCGTTAATAATCAATATTTTGATTGGTAACTTCGTGTTCCCATTACTTCCCACAATAAAAGTGAGGGCCTTAAAATCATTTACTATCCAAATCATTAAAACGACTATTATGATAGTGAATGATAAAATATTTAATAATAATGAAATTAATCAAATTAACAGATATTTATTATCTACCATAAAATAATAATAAATAAATCCAAATTTTTATTTGTAGGCACGTTATAAAAACAATTTTTTATTAATTATCAAAAATAAATCAAGTTAATATAAAATAAATTATAAACATTATTAGATATTTATAATAAAGAAGAGGTTTAGTAATACATATAAATATATTTTTTTCATGACCTTTTATATATAAAAATAACTCTAAAACAATTTTTAATTTTATTTTAAAAGCAATTTTTTTTTTTGGGAATAAGATAACTTTATTGACCAAAAACAATTACACCCAAAGCAATCCCAAATGGGATTCAACAACACCTAGAAGACAAGAGGCAACACATAACAAAGCCCTTAAGGAATAAGTAACATACATATGTGAATCCTAAGGCTATGTATCATCCAACACCTAAAGACTACAAACTTTTTGATCTTGGATTCAAAAATAGGAATATTACAATCATTTCTAATGGTGCTATTTATTATAAACTTCCATAACTCATATATGGTTTCCAAAAAGGCACATTTGACAACTCTACGCCAAGGTAATTTCTTAGACTTACTTATTTTGATATCCCAATTGAACTCTAAATCCCAACTGCCCAGAGAATCTTGTATGTTAAGCCAACTGAGAATTCTCCTCCAAACATACTTCATAATATCGCATTGAAAGAACAAATGGTCTTGGGTTTCATTGTTATTGCAAAATCAAGATTTGACTTCATTCAAGAATCCAAATCTTTTAAATCTTTCCCTAGTTGCCAGTCTCTTCTAACAAGCTTGCCATGTTATACATTTAACTATAGGTCTGGTCGAATTCAATTGAAAGATACTCCTCCAAGGAACAAGATTACCAGACTTGTTCAGCTCATCATACATGCTACATGTATTGAACTTGTCATCATGTATCGATGTAATCCAAATGCTCAGCCCATACACACTATGCCTATTCTTCAAAATGAATTTAAACACCCATGAGGTAATATTAGTAACAGACATAGTGGCAATAGTCTGTTGCATGATATAAAAATAATCAAACCCATCGTATCCAAAGACTATTAGATTTCAAATTGATGTTCCATATAAGCTTGGCTAAACAAGCTTTGTTCCAATTAGTAATATCCAGGATCTTCAGCCCCATCATTTCTAGTCGAACAAGTTTTTATTCCAAGCAATAATAGTCTTCCTAGTGACCTTTTCAGAACCTGAACAAAGGAAGGATTTGCAAATAACATCAATTTTTGCTAGGACTTTCTTATGTAAAGGAAGACATTGAAACCAAAAAATAGTCAACGCAACTAAGCACTTCTGTGATGAATTCTAGCACAAATTATTGCACTCTACCAGCCATAATGAACAACTTAGCCTTCCAATGACGAATTCTAGTACAAATTTTGCCAATCAAGGGGAGATAATGAATAATGTTCAACTTCTTACTAGTTAATGGAATGCCCAAATATCTGAAGGGGAGCCGACCTTTAGAAAATTAAGTAGCTTCTTGAATTTGCAGCCTAGTAACAAATTCAACATTCTCAAAGAAAACTTTACATTTAAAAGAAAAAGTTTTTTTATATATTATTTTCTTTTTAAGAGCATGAGTTTTGAAAATTATTTATTAAAATTATTTGTCATACAATTAATTACTTAAATCAGAAGGTTGGTTAAGTCTATTCTCTCACAAAAATGATCAACCTTAAATTAATATAATAATAAAATTAGTAAAATGATTATTATATTAATTGGTATTTATTAGCTACCATAAAATAATAGAAAATATCCAAAGTTTTATTTATATATACGTTAGGAAAACATAGTATTTTAAGTATTAGAGTAAATATTTCAATTATAACTTCTATAATTTAATATTGAAACACATCCTTTTAATTTTAAGCGTAAAAAATAAATCAAAATTAATACTAATACATTTGTATTAGTTATTACATTATGTTAGACATAACTAATTATAATTAATGAAACACATTAATATAAAATTGTATATAATTTTCATTTTATTAAAAAAATAATCATGCTTATAAATTTTTGTGAAATATTTAAAATAATTTATAATTTGAGACAAAGCAAATATTCAATATTTTGATCAGAAATTATCGTTAATATTCAATATTTGATCGGTCACTCCGTGTTCCCGTTACTTCCCACAAAAAAATAAACGGCCTTAAAATCATTTACTATCCAAATCATTAATACGACTATTATGATAGAGAATGATAAATTTTTTAATAATAATGAAATTAATCAAATTAATTGACATTTATTATCTACCAAAAAATAATAATAAAAAAATCCGAATTTCTATTTTTAGGCACGTTATGAAAACAACTTTTTATTGTATATAAATAATAAATCATGTAAATATAAAATAAATTATAAATATTATTATTAGATATTTATAATAAAGAAGAGGTTTAGTAAAACATATAAATATATATTTTTTTCATGACCTTTTATACATAAAAATAACTCAAAAAAAATGTTTAATTTCATTTTAAAAGCAAATTTGTTTATTTTGGAATAAGATAACTTTATTGACCAAAAACAATTACACCCAAAGCAATCCCAAATGGGATTCAACAACACCTAGCAGACAAGAGGCAACACACAACAAAGCCCTAAGTAACATTCATATGTGTATCCTAAGGCTATGTATCATCCAACACCTATAGACTACAAAGTATTTGATCTTGGATTCAATAATAGGAATATTACAATCATTTCCAATGGTGCTATCAGTTATAAACTTTCATAACTCATATATGTTTTCCATAAAGGCACATTTGACAATTCTATGCCAAGGTTTCTTAGACTTACTTATTTTGATATCCCAATGGAACTCTAAATCTTAATTCCCCAGAGAATGTTGTCTGTTGAGCCAACTGAGAATTCTCATCCAAACATTCTTCATAATATCGCATTGAAAGAACAAACTGTCTTGGGTTTCATTGTTATTGCAAAAACAACATTTGACTTCATTCAAGAATACAAATCTTCTAAATCTCTTCCTAGTTTCCAGTCTCTTGTGACAAGCCTGCCATGTTATAAATTTAACTATAGGTCTGGTCGAATTCAATTGACCGATACTCCTCCAAAGAACAAGATTACCAGACTTGTTCAACTCATCATACAAGCTACATGTGTTGAACTTGTCATTATGTATCACTGTAATCCAAATGCTCAACCCATACACACTATGCCTATTCTTCAAAATGGCTTAAAGCACCCATGAGGTAGAATTAGTAACAGGCATAGTGGCGATAGTCTGTTCTTGATATAAAAATAGTTAACCCATCGTATCCAAAGACTATCATATTTCCTATTGATGTTCCATAAAAGCTTGGCTAAACAAGCTTCGTTCTTATTAGTAATTTCCAGGATCTTCAGCCCCATCTTTTCTAGCAAAACAGGTTTTTTTTCCAAGCAATAGTAGTCTTCCTAGTGACCTTTTCAGAACCAGACCAAAGGAAAGATCTACAAATAACATCAAATTTTTCTATGACTTTCTTAGGTAAAGGAAGACATTGAAGCCAAAAAATAGTCAACGCAACTAAGCATTCCAGTGATGAATTCTAGCACAAATTTTTGCACTCTACCAGCCATAGTGAACAACTTAGCACTCCAATGATGAATTCTTGGACAAATTTTGTCAATCAAGGGGAGATAATGAATAATGTTCAACTTCTTACTAGTTAATGGAATACCCAAATATCTGAAGGGGAGCCGACCTTCAGAAAATTAAGTATCTTCTTGAATTTGCAGCCTAGTAACAAAGTCAACATTCTCAAAGAAAACTTTACATTTAAAAGAAAAAGTTTTTTTTTATATTATTTTCTTTTTAAGGGCATGAGTTTTGAAAAATATTTATTAAAAATTATTAGTCTAAAATTAATTACTTAAATCAGAATGTTGGTTAAGTCTATTTTCTCACAAAAATGATCAACCTTCAAATAATTTACTAACAAAATTATTAAAATGATTATTATATTAATTGGTATTTATTAGCTACCATAAAATAATAGAAAATATTCAAAGTTTTATTTGTATATACGTTAGGAAAACATACCATTTTAAGTATTAGAATAAATATTTTAATTATTACTTCAATAATTTAATATTGAAACACTCATTTAAATTTTAAGAGTAAAAAAAATCAAAATGAATACTAATACATTTGTGTTATTTATTTCTTGAAGTTACACATATCTAATTATAATTAATGAAACACAATAATATAAAATTGTACATAATTTTCATTTTATTAAAAAAATAATCATGCTTATAAATTTTTGTGAAATATTTAACATAATTTAAAATTTGAAACAAAACAAATATTCAATATTTTGATCAGTTATTTTGTGTTCCTGTTAATATTCAATATTTTAATTAGTAACTTAAAATTCCCGTTAATATTCAACTTTTCTATTGGTAAATTGAAATTATCGTTAATATTCAATATTTTGATCAATAACTTTGTGTTCCCGTTATTTCCCACAAAAAAAATAAACGGCCTTAAAATCATTTACTATCCAAATCATTAAAAAGACTATTATGATAGCGAATGATAATTTTTTTAATAATAATGAAATTAATCAAATTAATTGACATTTATCATCTACCAAAAAAATAATAATAAAAAAAATCCAAATTTCGATTTGTAGGCACGTTATAAAAACAATTTTTTATTGGATATAAATAATAAATAAAGTAAATATAAAATAAATTATAAACATTATTATTAGATATTTATAATAAAGAAGAGGTTTAGTAAAACATATAAATATATTTTTTTTATGACCTTTTATACATAAAAAATAACTCTAAAACAATATTTAATTTCATTTTAAAAGCAAAAGTTTTATTTTTGGACTAAGATAACTTTATTGACCAAAAATAATTACACCCAAAGCAATCCCAAATGGGATTCAGCAACCCTTAACAGACAAGAGGCAACACACAACAAAGCCCTTAAGGAATAAGTAACATACCTATGTGTATCCTAAGGCTATGTATCATCCAACACCTATAGACTACAAATTATTTGATCTTGGATTCAACAATAGGAATATTACAATCATTTCCAATGGTGCTATCAGTTATAAACTTCCATAACTCATATATGGTTTCCACAAAGACAAATTTGACAACTCTATGCCAATGTTTCATAGACTTACTTATTTTGATATCCCAATTTAACTCTAAATCCCAATTGCCCAGAGAATGTTGTATGTTGAGCCAACTGAGAATTCTCCTCCAAACATTCTTCAAAATATCGCATTGAAAGAACAAATGGTCTTGGGTTTCATTGTTATTGCAAAAACAACATTTGACTTCATTCAAGAATACAAATCTTCTAAATATCTCCCTAGTTGCCATTATCTTGTGACAAACTTGCCATGTTATAAATTTAACTATAGGTCTGGTCGAATTCAATTGAAAGATACTCCTGCAAGGAACAAGATTACTAGTCTTGTTCTACTCATCATACATGCTTCATGTGTTGAACTTGTCATTATGTATTGTTGTAATCCAAATGCCCAGCCCATAAACACTATGCTTATTATTCAAAATGGCGTTAAACACCCATGAGGTAGAATTAGTAACAGGCATAGTGTCAATAGTCTGTTGCTTGGAATAAAAATAGTAAAACCATCGTATCCAAAGGCTATCTCATTTCCTATTGACGTTCTATAAAAGCTTGTCTAAACAAGATTTGTTCCAATTAGTAACATGCAGGATCTTCTGCCCATCTTTTCTAGCCGAACAAGTTTTTTTCCAAGCAATAAGAGTCTTCCTAGTGACCTTTTCAGAACCTGACCAAATAAAGGATCTGTAAATAACATCAATTCTTGCTGACTTTCTTAGGTAAAGGAAGACATTGAAGCCAAAAATTAGTCAACACAACTAAGCACTCTAGTGAGGAATTCTAGCACAAATTCTGCACTCTACCAGCCATAGTGAACAACTTAGCACTCCAGTGATGAATTCTAGCACAAATTTTGTCAATCAAGGGAAGATAATGAATAATGTTCAACTTCTTACTAGTTAATTTAATGCCCAAATATCTGAAGGGGAGTTGACCTTCAGAAAACTAAGTAGCTTCTTGAATTTGCAGCCTAGTAACAAAGTCAACATTCTCATAGAAAACTTTACATTTAAAAGAAAAAGTTTTTTTTTTATATATTATTTTCTTTTCAAGAGCAGGAATTTTAAAAATTATTTATTACAATGATTAGTCATAACAATAATTACTTAAATCAGAAGGTTAGTTAAGTCAATTCTCTTACAAAAATGATCAACCTTAAAATAATTTACTAATAAAATTATTAAAATGATTATTATATTAATTGGTATTTATTAGCTACCATAAAATAATAGAAAATATCCAAAGTTTTATTTGTATATACGTTAGAAAAACATACCATTTTAATAATTAGAATAAATATTTTAATTGATAATTCTATAATTTAATATTGAAACACATCCTTTAAATTTTGAGTGTAAAAAAAAATCAAAATGAATACTAATCCATTTGTGTTAGTTATTTCTTGATGTTACACATAACTAATTTTAATTAATGAAACACAATAATATAAAATTGTATATAATTTTCAATTGTATTTTAAATAATCATGCTTCTAAATTTTTATGAAATACTTAAAATAATTTATAATTTGAAACAAAGCAAATATTCAATATTTTGATAAGTAAATTCGTGTTCCTGTTAATATTCAATATTTTAATTAGTAACTTTATGTTCCCGTTAATATTCAACTTTTCCATTAGTAACTTCAAATTATCGTTAATATTCAATATTTAGATCAGTAACTTCGTGTTCCCGTTACTTCCCACAAAAAAAAATAAGCGGCCTTAAAATCATTTACTATTCAAATCATTAAAACGACTATTATGATAATGAATGATAAAAATATTAATAATAATGAAATTAATCAAATTAATTGACAATTATTATCTACCATAAAATAATAATAAAAAAAAATCCAAATTTCTATTTGTAGGCACGTTACAAAAACAATTTTTTATTAATTATAAAAAATAAATCAAGTTAATATAAAATAAATTATAAACATTATTATTAGATATTTATAATAAAGAAGAGGTTTAGTAATACATATAAATATATTTTTTCATGACCATTTTTACATAAAAATAACTCTAAAACAATCTTTAATTTTATTTTAAAAGCAAAAGTTTTTTTTTTTGGAATAAGATAACTTTATTGACCAAAAACAATTACACCCAAAGCAATCCCAAATGTGATTCAACAACACATAGCAGACAAGAGGCAACACACAACAAAGCCCTTAAGGAATAAGTAACATACATATGTGTATCCTACGACTATGTATCATCCAACACCTAAAGACTACAAAGTATTTGATCTTGGATTCAACAATAGGAATATTACAATCATTTCTAATGGTGTTATTAATTATAAAGTTCCATAACTCATATATGGTTTCCACAAAGGCACATTTGACAACTCTACGCCAAGGTTTCTTAGACTTACTTATTTTGTTATCCCAATTGAACTCTAAATCCCAAATGCCCAGAGAATCTTGTATGTTGAGCCAACTGAGAATTCTCCTCCAAACATTCTTCATAATATCGCATTGAAAGAACAAATGGTCTTGGGTTTCATTGTTATTGCAAAATCAACATTTGACTTCATTCAAGAATCCAAATCATTTAAATCTATCCCTAGTTTCCAGTCTCTTGTGAGAAGCTTGCCATGTTATAAATTAAACTATAGGTCTAGTCGAATTCAATTGAAAGATACTCCTCCAAGGAACAAGATTACCAGACTTGTTCAGCTCATCATATAGGCTACATCTGTTGAACTTGTCATTATATATCGAGATAATCCAAATGCTCAACCCATACACACAATGCATATTCTTGAAAATCGTTTTAAACACCCATGGGGTAGAATTAGTAACAGGCATAGTGGAAATAGTCTATTGCTTGATATAAAAATAGTAAACTCATCGTATCCAAAGACTATTAGATTTCCTATTGATGTTCCAAAAAATCTTGGCTAAACAAGCTTTGTTCCAATTAGTAATATCCAGGATATTTAGCCCCATCTTTTCTAGCAGAACATGTTTTTTTTCCAAGCCATAATAGTCTTCTTAGTGACCTTTTCAGAACCTGACCAAAGAAAGGATTTGCAAATAACATCAATTTTTGCTATGACTTTCTTAGTTAAAGGAAGACATTGAAGCCAAAAGTCAGTCAACGCAACTAAGCACTCCAGTGATGAATTCTAGCACAAATTTTAGCTCTCTACCAGCCATAGTGAACAACTTAGCACTCCAGTGATGAATTCTAGCACAATTTTTGTCAATCAAGGGGAGATAATGAATAATGTTCAACTTCTTACTAGTTAATGGAATGCCCAAATATCTGAAGGGGAGCTGACCTTAGTAAAATTAAGTAGCTTCTTGAATTTGCAGCCTAGTAACAAAGTCAACATTCTCAAAGAAAAGTTTATATTTAAAAGAAAAAGTTGTTTTATCTATTATATTTTTTAAGAGCAGGAATTTTGAAAATTATTTATTAAAAATGATCAGTCATAAAATTAATTACTTAAATCGGAAGGTTGGTTAAGTCTATTCTCTCACAAAAATGTTCAACCTTAAAATAATTTACTAATAAAATTATTAAAATGATTATTAGATTAATTGTTAGTTCGTAGCTACCTAAAAATAATAGAAAATATCCAAATTTTATTTGTATATACGTTTCAAAAACATACCATTTTAAGTATTAGAATAAATATTTTAATTGTTACTTCTATAATTTAATATTGAAACACATCCTTTAAATTTTAAGCGTAAAAATAAAAATAAAAATGAATACTAATACATTTGTGTTAATTATTTCTTGATGTTCCACATAACTAATTATAATTAATTAAACACAATAATATAAAATTGTATATAATTTTCATTTTTTATTTAAATAATCATACTTATAAATTTTTTTGAAATATTTAAAATAATTTATAATTAGAAAAAAAAATCAAATATTCAATATTTTGATCAGTAATTTCGTGTTCCTGTTAATATTCAATATTTTAATTAGTAACTTCATGTTCCCGTTAATATTCAACTTTTCTATTAGTAACTTCAAATTCTCGTTAATATTCAATATTTTGATCAGTAACTTCGTGTTCCCGTTACTTCCCACACAAAAATAAATGACCTTAAAATCATTTACTATCCGAATCATTAAAACGACTATTATGATAGTGAATGATAAAAAATTTAAGGTGAATTCTTATCTACCCACCTCAAAAAGTTGGGTAGAGTTACCCATAATGTAATTTGCATTGGAATTGCTTTGGAAATCTGAAAAGTTTGAACTATTAAATAAATAAATATATGCAATAAAATGATATGACATTATTTGATTGGAGGAATGTACATTACCCAACTTTTTATAGTGGGTAGAGAAGTTGTCCCCAAAATTTAATAATAATGAAATTAATCAAATTAATTGACATTTATTATCAACCATAAAATAATAAAAAATATCCAAAAACAATTACACCCAAAGCAATCCCAAATGGGATTCAGCAACACCTAGCAAACAAGAGGCAACACACAACAAAGCCCTAAGTTAAATTCATATGTGTATCCTAAGGCTATGTGTCATCCAACACCTATAGACTACAAAGTATTTGAACTTGGATTCAACAATAGGAATATTACAATCATTTCCAATGGTGCTATCAGTTATAAAATTCCATAACTCATATATGGTTTCCACAAAGGCACATTTGACAACTCTAGGACAATGTTTCATAGACTTACTTATTTTGATATCCCAATTGAACTCTAAATCCCAATTGCCCAGAGAATGTTGTATATTGAGCCAACTGAGAATTCTCCTCCAAACATTCTTCAAAATATCGCATTGAAAGAACAAATGGTCTTGGGTTTCTTTGTTATTGGAAAAACAACATTTGACTTCATTCAAGAATCAAAATCTTGTAAATATCTCCCTAGTTGCTAGTCTCTTCTGACAAGCTTGCCGTGTTATAAATTTAACTATAGGCCTGGTCGAATTCAATTGAAATATACTCCTCCAAGGAACAAGATTACTAGACTTGTTCTACTCATCATACATGCTACATGTGTTGAACTAGTCATTATGTATCGTTGTAATCCAAATTCTCAGCCCATACACACTATGCTTATTCTTCAAAATGGCGTTAAACACCCAAGAGGTAGAATTAGTAACAAGCATAATGCAAATAGTCTGTTGCTTGGAATAAAAATAGTCAAACCATCGTATCCAAAGTCTATCTCATTTCCTATTGATATTCCATAAAAGCTTGGCTAAACAAGCTTTGTTCCAATTAGTAACATCCAGGATCTTCTGCCCCATCTTTTCTAGCCGAACAAGTTTTTTTACAAGCAATAAGAGTCTTCCTAGTGACCATTTCAGAACCTGACCAAAGAAAGGATATGTAAATAACATCAATTCTTGCTGACTGTCTTAGTTAAAGGAAGACATTGAAGCCAAAAATTAGTCAACACAACTAAGCACTCTAGTGAGGAATTCTAGCACAAATTTTTGCACTCTTCCAGCCATAGTGAACAACTTAGCACTCCAGTGATGAATTCTAGCACAAATTTTGTCAATCAAGGGGAGATAATCAATAATGTTCAACTTCTTACTAGTTAATGGAATGTCCAAATATCTGAAGGGGAACTGACCTTCAGAAAATTAAGTAGCTTCTTCAATTTGCAGCCTAGTAACAAAGTCAACATTCTCAAAGAAAACTTTATATTTAAAAGAATTTTTTTTTATATATTATTTTCTTTTTAAGAGCAAGAATTTTAAAATTTATTTATTAAAAATGATTAGTCATAAAATTAATTACTTAAATCAGAAGGTTGGTTAAGTCAATTCTCTCACAATAATGATCAACCTTAAAATAATTTACTAATAAAATTATTAAAATGATTATTATATTAATTGGTATTTATTAACATACCATGTTAAGAATTAGAAAAAATATTTTAAATGTTAATTCTATAATTTAATATTTAAGCACATCCTTTAAATTTAAAGTGTAAAAAAAAATCAAAATGAATACTAATACATTTGTGTTAGTTATTTCTTGATGTTACACATAACTAATTCTAATTAATGAAACACAATAATATAAAATTGTATATAATTTTATTTATTTTTAAATAATCATGCTTATAAAATTTTGTGAAATACTTAAAATAATTTATAATTTGAAACAAAGCAAATATTCGATATTTTGATAAGTATTTCGTGTTCATGTTAATATTCAATATTTTAATTAGTAACTTTATGTTCCCGTTAATATTCAACTTTTCCATTAGTAACTTCAAATTATCGTTAATATTCAATATTTTGATTGGTAACTTCGTGTTCTCGTTACTTCCCACAATAAAATAGACAACCTTAAAATCATTTACTATCCAAATCATTAAAACGACTATTATGATAGTGAATGATAAAATATTTAATAATAATGAAATTAATCAAATTAACAGATATTTATTATCTACCATAAAATAATAATAAAAAAATCCAAATTTCTATTTGTAGGCACGTTATAAAAACAATTTTTTATTAATTATCAAAAATAAATCAAGATAATATAAAATAAATTATAAACATTATTAGATATTTATAATAAAGAAGAGGTTTAGTAATACATATAAATATATCTTTTTCATGACCTTTTATATATAAAAATAACACTAAAACAATCTTTAATTTTATTTTAAAAGCAATTTTTTTTTTGGGAATAAGATAACTTTATTGACCAAAAACAATTACACCCAAAGCAATCCCAAATGGGATTCAACAACACCTAGAAGACAAGAGGCAACACACAACAAAGCCCTTAAGGAATAAGTAACATACATATGTGAATCCTAAGGCTATGTATCATCCAACACCTAAAGACTACAAACTATTTGATCTTGGATTCAAAAATAGGAATATTACAATCATTTCTAATGGTGCTATTAATTATAAACTTTCATAACTCATATATGGTTTCCACAAAGGCACATTTGACAACTCTACGCCAAGGTAATTTCTTAGACTTACTTATTTTGATATCCCAATTGAACTCTAAATCCCAACTGCCCAGAGAATCTTGATGTTGAGCCAACTGAGAATTCTCCTCCAAACATACTTCATAATATCGCATTGAAAGAACAAATGGTCTTGGGTTTCATTGTTATTGCAAAATCAATATTTGACTTCATTCAAGAATCCAAATCTTTTAAATCTTTCCCTAGTAGCCAGTCTCTTCTGACAAGCTTGCCATGTTATACATTTAACTATAGGTCTGGTCGAATTCAATTGAAAGATACTCCTCCAAGGAACAAGATTACCAGACTTGTTCCTCTCATCATACATGCTACATGTATTGAACTTGTCATCATGTATCTATGTAATCCAAATGCTCAGCCCATACACACTATGCCTATTCTTCAAAATGACTTTAAACACCCATGAGGTAGTATTAGTAACAGGCATAGTGGCAATAGTCTGTTGCATGATATAAAAATAATCAAACCCATCGTATCCAAAGACTATTAGATTTCAAATTGATGTTCCATATAAGCTTGGCTAAACAAGCTTTGTTCCAATTAGTAATATCCAGGATCTTCAGCCCCATCATTTCTAGTCGAACAAGTTTTTATTCCAAGCAATAATAGTCTTCCTAGTGACCTTTTTAGAACCTGAACAAAGGAAGGATCTGCAAATAACATCAATTTTTGCTATGAATTTCTCATGTAAAGGAAGACATTGAAACCAAAAAATAGTCAACACAACTAAGCACTTCTGTGATGAATTCTAGCACAAATTATTGCACTCTACCAGCCATAGTGAACAACTTAGCCTTCCAATGAAGAATTCTAGTACAAATTTTGCCAATCAAGGGGAGATAATGAATAATGTTCAACTTCTTACTAGTTAATAGAATGCCCAAATATCTGAAGGGGAGCCGACCTTCAGAAAATTAAGTAGCTTCATGAATTTGCAGCCTAGTAACAAATTCAACATTCTCAAAGAAAACTTTACATTTAAAAGAAAAAGTTTTTTTATATTTTATTTTCTTTTTAAGAGCATGAGTTTTGAAAATTATTTATTAAAATTATTAGTCATACAATTAATTACTTAAATCAGAAGGTTGGTTAAGTCTATTCTCTCACAAAAATGATCAACCTTAAAATAATATACTAATAAAATTATTAAAATGATTATTATATTAATTGGTATTTATTAGCTACCATAAAATAATAGAAAATATCCGAAGTTTTATTTGTATATACGTTAGGAAAACATACCATTTTAAGTATTAGAGTAAATATTTCAATTATAACTTCTATAATTTAATATTGAAACACATCCTTTTAATTTTAAGCGTAAAAAAAAAATCAAAATTAATACTAATACATTTGTATTAGTTATTTCTTGATGTTAGACATAACTAATTATAATTAATGAAACACAATAATATAAAATTGTATATAATTTTCATTTTATTAAAAAAATAATCATGCTTATAAATTTTTGTGAAATATTTAAAATAATTTATAATTTGAGACAAAGCAAATATTCAATATTTTGATCAGAAATTATCGTTAATATTCAATATTTGATCAGTAACTTCGTGTTCCCGTTACTTCCCACAAAAAAATAAACGGCCTTAAAATCATTTACTATCCAAATCATTAAAACGATTATTATGATAGCGAATGATAATTTTTTTAATAATAATGAAATTAATCAAATTAATTGACATTTATTATCTACCAAAAAGTAATAATAAAAAAATCCGAATTTCTATTTTTAGGCACGTTATGAAAACAACTTTTTTATTGTATATAAATAATAAATCATGTAAATATAAAATAAATTATAAACATAATTATTAGATATTTATAATAAAGAAGAGGTTTAGTAAAACATATAAATATATATTTTTTTCATGACCTTTTATACATAAAAATAACTCAAAAAAAATGTTTAATTTCATTTTAAAAGCAAATTTGTTTATTTTGGAATAAGATAACTTTATTGACCAAAAACAATTACACCCAAAGCAATCCCAAATGGGATTCAACAACACCTAGCAGACAAGAGGCAACACACAACAAAGCCCTAAGTAACATTCATATGTGTATCCTAAGGCTATGTATCATCCAACACCTATAGACTACAAAGTATTTGATCTTGGATTCAACAATAGGAATATTACAATCATTTCCAATGGTGCTATCAGTTATAAACTTTCATAACTCATATATGTTTTCCATAAAGGCACATTTGACAATTCTATGCCAAGGTTTCTTAGACTTACTTATTTTGATATCCCAATGGAACTCTAAATCTTAATTCCCCAGAGAATGTTGTCTGTTGAGCCAACTGAGAATTCTCATCCAAACATTCTTCATAATATCGCATTGAAAGAACAAACTGTCTTGGGTTTCATTGTTATTGCAAAAACAACATTTGACTTCATTCAAGAATACAAATCTTCTAAATCTCTTCCTAGTTTCCAGTCTCTTGTGACAAGCCTGCCATGTTATAAATTTAACTATAGGTCTGTTCAAATTCAATTGACCGATACTCCTCCAAAGAACAAGATTACCAGACTTGTTCAACTCATCATACAAGCTACATGTGTTGAACTTGTCATTATGTATCACTGTAATCCAAATGCTCAACCCATACACACTATGCCTATTCTTCAAAATGGCTTAAAGCACCCATGAGGTAGAATTAGTAACAGGCATAGTGGCGATAGTCTGTTCTTGATATAAAAATAGTTAACCCATTGTATCCAAAGACTATCATATTTCCTATAGATGTTCCATAAAAGCTTGGCTAAACAAGCTTCGTTCTTATTAGTAATTTCCAGGATCTTCAGCCCCATTTTTTCTAGCAAAACAAGTTTTTTTCCAAGCAATAGTAGTCTTCCTAGTGACCTTTTCAGAACCAGACCAAAGGAAGGATCTACAAATAACATCAAATTTTGCTATGACTTTCTTAGGTAAAGGAAGACATTGAAGCCAAAAAATAGTCAACGCAACTAAGCATTCCAGTGATGAATTCTAGCACAAATTTTTGCACTCTACCAGCCATAGTGAACAACTTAGCACCCCAATGATGAATTCTTGGACAAATTTTGTCAATCAAGGGGAGATAATGAATAATTTTCAACTTCTTACTAGTTAATGGAATACCCAAATATCTGAAGGGGAGCCGACCTTCAAAAAATTAAGTAGCTTCTTGAATTTGTAGCCTAGTAACAAAGTTAACATTCTCAAAGAAAACCTTACATTTAAAAGAAAAAGTTTTTTTTTTAATATTATTTTCTTTTTAAGGGCATGAGTTTTGAAAATTATTTATTAAAAATTATTAGTCTAAAATTAATTACTTAAATAAGAATGTTGGTTAAGTCTATTCTCTCACAAAAATGATCAACCTTCAAATAATTTACTAACAAAATTATTAAAATGATTATTATATTAATTGGTATTTATTAACTACCATAAAATAATAGAAAATATTCAAAGTTTTTTTTGTATATACGATAGGAAAACATACCATTTTAAGTATTAGAATAAATATTTTAATTATTACTTCTGTAATTTAATATTGAAACACTCATTTAAATTTAAGTGTAAAAAATCAAAATGAATACTAATACATTTGTGTTAGTTATTTCTTGAAGTTACACATATCTAATTATAATTAATGAAACACAATAATAGAAAATTGTATATAATTTTCATTTTATTAAAAAAATAATCATGCTTATAAAATTTTGTGAAATATTTAACATAATTTAAAATTTGAAACAAAGCAAATATTCAATATTTTGATCAGTTATTTTGTGTTCCGGTTAATATTCAATATTTTAATTAGTAACTTTAAATTCCCGTTAATATTCAACTTTTCTATTGGTAAATTGAAATTATCGTTAATATACAATATTTTGATTAATAACTTTGTGTTCCCGTTACTTCTCACATAAAAAATAAATGGCCTTAAAATCATTTACTATCCAAATCATTAAAAAGACTATTATGATAGCGAATGATAATTTTTTTAATAATAATGAAATTAATCAAATTAATTGACATTTATCATCTACCAAAAAAATAATGTTAAAAAAAATCCAAATTTCGATTTGTAGGCACGTTATAAAAACAGTTTTTTATTGGATATAAATAATAAATAAAGTAAATATAAAATAAATTATAAACATTATTATTAGATATTTATAATAAAGAAGAGGTTTAGTAAAACATATAAATATATATTTTTTATGACCTTTTATACATAAAAATAACTCTAAAACAATATTTAATTTCATTTTAAAAGCAAAAGTTTTATTTTTGGACTAAGATAACTTTATTGACCAAAAACAATTAGACCCAAAGTAATCCCAAATGGGATTCAACAACCCTTAGCAGACAAGAGGCAACACACAACAAAGCCCTTAAGGAATAAGTAACATACCTATATGTGTATCCTAAGGCTATGTATCATCCAACACCTATAGACTACAAATTATTTGATCTTGGATTCAACAATAGGAATATTACAATCATTTCTAATGGTGCTATCAGTTATAAACTTCCATAACTCACAAATGGTTTCCACAAAGACACATTTGACAACTCTATGCCAATGTTTCATAGACTTACTTATTTTGATATCCCAATTTAACTCTAAATCCTAATTGCCCAGAGAATGTTGTATGTTAAGCCAACTGCGAATTCTCCTCCAAACATTCTTCAAAATATCGCATTGAAAGAACAAATGGTCTTGGGTTTCATTGTTATTGCAAAAACAACATTTGACTTCATTCAAGAATCAAAATCTTCTAAATATCTCCCTAGTTGCCATTCTCTTGTGACAAACTTGCCATGTTATAAATTTATCTATAGGTCTGGTCGAATTCAATTGAAAGATACTCCTGCAAGGAACAAGATTACTAGTCTTGTTCTACTCATCATACATGCTTCATGTGTTGAACTTGTCATTATGTATTGTTGTAATCCAAATGCCCAGCCCATAAACACTATGCTTATTATTCAAAATGGCGTTAAACACCCATGAGATAGAATTAGTAACAGGCATAGTGTCAATAGTCTGTTGCTTGGAATAAAAATAGTAAAACCATCGTATCCAAAGGCTATCTCATTTCCTATTGACGTTCTATAAAAGCTTGTCTAAACAAGATTTGTTCCAATTAGTAACATGCAGGATCTTCTTCCCCATCTTTTCTAGCCGAACATGTTTTTTTCCAAGCAATAAGAGTCTTCCTAGTGACCTTTTCAGAACCTGACCAAATAAAGGATCTGTAAATAACATCAATTCTTGCTGACTTTCTTAGGTAAAGGAAGACATTGAAGCCAAAAATTAGTCAACACAACTAAGCACTCTAGTGAGGAATTCTAGCACAAATTGTTGCACTCTACCAGCCATAGTGAACAACTTAGCACTCCAGTGATGAATTCTAGCACAAATTTTGTCATTCAAGGGGAGATAATGAATAATGTTCAACTTCGTACTAGTTAATTTAATGCCCAAATATCTGAAGGGGAGTTGACCTTCAGAAAACTAAGTAGCTTCTTGAATTTGCAGCCTAGTAACAAAGTCAATATTCTCAAAGAAAACTTTACATTTAAAAGAAAAAGTTTTTTTTATATATTATTTTCTTTTTAAGAGCAGGAATTTTAAAAATTATTTATTAAAATGATTAGTCATAAAAATAATTACTTAAATCAGAAGGTTAGTTAAGTCAATTCTCTTACAAAAATGATCAACCTTAAAATAATTTACTAATAAAATTATTAAAATGATTATAATATTAATTGGTATTTATTAGCTACCATAAAATAATAAAAAATATCCAAAGTTTTATTTGTATATACGTTAGAAAAACATACCATTTTAATAATTAGAATAAATATTTAATTGATAATTCTATAATTTAATATTGAAACACATCCTTTAAATTTTGAGTGTAAAAAAAAATCAAAATGAATACTAATACATTTGTGTTAGTTATTTCTTGATGTTACACATAACTAATTTTAATTAATGAAACACAATAATATAAAATTGTATATAATTTTCAATTTTATTTTAAATAATCATGCTTCTAAATTTTTGTAAAATACTTAAAATAATTTATAATTTGAAACAAAGCAAATATTCAATATTTTGATAAGTAAATTCGTGTTCCTGTTAATATTCAATATTTTAATTAGTAACTTTATGTTCCCGTTAATATTCAACTTTTCCATTAGTAACTTCAAATTATCGTTAATATTCAATATTTTGATCAGTAAATTCGTGTTCCCGTTACTTCCCACAAAAAAAATAAGCGACCTTAAAATCATTTACTATTCAAATCATTAAAACGACTATTATGATAGTGAATGATAAAAATATTAATAATAATGAAATTAATCAAATTAATTGACATTTATTATCTACCATAAAATAATAATAAAAAAAATCCAAATTTCTATTTGTAGGCACGTTACAAAAACAATTTTTTATTAATTATAAAAAATAAATCAAGTTAATATAAAATAAATTATAAACATTATTATTAGATATTTATAATAAAGAAGAGGTTTAGTATTACATATAAATATATTTTTTCATGACCTTTTATACATAAAAATAACTCTAATACAATCTTTAATTTTATTTTAAAAGCAAAAGTTTTTTTTTGGAATAAGATAACTTTATTGGCCAAAAACAATTACACCCAAAGCAATCCCAAATGTTATTCAACAACACATAGCAGACAAGAGGCAACACACAACAAAGCCCTTAAGGAATAAGTAACATACATATGTGTATCCTACGGCTATGTATCATCCAACACCTAAAGACTACAAAGTATTTGATCTTGGATTGAACAATAGGAATATTACAATCATTTCTAATGGTGTTATTAATTATAAAGTTCCATAACTCATATATGGTTTCCACAAAGGCACATTTGACAACTCTGCGCCAAGGTTTCTTAGACTTACTTATTTTGTTATCCCAATTGAACTCTAAATCCCAACTGCCCAGAGAATCTTGTATGTTGAGCCAACTGAGAATTCTCCTCCAAACATTCTTCATAATATCGCATTGAAAGAACAAATGGTCTTGGTTTTCATTGTTATTGCAAAATCAACATTTGACTTCATTCAAGAATCCAAATCATTTAAATCTCTCCCTAGTTTCCAGTCTCTTGTGAGAAGCTTTCCATGTTATAAATTAAACTATAGGTCTAGTCGAATTCAATTGAAAGATACTCCTCCAAGGTACAAGATTAGCAGACTTGTTCAGCTCATCATATAGGCTACATCTGTTGAACTTGTCATTATATATCGAGGTAATCCAAATGCTCAACCCATACACACAATGCATATTCTTGAAAATCGTTTTAAACACCCATGGGGTAGAATTAGTAACAGGCATAGTGGAAATAGTCTATTGCTTGATATAAAAATAGTAAACTCATCGTATCCAAAGACTATCAGATTTCGTATTGATGTTCCAAAAAATCTTGGCTAAACAAGCTTTGTTCCAATTAGTAATATCTAGGATATTTAGCCCCATCTTTTCTAGCAGAACATGTTTTTTTCCAAGCCATTATAGTCTTCTTAGTGACCTTTTCAGAACCTGACCAAAGAAAGGATTTGCAAATAACATCAATTTTTGCTATGACTTTCTTAGTTAAAGGAAGACATTGAAGCCAAAAATTAGTCAACGCAACTAAGCACTCCGGTGATGAATTCTAGCACAAATTTTAGCTCTCTACCAGCCATAGTGAACAACTTAGCACTCCAGTGATGAATTCTAGCACAAATTTTGTCAATCAATGGGAGATAATGAATAATGTTCAACTTCTTACTAGTTAATGGAATGCCCAAATATCTGAAGGGGAGCTGACCTTAGTAAAATTAAGTAGCTTCTTGAATTTGCAGCCTAGTAACAAAGTCAACATTCTCAAAGAAAAGTTTATATTTAAAAGAAAAAGTTTTTTTATCTATTATTTTTTTAAGAGTAGGAATTTTGAAAATTATTTATTAAAAATGAGTAGTCATAAAATTAATTACTTAAATCAGAAGGTTGGTTAAGTCTATTCTCTCAAAAAAATGATCAACCTTAAAATAATTTACTAATAAAATTATTAAAATGATTATTATATTAATTGTTAGTTCGTAGCTACCTAAAAATAATAGAAAATATCCAAATTTTATTTGTATATACGTTTCAAAAACATACCATTTTAAGTATTAGAATAAATATTTTAATTGTTACTTCTATAATTTAATATTGAAACACATCCTTTAAATTTTAAGCGTAAAAATAAAAATAAAAATGAATACTAATACATTTGTGTTAATTATTTCTTGATGTTCCACATAACTAATTATAATTAATTAAACACAATAATATAAAATTGTATATAATTTTCATTTTTTATTTAAATAATCATACTTATAAATTTTTGTGAAATATTTAAAATAATTTATAATTAGAAAAAAAAAATCAAATATTCAATATTTTGATCAGTAATTTCGTGTTCCTGTTAATATTCAATATTTTAATTAGTAACTTCATGTTCCCGTTAATATTCAACTTTTCTATTAGTAACTTCAAATTCTCGTTAATATTCAATATTTTGATCAGTAACTTCGTGTTCCCGTTACTTCCCACACAAAAATAAACGACCTTAAAATCATTTACTATCCGAATCATTAAAACGACTATTATGATAGTGAATGATAAAAAATTTAAGGTGAATTCTTATCTACCCACCTCAAAAAGTTGGGTAGAGTTACCCATAATGTAATTTGCATTGGAATTGCTTTTGAAATCTGAAAAGTTTGAACTATTAAATAAATAAATATATGCAATAAAATGATATGACATTATTTGATTGGAGGAATGTACATTACCCAACTTTTTATAGTGGGTAGAGAAGTTGTCCCCAAAATTTAATAATAATGAAATTAATCAAATTAATTGACATTTATTATCAACCATAAAATAATAAAAAATATCCAAAAACAATTACACCCAAAGCAATCCCAAATGGGATTCAGCAACACCTAGCAAACAAGAGGCAACACACAACAAAGCCCTAAGTTAAATTCATATGTGTATCCTAAGGCTATGTGTCATCCAACACCTATAGACTACAAAGTATTTGAACTTGGATTCAACAATAGGAATATTACAATCATTTCCAATGGTGCTATCAGTTATAAAATTCCATAACTCATATATGGTTTCCACAAAGGCACATTTGACAACTCTAGGACAATGTTTCATAGACTTACTTATTTTGATATCCCAATTGAACTCTAAATCCCAATTGCCCAGAGAATGTTGTATATTGAGCCAACTGAGAATTCTCCTCCAAACATTCTTCAAAATATCGCATTGAAAGAACAAATGGTCTTGGGTTTCTTTGTTATTGGAAAAACAACATTTGACTTCATTCAAGAATCAAAATCTTGTAAATATCTCCCTAGTTGCTAGTCTCTTCTGACAAGCTTGCCGTGTTATAAATTTAACTATAGGCCTGGTCGAATTCAATTGAAATATACTCCTCCAAGGAACAAGATTACTAGACTTGTTCTACTCATCATACATGCTACATGTGTTGAACTAGTCATTATGTATCGTTGTAATCCAAATTCTCAGCCCATACACACTATGCTTATTCTTCAAAATGGCGTTAAACACCCAAGAGGTAGAATTAGTAACAAGCATAATGTAAATAGTCTGTTGCTTGGAATAAAAATAGTCAAACCATCGTATCCAAAGTCTATCTCATTTCCTATTGATATTCCATAAAAGCTTGGCTAAACAAGCTTTGTTCCAATTAGTAACATCCAGGATCTTCTGCCCCATCTTTTCTAGCCGAACAAGTTTTTTTACAAGCAATAAGAGTCTTCCTAGTGACCATTTCAGAACCTGACCAAAGAAAGGATATGTAAATAACATCAATTCTTGCTGACTGTCTTAGTTAAAGGAAGACATTGAAGCCAAAAATTAGTCAACACAACTAAGCACTCTAGTGAGGAATTCTAGCACAAATTTTTGCACTCTTCCAGCCATAGTGAACAACTTAGCACTCCAGTGATGAATTCTAGCACAAATTTTGTCAATCAAGGGGAGATAATCAATAATGTTCAACTTCTTACTAGTTAATGGAATGTCCAAATATCTGAAGGGGAACTGACCTTCAGAAAATTAAGTAGCTTCTTCAATTTGCAGCCTAGTAACAAAGTCAACATTCTCAAAGAAAACTTTATATTTAAAAGAATTTTTTTTTATATATTATTTTCTTTTTAAGAGCAAGAATTTTAAAATTTATTTATTAAAAATGATTAGTCATAAAATTAATTACTTAAATCAGAAGGTTGGTTAAGTCAATTCTCTCACAATAATGATCAACCTTAAAATAATTTACTAATAAAATTATTAAAATGATTATTATATTAATTGGTATTTATTAACATACCATGTTAAGAATTAGAAAAAATATTTTAAATGTTAATTCTATAATTTAATATTTAAGCACATCCTTTAAATTTAAAGTGTAAAAAAAAAATCAAAATGAATACTAATACATTTGTGTTAGTTATTTCTTGATGTTACACATAACTAATTCTAATTAATGAAACACAATAATATAAAATTGTATATAATTTTATTTATTTTTAAATAATCATGCTTATAAAATTTTGTGAAATACTTAAAATAATTTATAATTTGAAACAAAGCAAATACTCGATATTTTGATAAGTATTTCGTGTTCATGTTAATATTCAATATTTTAATTAGTAACTTTATGTTCCCGTTAATATTCAACTTTTCCATTAGTAACTTCAAATTATCGTTAATATTCAATATTTTGATTGGTAACTTCGTGTTCTCGTTACTTCCCACAATAAAATAGACAACCTTAAAATCATTTACTATCCAAATCATTAAAACGACTATTATGATAGTGAATGATAAAATATTTAATAATAATGAAATTAATCAAATTAACAGATATTTATTATCTACCATAAAATAATAATAAAAAAATCCAAATTTCTATTTGTAGGCACGTTATAAAAACAATTTTTTATTAATTATCAAAAATAAATCAAGTTAATATAAAATAAATTATAAACATTATTAGATATTTATAATAAAGAAGAGGTTTAGTAATACATATAAATATATCTTTTTCATGACCTTTTATATATAAAAATAACACTAAAACAATCTTTAATTTTATTTTAAAAGCAATTTTTTTTTTGGGAATAAGATAACTTTATTGACCAAAAACAATTACACCCAAAGCAATCCCAAATGGGATTCAACAACACCTAGAAGACAAGAGGCAACACACAACAAAGCCCTTAAGGAATAAGTAACATACATATGTGAATCCTAAGGCTATGTATCATCCAACACCTAAAGACTACAAACTATTTGATCTTGGATTCAAAAATAGGAATATTACAATCATTTCTAATGGTGCTATTAATTATAAACTTCCATAACTCATATATGGTTTCCACAAAGGCACATTTGACAACTCTACGCCAAGGTAATTTCTTAGACTTACTTATTTTGATAACCCAATTGAACTCTAAATCCCAACTGCCCAGAGAATCTTGATGTTGAGCCAACTGAGAATTCTCCTCCAAACATACTTCATAATATCGCATTGAAAGAACAAATGGTCTTGGGTTTCATTGTTATTGCAAAATCAATATTTGACTTCATTCAAGAATCCAAATCTTTTAAATCTTTCCCTAGTAGCCAGTCTCTTCTGACAAGCTTGCCATGTTATACATTTAACTATAGGTCTGGTCGAATTCAATTGAAAGATACTCCTCCAAGGAACAAGATTACCAGACTTGTTCCTCTCATCATACATGCTACATGTATTGAACTTGTCATCATGTATCTATGTAATCCAAATGCTCAGCCCATACACACTATGCCTATTCTTCAAAATGACTTTAAACACCCATGAGGTAGTATTAGTAACAGGCATAGTGGCAATAGTCTGTTGCATGATATAAAAATAATCAAACCCATCGTATCCATAGACTATTAGATTTCAAATTGATGTTCCATATAAGCTTGGCTAAACAAGCTTTGTTCCAATTAGTAATATCAAGGATCTTCAGCCCCATCATTTCTAGTCGAACATGTTTTTATTCCAAGCAATAATAGTCTTCCTAGTGACCTTTTCAGAACCTGAACAAAGGAAGGATCTGCAAATAACATCAATTTTTGCTATGACTTTCTTATGTAAAGGAAGACATTGAAACCAAAAAATAGTCAACGAAACTAAGCACTTCTATGATGAATTCTAGCACAAATTATTGCACTCTACCAACCATAGTGAACAACTTAGCCTTCCAATGATGAATTCTAATACAAATTTTGCCAATCAAGGGGAGATAATGAATAATGTTCAATTTCTTACTATTTAATGGAATGCCCAAATATCTGAAGGGGAGTCGACCTTCAAAAAATTAAGTAGCTTCTTGAATTTGTAGCCTAGTAACAAATTCAACATTCTCAAAGAAAACTTTACATTTAAAAGAAAATTTTTTTTTATATATTATTTTCTTTTTACGAGCATGAGTTTTGAAAATTATTTATTAAAATTATTAGTCATACAATTAATTACTTAAATCAGAAGGTTGGTTAAGTCTATTCTCTCACAAAAATGATCAACCTTAAAATAATATACTAATAAAATTATTAAAATGATTATTATATTAATTGGTATTTATTAGCTACCATAAAATAATAGAAAATATCCAAGTTTTATTTGTAATCCAAATGCTTAGCCCATACACACTATGCCTATTCTTCAAAATGGCTTTAAACACCCATGAGGTAGAATTAGTAACAGGCATAGTGACAATAGTCTGTTGCTTGGTTTAAAAATAGTCGACCCATCGTATCCAAAGACTATCAGATTTCATATTGATGTTCCATAAAAGCTTGGAAAAACAAGCTTTGTTCCAATTAGTAATATCGAGGATCTTTAGCCCCTTCTTTCCTTGCAATAATAGTCTTCCTAGTGACCTTTTTAGAACCTGACCAAAGGAAGGATCTGCAAATAACATGAATTTTTGCTATGACTTTCTTAGGTGAAGGAAGGCATTGAAGCCAAAAATTAGTCAACACAACTAAGCACCCCGGTGATGAATTCTAGCACAAATATTTGCACTCTACCAGCCATAGTGAACAACTTAGCATTCCAGTGATGAATTATAGCACAAATTTTGACAATCAAGGGGAGATAATGAATAATGTTGAACTTCTTACTAGTTAATGGATTGCCCAAATATCTGAAGGGGAGTTGACCATCAGAAAATTAAGTAGTTTCTTAAATTTGCAGCCTATTAACAAAGTCAACATTCTCAAGGAAAACTTTACATTTAAAAGATAATTTTTTTTATATATTATTTTCTTTTTAAGAGCATGAATTTTGAAAAATATTTAATTAAAATGATTAGTCATAAAATTAATTACTTAAATCTGAAGGTTGGTTAAGTCTATTCTTTCACTAAAATGATCAACCTTAAAATAATTTACTAATGAAATTATTAAAATGATTACTATATTAATTGGTATTTATTAGCTACCATAAAATAATAGAAAATATCCAAAGTTTTATTTGTATATACATTAGAAAAACATACCATTTTAAGTATTAGAATAAATATTTTAATTGTTACTTCTATAATTTAATATTGAAACACATCCTTTAAACTTTAAGCGTAAAAAAAATCAAAATGAATACTAATACATTTGTGTTAGTTATTTATTGATGTTTAACATAACTAATTATAATTAATGAAACACAATAATATAAAATTGTATATAATTTTCATTTTTTTAATTAATCATGCTTATAAATTTTTGTGAAATATTTAAAATAATTTATAATTTTTAAAAAAGCAAATATTCAATATTTTAATGAGTAACTTCATGTTCTCATTAATATTCAATTTTTCTATTAGTAACATCAAATTCCCGTTAATATTCAATATTTTAATCAGTAACTTCGTGTTCCCGTTACTTCCCAAACAAAAATAAACGGCCTTAAAATTATTTACTATCCAAATCATTAAAACGACAATTATGATAGTGAATGATAAAAAATTTAATAATAATGAAATTAATCAAATTAATTGACATTTATTATCTACCATAAAATAATAATAAAAATATCCAAATTTCTATTTGTAGGCACGTTATAAAAACAAATTTTTATTGGAAATAAAAAATAAATAAAGTTAATATAAAATAAATTATTAACATTATTATTAGATATTCATAATAAAGAATAGGTTTAGTAAAACATATAAATATATATTTTTTTTTCATGACCATTTATAAATAAAAATAACTCTAAAAAAAATTTTAATTTCATTTTAAAAGCAAAAGTTATTTTTTTGGAATAACATAACTTTATTACCCAAAAACAATAACACCCAAAGCAATCCAAAATGGGATTCAACAACACCTAGCAGACAATAGGCAACAAAAAAAAATAAATCCCTAAGTAACATTCATATGTGTATCCTAAGGTTATGTATCATCCAACACCTATAGACTAAAAAGTATTTGATCTTGGATTCAACAATAGGAATATTACAATGATTTCAAATGATGCTATCAGTTATAAACTTCCATAACTCATATATGGTTTCCACAAAGGCACATTTGACAATTCTATGCCAAGGTTTCTTAGACTTACTTATTTTGATATCCCAATTGAACTCTATATCCCAATTGCCCAGAGAATGTTGTATGTTGAGCCAACTGAGAATTCTCCTCCAAACATTCTTCATAATATCGCATTGAAAGAACAAATGGTCTTGGGTTTAATTGTTATTGCAAAAACAACATTTGACTTCATTCAAGAATCCAAATCTTCTAAATCTCTCCCTAGTTTCTAGTCTACTGTGACAAGCCTGCCATGTTATAAATTTAACTATAGGTCTGGTCAAATTCAATTGAAAGATACTCCTTCAAGGAACAAGATTACCAGACTTGTTCAGCTCATCATACAAGCTACATGCGTTGAACTTGTCATTATGTATCGTTGTAATCCAAATTCTTAGCCCATACACACTATGCCTATTCTTAAAAATGGATTTAAACACCCATGAGGTAGAATTAGTAACAGGCATAGTGACAATAGTCTGTTGCTTGGTTCAAAAATAGTCAACCCATCGTATCCAAAGACTATCAGATTTCATATTGATGTTCCTTAAAAGCTTGGAAAAACAAGCTTTGTTCCAATTAGTAATATCGAGGATCTTTAGCCCCTTCTTTTCTAGCAGAACAAGGTTTTTTCCATGCAATAATAGTCTTCCTAGTGACCTTTTTAGAACCTGACCAAAGGAAGGTGTAACACCCTAATTTTTGCCCTAAGTTTTCTTCGCATATCATCTGCATATTTGCATACAAACAAGATCACGCAATGGTTCCTTTTCGGTTGCAAGTCTATGCCTCACGGGGGATCACCATGTTTTTACTTGCATTATTTGTTTATATTTACTAACTTCTAACCAAAATACCAAAAATATGTTGCAGTTTGCCTCTTCTTCTTCTCTGTGTTGCAGGATTGCGAAGATAAGACAGTAATTTCAATTCAGAGGTGGTTGTTCAGTTATGATTCGATTCAAATGGACGTCTGACCTAATCTTGGTCAAACTCTCAGGAAATTGTTTCGACTGCAAGTTATGTGTGCCAGTGGCTTATTCCTCAGACAATGCGTATTCAAAAGTTCAAGCTGTGTTGTATGTGATGATCATCAGTTTTATTGAGCAGTGTTACGTGTAAAGTTTGGTTTGAATCTTCAGTGTTCATCAGTTCACCAGTTCATCAGTGATTCATTTGAGGATTTATTTTCCTCAGCATAGATTCGAATTATCAGGGGATTTTTCAGACGATGACAGTGATTGTGGTTGAATTGGCAAGTGGTTCAGTGGTTCAGTAATAGCTGTTTTCATCAGTTGGCTTGTGAAAAAAATCAGGAGTTGGTTATGGGCTTAGAAATCATCACTTCATCCATTACCTACTTTTTTTTATTAGACCATCATTTTTTTATAGCCATTATTCTTTCCTAATCATTTTTCTGATCGTCCCTTAATTCATCATCCATTTTTTCGATTAAACCTTTTTATTTTCCTTTTTCTATTATCCATTTTATTCAATGACCATTTTTCTTCCATTTTTTTTTATTATTATCCGATTCTTTTTTTAGTTCAATCATCGAAATTATCATTTTAACCGATTATTCATTCAACTTTCGACCTTTCAAACCATCCATTTTTCATTATACCCGTTACATCCAAATAATTCTCGATTATTCCATCCACTTTTTTTTTATTATTTCCATTATTAATTTCATTTTTGGCCCATATCCTATTACTACAAAAATCATTCCAAGAAAAATAATAATAAACTTTCAAATTCATTCTTCATTTTTTCTAGTTCATTTTTTCTCAAGCCCATGAAGTTTCTTTTTGCATCCATTATCAAAAAAATAAAAAAAATATAACTAAGCCCATCATTTTTGTTCAAATCCATTTCATTGTTTTTTTATAAGGAAAAATACATTGAAAGAAAAAATGAAAAATGCCCATCAGCCACATTACATTTAGTATTTTTTTGAAGCCATCAGCATTATTCACGCTGACTTTTCCACTATCAGCTCTTCATCAAGCTGTACAAACGTCATCAGCTTTCCAAGCCAAACGCAATACACAGCTGAACATCACGCCTTCAACACTCTTTTGAACATCAGCAAAACACAAGCCAAGCCGCATCAAAACGACAACAGCACAACACGCAAAACGCAGCAAACTGCACACGCAAACAACAACGAAAATGAAACGCAACGCAAGCCCAAACAAAAGGGACTGAAACGCAAACAGCATGACTTGAAAACGCATCTGAAAACCGCACGTGGACTGCACGAGCCATCACACGCAGAATATACCTGCAACACCAACCAAAACGCAAATAAATTATGAGTAAAACGCAGGTGATAAACTCAACAAGTCACGCGAAGAGCATCAAGGTTCAAACGCAGATAAACTTCACAAAACGCAAATCAAAATGGCAACGAAATTTTGAATCAATACTCAGCTTCTCCTTCTATAAATTGGGCTTCCCCCTCTCCATTTTCTCAAGCTTGAATGAGCCCCTAAAACTCCTGTCAAAATTAAAAATCTTCGGCAATTTCCCCAATCATCAATTTCATCATCCCTTGTTAAAACCTCGATTTCAATTCAACTGTTGATCCTCTCAAATCTCAAATAATCTCACCAATTTATTTGGATTCACCTTTTACTCATAGCAATAAATTTCGGATTGAAGTCAAAAAGAAGGAGAAGAAGTTGCATGTGGCTGTTGCTGCGATTCTTCTTGAGTTGACGGAGGCGGTGACCGTTGGTTTTATTTCCGAAGAGAGAGGCCTGCGATTGAGACCGTGACATTTCTTTCTGCTTCTTTGAAGGTAGCCGCGAGTTGGAGAGGAGGCAGAAGCTTTACTTCACTTTTTTTTTTTTATTATTTAATAAAAAATTTTATTTGTTTTTATGGTTAAAGACTTGTTGTAGTTTGGGCTAAAAGAGCCTCATGGATCCATGTGCTATCCACACCTCAATAGGCTGCGGATCCCCCTCTCCCTCATTCTATTCTTTTTTTTTACTATTCTTTATTTGTTTTCTCATTTTTGTATATAAATTGTTTTCTCTAATTTTTGTTAACTTTAAAAAAATATTTGTAAAGAGTTTTTTTTAATTGTTTTACAATTTGGATTTTATTTTAAGATCCATTTATTTCATTTTTATTTTTTGGTCGATGAGATCTCCGATTCGTGATTATTGGTTTTCGAAGATGTTTAATCTTCATTATTTCAAATCTATGGATGAATGATCATTTGGATCATTCTCCATACTTTGAGATCGTGATAGGTTGCTTTCGATAATTCAATGAGAAATCCCGATTAAGATTAGACCATTCTTTTCTTCTTTTCGTGCGACATGTTTTCGGAGAATGATTCATAATATCATTTCTCTAACATGTATTAGCACAAATATTTTCCACCTTAATTGGTGGTGGCCGGCCTCATTTGTAGGGTAATTACTTCGTAAATTACTCGACGATTGCTTAACATAGACCTAAATTTGTCCCGAATTCGAAATAAAATCCACTTGGATCCGGTTGCCTCGATTTTTTTGTTATCTTTTGTGGTTGTGTTTGATTAAGTTCATCATACCATTTATATATAAATATTATAATACTATTAATATACTAACCATTTAAATTCAATCTCTCGCACCTTATCCTCTTTATTTCAATTTCTCGCTCCTTATCTCTTTTATTATGCTATTATCATATTATATCATCCATCATATTGTTTATGTTTATATTGTTGCTTGTGATTTTTCTTTTGTCCATTTGGACGCAAAAACATTAATAATGGGTCAAACATCTAAAAAAGACTTGTGACTTTAATTTTGGACTATGGCCACTATCCTTAGCATTGGATTTGGAGTTTGGACTTAGACTTTAGGATTTCTCCCTTTGCTCAAGTTGCTATTGATTGAAGACCTTGGCCTCGAGTTATTTTCATTTGTCTATGAAGATGGAATTCCGTTTACCTCGAAGAAATGTTCATAAACATGGTTTGATCGCTTTTCTCTTAACTTTTAAATTCAAGTCTTAGGATAGTCACTTCATCTCCTCCCACTTCTTAAATTTTCAAATCTTCTCTCTATTTCAAAAATCTTCTTTGTTTTTCAAACTTCAAATGTTTTCATAATCAAACCTTGACTTAGGTCAAGTGATTTTATCCTTTTCATTTTATCTTCTTAATAAATGTTAATCCATGTAAACATATCGAAACTCTTTTCTCAAAGACTTAAAAAAAAATCCAAAAACTCACTCAATCGTTTTTGTGCCTTTGTGCACTTTTCTTTTCATATGTTTAGATATGATTCATTCTTTCTAGCGGAATTATTCGCTAAAGAATGACGACTTATCTCTACATTTTAAAATTAATGCAACTCATTGTTTCTTTTCAAATTTTGTACCACGAACTACGGGGTTTTGATCTCGCATTGCACTTTGTGGGTACGTAGGCATGAGGCGTTTAACCTCTTCAAACACAAAAATCTTAAAAAAACATTCCTCTTCTCATCTCTTCAATCTTTTTTCAAGCAAACCAATTTCAAACCAAAAAAAAGCAATAAATATTTCAAAGGGCTCCCATGGAGTACCACAGACATTTTGGATGCGTAAAACCTTCCCAATTTGTAACCTATCCCCTTACCCGTTCTCTGTTTGTTTCTTTTAGCTTTTGCTTTTAGATTCATTAGGTTTTATTCGCTCTTTTTCCCTTTTCCTTTTGGAATAAAATAAAAGCGCAGTGGCGACTCTGTTTACCTTGAGTTAAGTTAATTAATAGCTTACACTCATGATTTTACCGCTACACAAAAGTGGTGACTCTGCTGGGGAGTAATCTCTAAGTGGATTCGGCCTACTTTGATTTATTTACTTCTTTGGTTTGATTTGTTTGTTATTTGGTTGTTCTATTTTGGTTTTGGTGATCCTCTGTGTGAGATAGATTCCAACCCGGATCTGAGATGAACTTATGATAGGACGGCGATATTCGAAGCGATAAGCGATGGAGTAGTCCAAAGTTATATCAATTTGATAATCTCCACTCGGTTATGCTTTCTTGGACTATCAATGTCATGATGAGTAATCATACGTGGCATTATTATCCGACCTTGAGTTGATCATACTGAGGACCGTAGAACCCTTAACCCATCCAAGCCAATTTAGGAACGTAGTGCGGAAACTGTCTGGGTGTAAACCTAAGGTGGTTGTCACGTGATACTACACTCGGACGAGGTCTATTTTAAGAATGTTATCGGTTGGGGAGTAATCCAACGTACCAATGATATTCTAAAGATGGCTGTTAACTCTGGGCACCTCTGTTAGCACCCTTTTAGTTTTCTGCAGGTACAATGAAGACAAAACCTTAGTACTTACCTGTGTGGGTTGGTGTTCTATTACCTTGACTTCATGCTCGTGACTCGGAACCTAAGCCCGTGTGTTTTGTGTGATCTTGTTTGTGGTTGTTGCATACATGCCATCATGCATTCATGATCATTGTTTTTGAGATTTCAAAGGACTCATAAGGAACTTTTGTAAAATTTCAGATGTCTATGACTATGAATTTTGAAAGGAGGAACACAAAGAAGTACACCTTCAAGAATCCTAATGTAGTAGAGTTGAGAAAGCTAGGAGCATTGGTGGTTGATACCCAGGAGTTCCGGAAATGTTATGGGAAGCTTTTGTTTATGTTGGATACCGATGTGCCAGAGGGGATTCTCCCTACTTTAGCTCAGTTTTATGATCTGTTGCATCATTGTTTCACCTTTCCTTATTATCAGCTTGTGCCAACCTTGGAGGAGTACTCTCATTGGATAGGTTTACCTATTTTGGACAAAGAATTTCTTTTCAGTGGTTTAGAGAAGGAGCTTACTATCAAAGTCATCGCCAAATCACTTTTTCTTAAGGATTCCGATCTTAATGGGAAGTTTCTTCCAAAAGGGAGTGTTCGTGGTATTAATGCTAAGTTCTTGATGGGGAAAGCTTCTACTTCACTTACTTTGGGTCATAAGGATGCATTTGAGGTTATTCTTGCTTTTCTCATTTATGGGATTGTCTTGTTTCCTAACTTAGATGGTATTGTGGATGAGAATGCTATTCAAATTTTCTTGAAGAAGAATCCGGTACCTACTTTGCTTGGAGATATGTATCATGCTTTTCATTATAGGACCTCCAAAGGTGATGGAGAGATTGTATTTTGTGCGCCTCTTCTTTATAGGTGGTTTATTTCGCACCTACCAAAGTCCGATGTCTTCAAGGATAATAGAGAGAATCGAAGATGGTCTCAAAGAATTATGTCACTTTCTCATAAGGATATGACATGGTATTGTTCTCATTATGATACTGGAGTGCTTATTGATAGTTGTGGAGAATTTCCTAATGTACCTCTTCTTGGTACACGTGGGGGAATTAGCTACAACCCTATTCTTGCTAGGCGACAGTTGGGATATTGTTTGAAGGACATACCAAACAATCTTTCCTTATCCCGTTTCTTCTTTCTTAATGGTGCAGATCATGTAGAAATGAAGAAAAGGATTGCTCATTCTTGGCATGCGGTTCATCGGAAAGAGAAGGGTCAATTGGGAAGACAACACCTTGCTCCTTCTGAATGTTACACTCAGTGGGTTCGATCTAGGGCTTCCAAGCTCAAGATGCCTTATCCGCCTGAGGAGCCTTTGTTTCCCATATTACCATTGTCCGCTTTTCTTCCTCCCGTTGATGAGAAGATGGCTCTTCAGGAAGATTTGGACAAAATGAAGAAAGAGAAAGAAGAATGGCTACTTGAGAAGACTACGATGCAAGAGCAACTGAAGGAGAAGGATGATCTCATTGAGTTACTTGAGCGGCGTGTTACGAAAAGGCCAAGAGAGGATTTATTTTCCTCTAGTACTCCATCTACCATTCCTCCTACATCCGGTGCTTGGAAGGCCATTGTTGACAAGTTGGTGAAGGATAAGGAAGACATGGAAGATCGGTACAAGAAAGAGATTAAGAGGATTCGCATGAAGTATCAGCCAGGATTCGGAACTTCTTCGGATATGATCCCCTAGGCCTAATTTACTTTTCTCTCATGTATTATGATTGTTGAGGCTTGTAGTTCACTTGTAATCCTTACTTTGATTTTAATGAGAATGAGTTTTTTAAAGTACTTCAAAAAGCGTTTCTTTATGAATATTGCAAGTTATCTTATAGTCCTTTGAAATCTTTGCATTTGCATACGCATACCATGCATCATATCCGCATTTGTCTTGCTTTTTGAGTGTTCTCCAGGGATCTTATGTTGTTTCTTGGTCTTCATTTAGTTCTCCTGTCAAGCTGACTCACCGATTTGATACTCGAGCTAATCGGAAGAAGGTGATGGAAACCCTACAACAAGAGAATCGCGAGCTGCGCGAGGAGGTTACATATCTGAAGGAAAGCTTGGAAAGAGTTTTTGCCATGATGGAAGGCTTGGTGGCTGCTCAGAATCAACCACCTCCTCATAACTCTCCTGTTCAGAATACCGTCATCTCCGAGATTGTTACTGCATCAATCCTTGTTGAAGCTTTCATTTCTCCTCGCTATCGTATGCATGCTAGCACACCTTGGGGCATTCCAGTTGATTTCATTCCTGCTGGTTATCATTCTCCTCCTCCTGAGACTTCTGCATTTAATACTCTTCCACCAGTGATGAATACTCTTCCTCCAGTTATGACTACTGCACCGCCTGTGATGCACACTATTCCGCACCATGATGAAATGATTTACCATGCTGAGCCCAGTGAAGGCGCTGGAGTGACTGAAAGACTTGATGATTTCCAAGGACGCTTTGTTGAGATACAGAGGGAGATGAGAGCCTTGAAGCATAAGGATTTGTTCGGAAAAGATGTTTATGATCTTTGTTTGGTCCCTAATGTTAAAGTTCCGTACAAGTTCAAGTTGCCTGAGTTCGAGAAGTATAAAGGCAACACTTGTCCTTTGAGTCATTTAACTATGTATGCTAGAAAGATGTCTGCTCAGACAGATAATGATAAGCTGCTGATTCACTATTTCCAGGATAGTTTGACCGGTGCAGCTATGAGGTGGTATATGAGTTTGGATAATAGCCAAATCAAGACCTTCAATGATTTGGGAGAAGTTTTTGTAAGGCAATAAAAGTATAACATTGATATGGCACCAGATAGAGATCAGCTTCGTGCTATGTCCCAGAAGGACAAGGAGACTTTCAAAGAATATGCGCAAAGATGGCGCGAACTGGCAGCTCAGATTGTTCCTCCACTGGAAGAGAAAGAAATGACGAAGATCTTCTTGAAGACTTTAGGTTCTTTCTACTATGAGAGGATGATAGCAAGTGCCCCTTCTGATTTCACTGAAATGGTGAGCATGGGGATGCGTTTAGAAGAAGGTGTCTGTGAGGGACGGTTAAGTCAAGAGAATAGTAATGGCTCAAGCTCTAGAAGGTTCAACTTTGGAAAAAAGAAAGAAGGTGAGACTAATGCCGTGTCTCATGAAAGTTATAGAAGACCCCATGGTCGTGGGAATTTCCATCCGCAACATGTGGCTTCTGTAACTCCGATGATTAATGTGGCTCCAACTGTGCCAGCAGTTCCAAAGTATCAGCCTCGTTATCAATAACCCTCTATGCAATAGAGTGGTAATCAACAGGTTCGGGCTAAGCCGAGTTTTGACCCCATTCTGATGTTGTATGCGGACTTGCTTCCATCTTTGATTGCAAAGAATCTTGTGCAAACACGTCCTCCACCTCCAGTTCCAGAGACTATCCCATGGTGGTATAAGCCAGAGGCTCGCTGTGCTTTTCATCAAGGTGCCCCGGGGCATGATGTTGAGAACTGTTATCCATTGAAGTTCGAAGTACAGAAATTGATGAGGAATAATGTTCTGTTTTTCAATGATGTTAATCCAAATGTGAAGAAAAATCCGCTGCCGAAGCATGGTAATGCGTCTGTGAATATGGTTGATGGTTGTCCTGGTTTGTTCAAGATCTATGAGGTACGTCATATTCGAAGGTCTTTGGTTGAGATGCATGCTTTCTTAAGTGAATATCACGATATTGATCACGATTATGCTGGATGTTGCATCTGCTCTGTGAACCCTCGTGGTTGCGTGATTGTTAAGAGAGATATTCAAAAGATGATGGATGATAAATTGATTGAAGTGACAACAAAAAGATATGAGTATGAAAATGAAGTGAATGTTATTATGCCTCAGTTCAACATTCCTGAGAGGGCTATTCCTGAGAGGGTGGTTATTTCTTTTGATAGCCGCAAAAATGCTGTTACTCCATTGGTGATTAATTTGCCTGGTCCAGTGCCATATGAGTCTGATAAAGCTGTTCCGTACCGGTATAATGCTACGATGATAGAAAATGGTAGGGAAATTCCTATTCCTACTCCAAAGTCTGTAGTTAGCATTGCTGATGTGACAAAGGTTACCCGAAGTGGTAGAGTTTATGCTTCAGATCCTCCGAAGAGAGTTGAAGATACAAGTGCGAATAAGCAGATTATGGATGTTGTTGCCCAATCAGGCCAATTTGGTGATATCGAGGATGAGGTGTTAAAATTGATAAAGAAGAGTGAGTACAACGTTACTGAGCAGTTGTTGCATACTCCGTCGAAGATATCAGTTTTATCACTCTTGATGTGCTCTGAGGCTCATAGGCAGTCTTTGCAGAAGATTCTTGATCAAGCTTATGTTGACCATGATGTGACTGTTGATCAATTTGATAGTATTGTGGATAATATCACATCGTGCAACAATTTAAGTTTCTGTGATGATGATTTGCCTGAAGAAGGAATGAATAATAACTTGGCTCTGCATATTTCAGTGAACTGTCAGGAAGATGCTATGTCTAAGGTGCTAGTTGATACTGGATCTTCTCTGAACGTGATGCCGAAGTCGACTTTGTCAAAGCTGGTGTACCAAGGTGCTCCCATGAGGCATAGTGGGATTATTGTGAAAGCGTTTGATGGGTCGAAGAAGACAGTGATTGGTGAAGTGGATCTTCCTATTCTTATTGGACCGTTTATATTCCAAATTACTTTTCAAGTAATGGATATATGTCCCGCTTACAGTTGTCTCCTCGGAAGACCCTGGATTCATGAGGCAGGAGTTGTGACATCCACTCTTCATCAGAAGTTGAAGTTTGTGAAAGAGGGGAAATTAGTAACCATTGGCGGTGAAAGGGCGATGCTTGTGAGCAATTTGTCTTCTTTCTCCTATATTGATGCTGAAGAAGAGGTGGGAACTTCATTTCAAGCTCTTTCTGTTGTGGATAATGTTGCTAAGAAGAATGCCATGCCTATGTCTTCTCTCAAGGATGCTCTGCGCGTGCTTGAAACTGGTCAGTCTGATGGTTGGGGACGAGTTATTGATGTTGTCGACAACAAGGAAGGATTTGGTATCGGCTTTGCACCAGGCGTGGTTCTTAATGACCCGAAGACTATTCAGGAAGGTTTCCTAAGTGCTGGGTTTATCAACAATCATTCCGCTGCTGCCATCATTGAAGATGATGAAGATGAAGAAATGCCTAACTTTGTTACGCATGGAAAGATTTTCCAGAACTGGATTGCTGTTGATGTTCCTTTTATTGTTCATGCTTCAAAGTAATTTGTTTTATTTTCTTTCAAAAATCCTTTCACTCTGCCCAAGGTGAAAGTGATGTTTGTCGGGCTTTGTTTCAAATTTTATCATCATCAATAAAATGCTATTTTGATTTCCATATGTGTTTTTCCTTTTTGCTTTATTCTGAAAAATGGTAACATAAAAAACCCCAAAAAAAATTAATAATAATTGTTTATCTGCATAATGTTTGCACTTTTGTTCATACTCTAAAATAAAAATAAAATCATTGTGCAGATTGATTGATAAACCCATTGAAAACAATGATCCTATGCCCTCTCCCAACTTTGAATTCCTTGTGTTTGAAGTTGAGGAAGAGGATGTTGAAGAGATTCCTGACGAGATTTCTCGGTTGCTTGAGCACGAGGAGAAGGTCATTCAACCTCATGGAGAGTCTATAGAGATAGTCAACTTGGGTTCTGAAGATGATAAGAAAGAAGTCAAAGTTGGAGCATTGCTTGGTCCTGATGTTAAGAAGAGGATTGTAGAGCTTCTCAGAGAGTATGTTGATGTATTTGCTTGGTCTTATCAAGACATGCCAGGTCTTGATACTGATATTGTGGAGCATAGATTGCCGTTGAAGCCTGAATGTTCACCTGTAAAGCAAAAGCTGAGAAGAACTCATCCTGACATGGCAGTAAAGATCAAAGAGGAAGTTCAAAAGCAGATTGATGCAGGTTTTCTTGTGATGTCAACTTATCCTCAATGGGTGGCCAATATCGTGCCTGTTCCGAAGAAAGACGGAAAAGTCTGAATGTGCGTTGATTACAGAGATTTGAACAAAGCCAGTCCAAAATATGATTTTCCATTACCACACATTGTCATACCCTAATTTTTGACCCTAAGATTTTTCGCATCTCGTCTGCATTCCGCATACAAACAAGATCACGCACTGTTCATTTATCCTTTTTCAGGTGTAGGTCTTTGCCTCGCAGGGGATCACCATGTTTTTACTTGCTTTATCTGTTTATATTTACTAACTTCTAACCAAATACAAAAAAATATGTTGCAGTTTTCCTTTTCTTCTTCTCTGTGTTGCAGGTTTGCGAAGATAAGACAAATTCCAATTCAGATGCGTTTGTTCAGTCACAATTCGATTCAAATGGACGTTCGACCTAATCTTGGTCAAACTATCAAAAAGATTGTTTCAACTGCAAGTTGTGTGTGCCAGTGGTTATTTCTCAGACAGTGCGTATTCAAAAAATTCAAGTTGTATTGTGTGCAAAAGTCATTAGATTATCGAGAAGTGTTGCGTGTGAAGTTCGGTTGGTTCACCAGTTCATCAGCGATTCATCTGAGGATTTATTTTCCTCAGTATGGTTTCGAATAATCAAGGCAGATTTCAAGTGATTGTGGTATAAATGGCAAGTTGTGCAGTGGTTCAGAAGTGTTTGTGATCATTTTATCAGTGGCTTGTGAGAAAAATCAGGATTTGGTTTTGGGCTGAATAATCAATTTCATATCCATTGTCATCCATTTACAAAATATATCTATCATCCATTTTTCAATTAAACCATTTTTATTTTCCAATTTCTATTGTCCATGCTTATTCAAATAATCATCTTATTTTTTCATTTTTTTCTCGATTTACTCGATTCACACCTTTTTTTTATTATTCAATTATCCAAACTACTTGTTTCGATTTCAAATTTTTTTATTCATATCCATAAAATCATTTTTTCTTCTAAATCAATTCTCTAATCCATAAATCATTTTTCTTTCATAAAAAAAAAACTATATCTGTTATAATCCATACAATTCTTTTTTTATTTCCATTTTTTTTCTCTTCTATTAATATTCCAAGTTTTTGTTTTTATAAATCATCACCGAAAATAAATCTACCATAAAGCCCATTATTTGTTTTTCCCATTTTTTCTAAACAAATTTAAAGAAAAAGATATAAAAAGGCCCACCGACCCATTCCCATTTCCTCCTGCACATCAGCCACCAGCCTTCATGTGACTTTCCTTTCGACACAATAGCCAGCCCAACTCAACAACAACTCCAATAGGCAAAACAAAACAACAACACCACGCAAGCCATCAGCTTCACATCAAGCATCATCCAGGCTCCTACGTGACCACTTCATCAGCACAGCCAAGCCTTTCCCCAAAGCAGTTCAAACTTCAGCTATACCTCCAAGCCAACATCACGTGTGGCAAAACAAGCCGAAAATGCACACAGATTCACTTGCAACAAGCCAACACGCACCAAGCCGCATATCCCACATCTCCAGCTACAACAAACCTCTCTCACGCACATCACTCACAAGCTGCAACACATGACCTCAACGTAATACTCCCAACCACTTCCCAAAGCCATCACACAATGTCACAGCCAACAACTTAAACCATTTCAGCCGAAACAATTACTTCACAAGCTAGCCGCACGCAACACGTTATCACAACACACATCAACAAGCCAGTCGCACGAACCAAAACGCAAATATCAATAAAGCAAAACGCAGCTGCAAGATGAACGACACACGCGGAACTCAGCCATCAAAACGCAGCAAGATCATGCTTCTCTCGTGAACCCGAAACGCAAACGAAAATTGCAAAACGACATCACCAATTTCAGTTCAAATTCTCACCTTCATCCTCTATAAATTAAACCTCAATCTTATTCAATCTCCAAGCTTTGAGAGCCTCACTATTACCCTGCAGAAATCAAAATCAAAGCTAAAATTTCAACTTCCAAAATTCATAAACCTTGATACCTCCATTAATCTCCATCGAATCTCTTCAATTTCTTTAACCCTCACCTTCAATTTTTGCAAAAAAATCATCAATAAGCTTCAGCTCACATCGATTTTTTCTCATTCGGTTTCCCTCTCCAAATCTCCTCTCACTTCCAAATCCGGAAAAATCCCCAAATCAATAACAATCAGAGAGTTTTTTTTCTCTCTTTAGAATGAATCATTGAAAGAAGAAGAAGGAAGGAGAAGAAAGAACTCATCGTCGGCATTTTTGAAGGTGAGGGGATGACGGTGACGGCACTGCACGATTGAAGAAGATGATGAATCTTTTTTTTGGTTCTGTTTTTGTTTAATGTTGTTTCACAAGAGTTTGAATAAAGTTTGGGCCTAAGGCCTTTGAATTCAATTTTTCACTATCATCACCTCTCAATTTGCGCCTCCTCCTCCCCCTTTGTATTGTTTCATTATTTATTTTATATTTTCCTCATATTTGTTTAATATTTTTGATGTTTTTGGTTCTATTTCTTTTCTTAAAATCTTTTTTTTAGAAAACTTCAATGTCTTCATAAAAAAGGCCTAGTATCATGTTTTTTTGTATTTTCTTTTCTTTTGCTATTTACTTTTTTTAAAGAAAATTTTGAAAAGAGTTATTGGAGGAAAGTTTTTTTAAATGTTTTAGTAATTTTTTTGTTAGGATATCTTCTTGATTTTTGAGTGGATTCTATTTTAGATCCACTTTCTTATTTCTCTTATTTTTCTTTTTGGTCGATGAGATCTCCGATTCGCGATTATTGGTTTTCGAAGATGTTTAATCTTCATTATTTCAAATCTATGGATGAATGATCATTTTGGATCATTCTCCATACTTTGGAATCGTGATAGGTTGCCTTCGATAATCCAATGAGAAATCTCGATTAAGATTAGACCGTTACCTTTTCTTTTCGTGTGACATGTTTTCGGAGAATGATTCATAATATCATTTCTCTAACATGTATTAGCACAAATATTTTCCACCTTAATTGGTGGTGGCCGGCCTCATTTGTAGGGTAATTACTCCGTAAATTACTCGGCGATTGCTTAACATAGACCTAAACTTGTCCCGAATTCGGAATAAGATCCATTTGGATCCGGTTGCCTCGATTTTGGTTATTTTTTGTGGTTGTGTTTGATTAAGTTCATCATACCATTTATATGTAAATATTATAATACTATTAATATACTAACCATTTTTAATTCAATTTCTCGCACCTTATCCTCTTTATTTCAATCTCTCGCTCCTTATCTCTTTTATTATGTTTTTATTATACTATATCATTCATCATATTGTTTATGTTTATATTGATGCTTGTGATTTTTCTTTTGTCCATTTTGGACACAAAAACATTAATAAAGGATTAAACACCTAAAAGATTTGTGACTTTAATTTCGGACTATGGTTACTATCCTTAGCATGGGACTTGGAGTTGGACTTATATTTTAGGATCTATCCCTTTGCTTGAGTTGTTATGGATTGAAGACTTTGGCTCCGATTGAGTTCACTTGATTATGAAGATGGAAACCCGATTGTTTCAAAGAATGTTCACTACACGGTTTGATCGTTCTTCCTTTAGCTTTTACTTTCAAGTCTTAGGATAGTCACTTCATCTCCTCCCACTTCTTAAATTTTCAAAACTCCTTCTTATATCCAAAATCTTCTTTGTTTTTCAAACTTCAAACATTTTTGCAATTAAATCTTGACTTAGGTCATGCGTTTTTACCTTTTCATTTTATTTCTTAATAAATGCTAAACCACATAAGCATATCGAAACTTTCTTCTCAAAAAACTTTAAAACTTTCAAAACTCACTCAATTGTTTTTGTGCCCTCGTGCACGTTTCCTTTTAACCTTTTTATGTTTAGATATGATTCATTCTTTCTAGCGGAATTATTCGCTAAAGAATGACGACTTATCTTTACATTTTAAAATCAATTCAACTCATTTGTCTTTTCACAATTTGTACCACGAACTACGGGGTTTTGATCTCGCATTGCACTTTGTGGGTACGTAGGCATGAGACGTTCGTCTCTTCAAACACAAAAATCTTAAAAAACATTCTTCTTCTCATCCCTTCAATCTTTTTTCAAGCAAACCATTTCAAACCAAAAAAAGCAATAAATATTTCAAAGGGTTCCTATGGAGTACCACAGACATTTTGGGTGCGTAAAACCTTCCCGATTTGTAACCTATCCCCTTACCCGTTCTCTGTTTGTTTCTTTTAGCTTTTGCTTTTAGATTCATTAGGTTTTACTCTTTCTTTTTACCTTTTCCGGTTGGAATAAAATAAAAGCGCGGTGGCGACTCTGTGTACCTTGAGTTAAGTTAATCAATAGCTTACACACATGATTTTACCGCTACAGAAAAGTGGCGACTCTGCTGGGGAGTCAATCTCTAAGTGGATTCGGCCTACTTTGATTTTATTTACTGCTTTAGTTTTATTTGTTTGTTACTTGGTTGTTCTGTTTTGGTTTTGGTGATCCTCTGCGAGATAGATTCTAACCCGGATCTGAGTGGAACTTATGATAGGACGGCGATATTCGAAGCGATACGCGATGGAGTAGTCCAAAGCGATATCAATTTGATAATCTCCACTCGGTTAGGCTCTTTTGGACTATCAATGTCATGATGAGTAATCGTACGTGGCATTATTTTCCAACCTTGAGCTGATCATACTGAGGACCGTAAAACCCTTAACCAATCCAAGCCAATTTAGGAACGTAGTGCGGAAACTGTCTGGGTGTAAACCTAAGGTGGTTGTCACGCGATACTACACTCGGACGAGGTCTATTTTAAGAATGTTATCAGTTGGGGAGTAATCCAACGTACTGATGATATTCTAAAGATGGTTGTTAACTCCGGGAACCTCTGTTAGCACCCTTTTGGTTTTTTGCAGGTACAATGAAGACAAACCTTAGTACATGCCTTTGTGTGTTGTTGGTTCTTATCCCTTGACTCCATGCTTGTGATCTGAACCTTTGAACTTGTGTGCTTTGCGTGATCTTGTTTGTGGTTGTTGCATCTACATATTCATCATGATCATCTTCACAACCATTTTTCAAGGAAAATAATTCCGATTATTGCAAATGTTAGAAAAAAGAAAATATTCCTTTTTGTCAAGATTTTTCATGATTGTATTCTCGATGTTGACCATGTTTGCAATAATCGAGTTGTTTTTCTGAAAATGGAAGTGAACATTGCATATCATTGCATCCTCGCATATTCTTGCGTTCATCCGAGTTGTGTGGGAACTCATCCCGGTTGTTTCTTTCTTCAGTTGTCTGTTGATCCGTCAAGCTGACTCCTCATCACAGATACGGTACTAGAGCTGCTAACAGATTGAGAGCTATCAGATTGAGAATGGAACACCAAGAACAGCATAACATGGAAGTCCGAATGGAAATTGATGAGTTGAAGGCCGGTATGACCAGGTTCACTGAAATGATGCAAGTTCTGATTGCTCGAGGTGAACCACCTCAAAGGACTGTTATCTCTGAAGTTTTTATTGCTGTTGTTGACCCTCCTGTTACTCAGCAACCGGTTTCTACTTGGCCAGAATATGGGTTACCTCCGGATTATGTTTCAGTTTCTGCAACTACTCAAGTGGGTGGTCCATCTGTTGTGCCAGTCTTTTCAGCTCCGACTTTTGTTGAACCTCAACCTGTTGTGCACACTACTGCTCAGACTACTTATCAGAATTCTCCTTTCTTGTACCAAGCTGCTGGTCCACAAGCTGAAAGTCAGGGTGAACCTGGATATATGGGTGAAGTTAGAGAACGATGTTTGACTCTTGAGAAGAGGGTAAGAGTTTTAGAAGGAAAAGATGTCTTTGGTTCTGCTGCAATAGACATGTGTTTGGTTTCTGACTTGGTTCTTACTGATAAGTTCAAAGTTCCTGTATTTGAGAAATACAATGGTCATACTTGTCCAAAAATTCATCTGCTGATGTATTGTCGCAAAATGGCTGCACATGCCAAGGATGACAAGTTGCTTATTCATTGTTTTCAAGATAGTCTAAGTGGTGCTTCTATGAAATGGTATGTAGGACTTGAGAAGAGTCATATCCGAAGCTGGAAGGATTTATCTGATGCTTTTGTAAGGCAGTATAAGTATAATCTGGACATGGCGCCTGATCGTCGTCAACTTCAAAATATGTCACAGAAAGAGAAAGAATCGTTCAAAGAGTACGCTCAGCGTTGGAGAGAGCTAGCTGCTCAAGTGGAACCACCTTTGCCCGAAAAGGAATTAACTGGTTTGTTCATGGACACTCTTCCACCGTTCTTTTGGGAGAAAATGGTAGGAAGTGTGTCATCTGGTTTTTCTGATCTAGTCACTATTGGAGAAAGACTAGAGGAAGGTATCAAGAAAGGTAAGATTACCAATTCTGAATCTCCTAATGCTGCAAGAAAGTCTTTTGGGAACTTTCACAAGAGAAAAGATGGTGATGCTTATGCTGTTTCAACTGAGAGGAGGCCTTATCGCCCGCAACAACGATATGTTCAACCATATGTAGCTGCAATTGCTCCTGTTGTCAAAACTCCACCTGCTCAAACTCAAGTTCAAGGTCAAGCTCAACCTGCTCAAACTCAAGTTCAAGGTCAAGCTCAACCAGCTCAAGCTCAAGTTCAAATTCGAGCTCAAGCTCAGGCTCCTCATCCTGCTGCTGGACAAAATCAGTATCGCAATAGGCCAAACTTTGATCCGATCCCGATGCCTTACACTGAGTTGTTTCCTTCCTTGATTAAGAGTGGTTTAATTACTACTAGGCCTCCGCCTCCTGTTCCAAATCCTCTTCCAGTTGGTTATAGATCGGATCTTCGCTGTGAGTTTCATCAAGGTGGAACAGGTCATAACCTGGAACATTGCTTTGCACTGAAGGCTAAAGTGCAGGAACTTATCAGGAACAACATCCTTTACTTTAATGACACTAATCCCAATGTTATCAACAATTCTTTGCCGAAGCTTGGGAAGTGAATCTTCTAGAGGAATTCAACAGTTAATTTTCTTCAAGGCCAGAATATCAGACAGGACAACTCATCCTTGTTGCTGATGGATCACTAGGCCATTGTTTCTTTATGTTTGCAATTTTTCTTCAATCATATTAAGTTGTTTGCTTTTAAACTTTGTTTGTACTTTCATGATAGTTTTAATGAAATGAGCATTGCCTTGTTGTGATTCAATTTCATTTACTATTTGCATCTTTATGCTTTATATCTCAAATTTCATTTATCTTTTCTCAAAGCTTTTACAATGATTGGAGGGAGGATGATGAAAACGAGATACCCATAATTGTTGTTGGTATGCTCTCAATTGAGACTTGGTTGATGATATACAGGCATTGTTTCAAATCCCAAACACTAGAGAAATAAGGAAGTTAATCCCTTGTCAACCCCTTTGAGCCTTGAAGTTAGAGTTTCTTTCTATTCGAAAAAACCCGCAATTTAACCTGGGGATGGGTAGTTTTCAATTAATTCGAATGTGCATTCAAGTACAAGAGAATCATTTAAGACGCCTTTCAATAAAGGTTTCAATCTCAAGCTTTCCTTCACACACATCAATGAAGTGTTGAAGATGTTTCTCAATTCAAAAGCCAATGATGGTTCATCGTAATCATTAAGCCATGCAGTCATTATCGTTCAAAAAAAATGATTAAAAAAAAAATTTATTGAAAAAAATCAAAGCCCGCTAAGTCAAAACCTATGAAGGAGACTTAGGCAAAAACTAGGGCATCCCGCTGGCTGTAAGTTCAAATGACACAGTTCAGACAAAAGTTAGGGATAATAAAAGAAAGATTTGTCAAGAGGTCATCAAAATCCTCAACAAAGATAAGTTGAGTTAACCAAAGTCCTCACTAGAAATAACAAAAAGGAAGAGATGACTGCTATCTCAAAATCCTTTGGCTTACGAACCATCTTCATATATGCAATCCCAAATATCTTGGGACTTGAATGCATAGGCTGAATTAATTGAATGTAGGACTGGAGTTCATCACGAAGTTGGGTTGGGTACAAATAAACTTTGAGCCTATATCCTTTGATTCATAAACCGTGAACCAGACCACGTTACAACCTTCAAAAGTCCTAATTGAATCCAGGTTTCTTTTGAAAAGCATACTACAACGAGGTTGCGTAAACTGACTCCCAAGTTCTTTACCAATCATTTGTTTCTTACCGTTGCTTTATCTTTAATTTTTGTCTCAACCGCCGTGTTTTGACAATGTTTTCATTTACTTTACGTCAATAAATTTCATTCCAAAAATGATTCTTGATTTCAAACTTTGCATTGAACTTTGCATTAAAATTACCAGGTTTGTACAAACTTTTTATTTGCAAATAAACTTTCCTCATCAAGGAATTTTCAAACAGTTAAGAAACTTGGTCGGTGATCCTACCAAGGGGCAAGTTCTTCTCAGGACCTATGGTTCAAGTTTTGTTGCTCAGTGCAAATGTTTCTCAGATATGGTTGGTCAGAAGATTCTCTGCAAGTTTCATATTGGGTTATTTTTGAACTGAAGCCATGATCAGTTTATTCTTCTCAACAGTTATCTCAAAGGTGTGATTATTTTCTCCGGCAGTAATCAAGAACTGAATCCATTATCAGTTTATCTTCATCAGTCATTGAACTTGGGGCAATCTTCTTCAAGAATCTCCAAGCAGCTTTGCATGATTTCTCTCTAAAGATTTCTAACTTGATACAGTTTACTAGTGGGACAGAGATTTGTTCAGCAGTAGTATCTCTAATTTCCGAGCAGAATGGCAGTGATATCCGTGTTGAGGAATCAGTCTTCCATCTATTCCACTCCTCTAAGAGTCTAAACTGGTTTTCATCATTTTCTCTCATATTATGTCTTCGGGTGTGTTATTCCCCATTTTCGGAAAAAGTTCGCATATTTGAGTGTGTTATTCCTCATTATGCATTTTCTGGGGTGTGTTATTCCCCAGTTTTGTTTACGTTTGCATATTTGAGTGTTTTAGTCCTCATTATGCGTGTTATTCCCTAATTTTGTTTACGTTTGCATATTTGAGTGTGTTATTCCTCATTATGTGGTTTTTTGGGTGTGTTATTCCCCATTCTTGTTTGCATTTGCATATTTGAGTGTTTTAGTCCTCATTATGCGTGTCCTTGGGAGGGTTAGTCCCCATTTTCGTAAATTTCGGCATACTGAGTGTTTTAGTCCTCATATGCATTTTTCGAGGTCTTGTTGTTTTTAACTTCTTACTGTTTGGGCAAAGTCCAACTTACTTGGCATTTGTCTGTCTCTCCAGAACCTTTTCTTCACCTACTTGTTGTTTTTCTCAGATATTACACCCTTTTATCCGATTGCCATTCTCGGATGTCCATAATGAAGTCATCATTGATTTGATGTACTGTCCCAGACTTTTTACCATCTCATTCAGTTCTGTTCCTGAATGTTGTGATTCACATTTTATCTGATTGCTATTCTCGGATGTTGTGATCACTTTCCTTCCGATTGCCATTCTCGGATTTCCATGTTGGAGTCATCATTGTGTTGATGTGCTTTCCCGAAATTTTCTCATCTCATTCAGTTCTATTCCTGAATGTTGTGATTCACTTTTTATCTGGTTGCTATTCTCAGATGTTGTGATTACCTTTTTCTGATTGCCATTCTCGGATATCCCTATTAAAGTCAGTAATGTCATCCCTGGATGTTTCTGATGTACTTTTTTCGGGACTTTTCTCACTTCATTCAGTGCCATTCCTGGATGTTGTGATCCTTTCTGTCCAATTGCCATTCTTGGACATTTTCACCTCAGCTGAGCCATGTGTTGGTCTCTAGCATGTTGTTTTTCCTGTTGGAGTCTTATGCTCCTAATCCCCATCGTTTATTCTTTTTCATGTGTCGTCTTGTCCCTCACGGACTTCTCTGCATTTCATTTGTTTCCATATACATTTCGTATCATTTTCACATATCATTTCCACATCATTTCACATCGTTCGTTTCGTTTCATTTCATTTCATTCTAGTTTTTGGCATCTTAGGATCAAAAATTGGGTTTTTTGATATTTAAGTATCTTCTATCTTGTTGAAACGAAGATTTCAATCTTCATTTTCTCTGGATTGAAGAAACTTAAAAAGGGGCATCTGTCATACCCTAATTTTTTACCCTAAGATTTTTCGCATCTCGTCTGCATTCCGCATACAAACAAGATCACACACTGTTCATTTATCCTTTTTCAGGTGCAGGTCTTTGCCTCGCAGGGGATCACCATGGTTTTACTTGCTTTATCTATTTATATTTACTAACTTCTAACCAAATACAAAAAAATATGTTGCAGTTTGCCTTTTCTTCTTCTCTGTGTTGCAGGTTTGCGAAGATAAGACATATTCCAATTCAGATGTGTTTGTTCAGTCACAGTTCGATTCAAATGGACGTTCGACCTAATCTTGGTCAAACTATCAAAAAGATTGTTTCAACTGCAAGTTGTGTGTGCCAGTGGTTATTTCTCAGACAGTGCGTATTCAAAAAATTCAAGTTGTATTGTGTGCAAAAGTCATTAGATTATCGAGAAGTGTTGCGTGTGAAGTTCGGTTGGTTCACCAGTTCATCAGCGATTCATCTGAGGATTTATTTTCCTCAGTATGGTTTCGAATAATCAAGGCAGATTTCAAGTGATTGTGGTATAAATGGCAAGTTGTGCAGTGGTTCAGAAGTGTTTGTGATCATTTTATCAGTGGCTTGTGAGAAAAATCAGGATTTGGTTTTGGGCTGAATAATCAATTTCATATCCATTGTCATCCATTTACAAAATATATCTATCATCCATTTTTCAATTAAACCATTTTTATTTTCCAATTTCTATTGTCCATGCTTATTCAAATAATCATCTTATTTTTTCATTTTTTTCTCGATTTACCCGATTCACACCTTTTTTTTATTATTCAATTATCCAAACTACTTGTTTCGATTTCAAATTTTTTTATTCATATCCATAAAATCATTTTTTCTTCTAAATCAATTCTCTAATCCATAAATCATTTTTCTTTCATAAAAAAAAACTATATTTGTTATAATCCATACAATTCTTTTTTTTTATTTCCATTTTTTTTTTCTCTTCTATTAATATTCCAAGTTTTTGTTTTTATAAATCATCACCAAAAAAAAAATCTACCATAAAGCCCATTATTTGTTTTTCCCATTTTTTCTAAACAAATTTAAAGAAAAAGATACAAAAAGGCCCACCGGCCCATTCCCATTTCCTCCTGCACATCAGCCACCAGCCTTCCTGTGACTTTCCCTTCGACACAATAGCCAGCCCAGCTCAACAACAACTCCAACAGGCAAAACAAAAAAACAACACCATGCAAGCCATCAGCTTCACATCAAGCATCAGCCAGGCTCCTACGTGACCACTTCATCAGCACAGCCAAGCCTTTCCCCAAAGCAGTTCAAACTTCAGCTATACCTCCAAGCCAACATCACGTGTGGCAAAACAAGCCGAAAATGCACACAGATTCACTTGCAACAAGCCAACACGCACCAAGCCGCATATCCCACATCTTCAGCTACAACAAACCTCTCTCACGCACATCACTCACAAGCTGCAGCACATGACTTCAACGTAATACTCCCAGCCGCTTCCCAAAGCCATCACACAATGTCACAACCAACAACTTAAACCATTTCAGCCGAAACAATTACTTCACAAGCTAGCCGCACGCAACACGTCATCATAACACACAACAACAAGCCAGTCGCACGAACCTGTTGCACCCCAAAATTTGCCCTCACAACACAAGGCTTTGTGTACTAAGAGATTCACAAGGTTAACAAGACCTTTCATGAGGTTCATGAAGTTTACAAGACCTTTCATGAGGTTCATGAAGTCTACAAGACCTCCCATGAGGTTCACAAGATTCACAAGACCTCCCATGAGGTTCATAAGGTTCACAAGACATCTTATGAAGTTCACAAGGTTCACAAAGTTCACAAATAGTCAGAAAGTTTGACAACTCCCTCAGACAATGCATCCTCCTAAGCAGTGCATCCAAAACTAGGGTTTTAACTTTAATCAGGCTAAAGGGACTTCCAAGATCTCAAGTGAGCTTCATAACATCTTATATGTGTTTAAGAATCCCCATGACAAGTTTCAAGACTTTTCTCAAAGGTTTGCCCAGTCAGATGATCAGATAAGTCAAAATCAGTCAAAGCAGTTAAAAAGTCAAACTGAGGTCAACTATGGTCAAACCAAAGTCAAACTTCATGATTTTTTTGCCAACATCAAGTATGTGAAGTAAAATTCATCATTTGATCAAGGGTTGATCATGATTCATCAAGGAGATTTCAGATCATCAAGAATCAGGGGTTTCTAAATTAGGGTTTCCTTAGGAAAAGTCAACTGAACTTTGACCAGCCATAACTTTCACATGCTTCATCACATTTTTCCCATCCAAAGCTCATTTTGAAGGAAATTGAATTCTCTACAACTTTGTGTCTCACAAGCCAAGCCCAAAAATGCTTCATTTGGAAGGTATGAGCTAAGACATTATAGGTCCTTTTGAAAGTCAACAAAAAGTCAACAACTTCAAAAGGGCATAACTTGAGAATGGTAAATGATATGGACATGAAACCAGTGGGGTTGGTTAGAGGACTCTTCAAGATTTACAAAATGTCCAAAATCACCCTCATAGCATTAAAATTGAAGGATGTGTGCCCTTGCAAAGTTGGGAAATTTTTGGTTGGTTTATGAAGAAAATGGAGGTTTAAAACCAATTTTTTCTAAATGGGCTTGCCATATGATGATCCAATCCATACAAACACTTCATGCACGACCCAACTCTCAAATATTCAGATTTTTTATTATTTTATTTTATTTATTTTGATTTTATTCATTTAAAGTCATTTTAAATTAAAATAAAATAGAAAAATCAAATATTTAAATGAGATTGTGTTTCTAGAAAGTCATAAAGATTGTTTGGATCAAATTAATATAAGAATTATGGTGATTGGCTTGAAATAGAAAGGTTGAATTCACAAATATTTGAAGTTTAAGACTTAATCTTTTTCAATCTTTTTCAATCAAATAATCCACACAATGATCCATTCTTTTGACCTAAATCCATTGTACTATAAGTATACAACACAAACCTAATGCAAAGGGACGAAATTCTGGCCTCCAAGAGTAAGTTGCAATTTTCAAAATTCATCACAAAACTCAAATTCGGATTCCTAGCTACAACCACTTTCAAGACAATTTGAAGGTTGCAATGCGTTCCTGGATGTTCATAGAATGATTTTGGATCATAAACAACATCTAAAACACCTTATATTGCATAACCCGAATTCATAATGTTCATCATATTCTTGATTTTCGATTCTGCATATTGACTGGATTTTAATGAGTTTTGATCATTGTTTTGTGTTTATATTAAGTTGTTGATTGATTCTGGATAGTTTGATTGAAGTTTCATTGCAGGTTTGAGAAATCACCATGGCTAGGGTTTCGGCCATGAGTTTAGGGTTATGCTTTAAACCAAACATAAACAAATTCTAAGAACATAGAACAATTGTATGAAGCTTAAGGATCATGATGCACTAATTAATTTTGAGAAATTGTACAGTTTTGATGATGTTTCATTTTCGTAGGTTCTTGTATTTGAAAATTTGCAGGAAATTCCATAGATGAATTCGCAGCAAAATTTGTAGGTACCAAGGAAGAAGATGATGTCCTGGCGCGAATTTCAGAATTTGAACACTTGATATAATATTTTTTGTTTTGTTATTGATATTGTTTCACAGGTGCGTGTGTGGCCCAGTGGTAAAGGGTGCGTGAATAATGCTTGAAGGCCTGAGTTCGAATCCTGGAGGCACCATCTTTTTATTGTTTTTTCATGATATTCATCAGTTTTAATATATAATTCATTATAGTCATTATAATATCAGAAGCGCCCTCCCGGCTGGATGGAAAGAACGTTTGTGTGTAGTGTAAGGGACCTGGGTTCGAATCCCCCCAGGCCCTTTTATGTTGTTTTTATTTTTGCTATGATTTTTCCAGGATTAAGACACAAAAACAAATGAAGTCCTTCCCTTAGAACCTGTGCGCGCGCTGACCCAGTGGTTGATCTTGTTGGCTGGAGTTTGTGAAAGCAAAGGGGCTGGGTTCAACTCCCAGCCCAGGTAAGTTCTTTTTTCTTCTCTCCATTATTTGTTTTGTTTGTTTATTATTATTATTAAATTTAAATTAAACTATAATCCTAATTTAATTAGTCTTAATAATATTTTCTAAACCCTAAAACATTTTTATAAAACCTAATTTTCTATAAATCCTAATTATAAATATTAGTTTATTTTAATTTCATAATTCTTGTTTATATTTTAATTAATAAATAAATCTTTTTGTTTAATAATCAAACCTTAATTTTCTTCTATTTAAAGTTTAATCCTATTTTATTTAATCATGTACATATTTTATAATTTGTTTATAATTTAAATTTTGTAAATATAATTATAATTAATCCTATTTTCATAATATGTATGTATTTTATAACTTGTTCATAATTTAATTTATATATGTAAATAATTTTTAATACATGTTTAAAAATAGTTAAAAATTGCTAATTTAATTTTGTAATTATAATTTTATTTTCATAATATGTTTATAATTAACTTACTTTTATAATTTAAATATAACTTAAAACTTTATAATAATTAGTATAAATGCTCATATTTTCTTAAATAATAATTGTTTATAAAAAATTGATTTTTTTTTTAATTATTATGTTAATATTATTAATTATGTTTATATGATATTTTATTATTACTAACCCCATTTAACTTTGTATTATTTTTGTTATTATTATTTCACTAACCCAATTATTATTGTTATTTATCATTTTGCTTATTTATTTAATTTGCTTTAATTATTATTATCATGTAATTGTTCCTTTGATGTAATATTTAGTAGTAATGTTTAAATATTTATTTTATGCTATGGTTAGTAAAATAGGGAGTGTAACATGTTTGTATGTTTAAAATTAATTTAGCTCATTAAACTCAAAGATAAATATTAAAATGGTACACTCACACACGTAAGTCGATCTTTGATCGCCATCTCACTTCCTTAGGGATACCTCTCATGTTGCCTATTACAAAAAGGTCAAGTAGGGTGTATAAAGCAAAAGTCCCTCATCTCACATCATCTAGTCCCTTAACAGATAAAAGATCAAGTCCCTTTCGAATGTTGCCTTCATAATGATCTTGTCCCTTTCGAATAAAGATGATAAGTCCCTTCGAATTGCTTATACACCCCACAGTTGCCTAAATAAACAGATGTCCATTCATTTGTCCCTCACATCCAAGGTAATGACTACCTATTCCTTAATAATAGGGATAGTCTTACCACTTAAAGGATTCAAGAACAGAAAAGACTTAAACTTAGGGTAGGTTCCTCTTAGATACTTGCTCACTTTTCAAAAACATTTCAAACACTTCACACTTTTTAAACAATTTTCAAAACAAAGGTTTTTTACGCATCCGTACATGGATCATTATAAAACTCTTAAGGAAATTTTTATTCACACACTTCACGTTTCAAAAACATTTTAAAGTGAGCTAAGTAACTAAGAGCCCATGGATAACCATGGATGTAAAGGGTGCTAACACCTTCCCTTTACATAACCTACCCCCCGAACCCAAAAATCTTTTAAAAGGTCTTTCCTGTTCTTTTATGCCTTTCCTTTGGATAAAATAAAAGTCGGTGGCGACTCTTGCTATCCGCAACATAACTAAAGTCAGTTCTCCCACCGTGTTACAGAACTGGCGACTCTGCTGGGGATTTAATAAAAGAGGGGTACCCTTAGGAATTAGATCACTTTAAAATTGTTTGCCTTGTTTGCTTTATACTTAATTGTTGGGTGCTCTTACGTGTGAAAGATCCTAACCCGGATCTAGTGTACCTTAGGTAAATGGCAATAGACCAAGGAAACTGTACGGCGTATACCGATATGGTTGATCTGGTGGCCATAGTGTAAACACCCAAAATTTTCCCTCACCCATTCACACCATGGCTTGTGATCTTCTCATATGCATAGATCTAATCATAGCATCTCATACCACATTTTGAGTCATTGCATTGGTTCAAAGTCATCTGCATCTAGGGTTTGTAATCTGAGCAATTCAAGAGCTTCTTGAGCCACTCCAAAGGTCATCAATCACTTCAAAGGGGTCCATGTATGTTCAAGCATCATATTATATCCTCTCAAAGTCAAGAATGTCAAAAAATCACAAGAATTGAGATTGGCATGGAAGCAGAGCCAGGTTTGACTGCACAGATGACCTAGAATTAGGGTTTTGGTTTCAGAGGCCATAACTCCAATTTTTTTGGTCATTCTTGTTTCCATTGGTCTCTATATGGTATAGGGAGCATGCATATCAATTTTCATGAAGAAATTCCATGGGGAAGTCATCTGATCAAGAGTTGACTTTCTGAGCAAGTCAGTGTAAAATCAGGGCATCTGAGGCCCCCAATGACCCAACCAAAGGGTGTTCTTCATCATTTTGATTGTGTATGATATTTATTTGATCATAGAAGATATTGTAAGTTCACAAAATTGAAGAATTTCAAGTCATTTGCAAAGTTGACTTTTTTGGAAAGTTGACTTATATTGAAAATTGCCATTTTGGGAAACTTTTTCAACCCTTGCTTTTTGATTCAAAAATGCTTCAAATGAAAAAACTTTTGTCATGAAAGTTGTAGAATGGATCATTCCCTTTTCAAAAAGTACAAGAACTTGACCTAATTCATTTTTGATCAAAAGTTATGGCTTGTCAAAGTTGGCAAAAATCACAAAATTTGAAGTTTTCTACCAAAGAGGCAAAGTTGCAAATTCACTTGCCAAGGCAAATTGAGCTATCAAATAAACTTCTAATCTTCATACAAGCATGTACCAAGACCTAAAAATCAGAATGGGCCAAGGGATCATTCATTTTCATGACTTATGGAGCAAGAATTCTCAAAAGAAACAAAAGTGAAGCAAGTTGCAAAAACTCACTCAAGTTTGAATCCACTTGCTTGCTGACTTCATAATCAATCCTAGGGCTCTCCACACTTCTTGCTGCGCAGGACACCCCATTTGTCCTTGGCTGGCTAGCAACCCATACCTCTCTTACACAAATTTGATATTTTGGCAACTTGAGCCATACCAATCACAGCAGTACACATCAACTCATCTGACCAATCCCATTTGTTTATACAAACCAAAAGCAAGACATTTCACACACAACACAAGCCTGAAAGCACCAAGAACACAGCTCTCTCATTTTCCACCCCATTTTGCAAAAGCATTCGAAACACTCTCCTCAAGCTGCAAACACACAAATAAACTTCACAAACAAACTCAGCATACTTCACTGATCAAAAAGCACCCATCACCATAGCCTGAAACTCCCTGAATCAAAAACACGATCACCACCCCCCCTTGAACAGAACTTCTGTAATCTTTCAAACCAACCATTGTAAACTTCAAACAAGCATTGAAAGCTTCTCAGGAGGTCCATTGGAGGTGATTGGAAGCAAGAAACTAGCCAGAAAGTGCCAGAAATCAAAGCTTCGATTCAGGTAGCCATGGAAATTCATTTTTCCAGAACTCCTTTCTCTTGTTTCTAATTTGATCTACATGCTTCCCTGAGTTCACTGAACATTTTATTTTTGAAAATGATTGAGTTTTGAGGTTGTATGCTTGATCTGAAAGTTTGCCCGAAAAAATGTTCTTGCTTGTTTCTCTTGATTCAGTGAAAATAAATGTTGTTTGAGTTAGGGTTTATGCTTAGGGTTGTTCATAGATTGATTCTGGAGATTTAGAGCTTCTGAAATGGCCTGGAGAGTGAGATTGAGTTTTTGGTTGATCGGAGAAGATGACCGGAACACTGTTCCGGTCACCTGATTTTGTTTAGGGTTCAGATTAGGGCACTAATCATAATTAGTGAATTTTGAATCTTGGCCGTCCAGATGCGCGCCAAGTCCACTCTCGCGCGTGTGAGTTTGAATGTCAGCCTTTGATTGTGCTGACTTTTCCATTTTCCAGTTTAATTTCATTTTTATTGTATTAAAATTCATTTGTTTTCTTCATTTAATTTAAAATAGCAAAACACTTTGAAAAATTCTGAAATTTTTTATCCAAGCTTTTATTAATTTTCAGAAACCAAAAACATTTTTATTTTTATTTTTCACATTAAAAAATATTTTTAAATCATTTAAAAGATTATTTTTAATTAATTAATGAGAATTAATTAATTAAAAATGCTTTTAGGTATTTAAAAATCACCAAAAAATTCATGTAACACTTAAAATCATTTAGAAACATTGTCCAACCCACAAACCAAATTTCTTTTTTGATCTTGATGTCTTTTGACAATTTCCAATGGATTTAATTTCATTTTAAGGCATTATTTTGATTCAATCTTCAAAAATCCATTTCTGCCTAGCCTTTAAGAGTTGGACTTTGATTCTTTTTGCATTGCATCTTGTTTAGCATGTAGTTTATAGGATTAAATTGGCATGAATTGATCTTGCATTTCCTATTTGTTTGACATTTTTCTTGACAAGGTACCTTAAAACCCTAGCAATCTTAAGAAATTCATAACCCTCATTAGGTTAAGAGTTAGAACCCCTCCTTTGGGCAGTGAGTTTGTATAGGTTTAGGGTTCCTTTGAATGCATTTTCAATTTTTTATCTTGATGTTTGCTTCTGGTTTTGATTTTTGTTTTGTGTATTGATCATAAACCCTAATTTGGGCTTTCATTTGCATCCATCTTCCATTTGCTTGCATACCATGACTTGCCATGACATTTTGTGCATCCATTTGATTCATAATACATCTTAGGACATATTAGAATCATGATTGATCATTGCATCTTTCATTTGTCATGTTGTATGTCATTTGCATTTCATAACTTTTCATGTATGTTCATGTTTCTAAGCATGCTTCATTTGCATCCATAGGTTTGTATGATCATTCTCATGCCTTGCCTCATGTGTGCATCATCTCTTAGCATCATTGGCATCACACTCATGCTTCTGGTTTTGGTTTGCATCATGCCATTTCATTTCATTTTGCATTGCATTGCATTCCTTTCACTAACTTTTCAGGTGGTAAGTTACTTTGAGAAGTGAATTTGCCTTCACTTCTCACAATCTCTTTTCATCTCCTCTTATGCATCATTGCTGCATTTTGTCTTGTGTTTGAGATTGAGCTTGCTCATTCTTCTTCATCTTACTTTCTTTCTTCAAGTGACTTGTCTTCTTAAATGAAGCAAGTTACTTTGCTTCTCTTTGCTCCTTTCATCTGCTTCCTGGTGGTTTCTCTGAAGATCTTTCTTGTAAACCTCACAAACCTTAGGAACAACCAAGCATGACAATTAATTAGGGTTTTGATTAGTCCCCCATTTAGATTTTACCTTTGTGTCTCATTGAGTCTTCTCTTCTCACCTCATAATCAAGGGCTAAACCCTAAAGGCTTTAAGGCTTTGTGATTAAGTTTATACCTGCATCCTTCTATTAGGATGGAGTGTATAACTTTAATCCTAAGTATTAAACCCTTAATGTGTTTAACTCCTTTAATCAATCCACATAATAATCATCAAGACATCAAGCTTGTAACTTGGGCCTTGCATTAGGGTTCTAATTCTTCCTTAACTGGTTAAGAAGGACTAACCCTAGTGTTAATGGACAAGTCCCCCTCAAGTTGTCTTACAAACCCTAAAAAATCACTTCATCATCTTATCATTAACTAAAAAACCACTTAATAAAGGCTTTGTTTTGTCATGAAGTTAATCCCTAATCATGGATTAAGTTGAGGAGCTTTCCTCAGCTTAAACATTCTCATCTATTATCCTTCTATTAGGATGGTGTAATGAGTCTGTTTAATCCTTGATTATGGCTTAATCTCATTACTTAACACTAAACAAAAACACCAAAAACATCTAAACAATCACAAGTAGGTTAATGATCTTAATCCTACACCATGGCGATTAAGTGTGAGAAACTGACTTCACACTTAAGGCATTCTCATTACCCCTAATCAGAGGGAAGATGTGATGAGTCTACTAAATCCATTGGTTTAGGTTTAAGCTCATTAATCTATGACAAACTTTCAAAAGCAATAAAAGACTGAAAAATCAAAAACAAACAATAATCGTCTCCTTCGGGATTCTTTTCTCATCTCATTCACTCACAACCGAGAACTTGCTTCTTCGGTCTAATGCAAGACAGTTTGCACCTGAGCCAGACAGGTCATACACTTGAGCATAAGCAAGTAAGCAGTTCACCAGTCAATTCATCCTTCAGTCTCTTTGGGTCGAACTACGGTGTTCTGACTTCCTCATTGCACGAGAGGATACGTAGGCATAACTTAACGGTTATCGAACAAAAGTCTCTGTATATTCCCCTTTTTCCCAGCTTTATTCTTTAAGCCTCATAGTCTTGAGCATTTCATCTTTGTTCTTACACTGACACTTCACTTATACACTTCACTTTCTTTTTGCACTGACACTTGCATTCTTTCCAGTTTTGATACACAAATTGCACTGACACTACCCCTTTGAAACACAAATCTTTTAAGCGTGGATCCCGTCGAGTACGACGGACAATCTGGGTGCTAATACCTTCCCAGGTTGTAACCAACCCCCTTTCTCAGTCTCTCTGGTTCGCAACCGTCTTATCCATATCTTTTCTAGGTCTATGCAGCATTACCTTTCCTTCGGGATAAAAATGCCTAGCTGGCGACTCTTTCTTTTCTGAGTTCACTCCTGTGTGTTCTCATTTCCTCTTTTCGCCGACCGTTCGCGTCTGTACCCCTCTGGCCTTTTGGCGTCATTTGGTGTGAGCGACACATAGTTAGTGTGACTTCTTGGTTGGTGCTTATGTTCCTTAAGTCAAGTTGAGGATAATATGAGGCTGCCATATGTTGTCAATGCACTAACTAACTTTTAGAACCCTAGTTATCCCATCTTGGCCTTTAGAAAAGTAGTGAGATAACCGGCTTTGGTGAAGACTGAAGTTGGTTGATACTCGATACTACGCTCATTGAGATTCTAAACTTGGAGGGTTTTGGTTGGTAAGTAAGTTTCCTACTGAACAACCACCCTTGTGAAGGATCAATGATATTGAGATCCCTTAGAACCTGGTTACTTTATAGGACAGGATGAACCAACTAACTTCAGGGGAGGGTACTTACCTTTGAACCTCATGCAAGCCTTTAAACCTAGGGCTATTGTGTGACTTGCTTGTGTGTGCCACATGTTTGTGATCAAGCATAACATCATAACATCATCATGCATCATAAGCATAGCATTTTCACTAACCATTTCAAGGACCAAAGGATTTATCTTTGTTCTTTGTTGCAGGTCATGGCTTCTGCTCGTAGAAACACTATCAGGATCAACTTTGTGGGCATACCTGCTAAGCTTAAAGAGTTGGTTTCTCAAATGTCTGATCACTCCCAGTTCATCAAGAGACATGGTCACTTACTGGATCTAGTCACTTCAGGGTTCAATGAATACATGATGAGTGTTCTGTTTCAGTTCTTTGATCCTAAGCACCATTGCTTCACATTCCCCGACTACCAGCTGGTTCCTACAATGGAAGAGTTCTCTAAGCTTCTGGGTATACCTGTACTTGATCAGAAACCATTCACAGGCTTGGAAAAAGAGCCTAAACCTGAGGTTATTGCAGCAGCTCTACATCTGAAGAAGTCTGACATTGTTCTAGAAACGAGAAGCGGAGTTAAGGGTATTCTTGATAAGGTGTTGATAGAAAAGGCTCAAGTGTTCTTGAAGGCTATGAGCTATGATGCTTTTGAGGAGATCTTAGCCTTGCTGATCTATGGCTTAGTATTGTTCCCTAATCCAGACCAGTTCATAGATGTTCATGCCATCAACGTATTTCTGAGTTACAATCCAGTGCCTACATTACTTGGAGACATTCTGCATTCTCTTCATACTCGTACTACAAAGGCACGAGGAAATCTGATGTGTTGCATACCTTTGCTATCTAGGTGGTTTATTTCTCACCTTCCTCGCTCAGTGATGAAAAATGAACAAGGGTTCAGATGGTCCAAGAGGATTATGTCACTCTCTCATTCAGATATCCGTTGGTGCTCCAGATCTATGGAGAATGTCACTATTATTGATTGTTGTGGGGAGTTTCCTAATGTGCCACTTCTAGGCATAAGAGGAGGCATTACTTACAACCCTTCCTTAGATTTACGACAGTTTGGTTATGCTCGGAGTGATGGTCCACATGACATGTTGATTCAAGGTATTGTGTTTGATTACGACAACGATCTGCAAGGTTACCGTCAGAGGTTCATACGAGCATGGGGAAAAGTGAACAAGGTTGACAGCAAGACTCTGGAGCCTAAGTACACTATTCCTATGGAAGCTTATCTCAGATGGGTGCGATCTCGTGCTCAGACTCTCATGATGCCATATCCTGCTATCCTGCCAGTTACCATGGAACCTGTTGCTGAAGGGGATACTTCTTATACCATCCTTCACCCAGACATGCCTACTGACATGGAAGATTTACAGAGATCCTGGATCCAGTTGAAGGAGCAAAGGGATACTTTCGAGGCTCATTACAAAGCAAGCCAAGAAAGAATCCTGGAACTAACAAAACAACTCCATAAGGAGCGGAATCTCAACTCATACCTCAACACAAAGAGGAAACGTCCATGGGAGACTTAAAACCCCATTTTTTGTATTCATTTTGATTGTAAGCCCAAGGGGCAAACAAGTTTACTACTAATAAAAGTTTACCTTTTTGGTTGTTTAAGCAAATTTAAATCCTGCGGTCCTTGAAAACATTGCATACGCATTTACATACCATATCACTGCATCACAGGTTTCTTATATACAGGTATCTTATCTTCTCGCTGTTTATTTCAGCAGAAATGGCTCTTGAACAGACTGTCAAAGATCTCCAGGCTCAGAATGCCCAATTCCAAGAGTTGATTCTGAACTTGTCCAAGGGACAAGATGAGTTGAAGACACTGCTGGCTAAGAAGAAGAATCCTGAGGACAACAAGGATGATCAGTTGGAACAATTGCAAGCTGAGATAACAGAAATGAGGATCCAGATGAATGGCCAGGTGGCTCTTATCCAAAGTTTAGCTCAGGGGCAAGAAGAGTTGAGAACCTTTGTCCAAAAACTTCAAAGTAATGGAGTCAGGAATCTACTTGTCAATCAACCTCCGTTAAAACAAGCTGATTTGGTTGAAAGGAAGATGAGGATAAAAGAAGGTAAGAAACCGGTTACCACTGATTGTTCTTCAGTTAAAGAAAAAAGACATGGTAAAGTTAATCCACCTCAACACAAGGGATGTAGAAGACAGTTTATCAAATTCAGCACTCCAATGTCACAAGTTCTGCAATGCTTGTTGGAGATGAAACTAATTTCCTTGAAAAATCCTCCTCAAAATCCTAAAACTTCCTCTCCTCGCTATAATCCCAAGGCAATGTGTGGGTATCACTCCAACTGTCCTGGACATGATACTAATAGTTGTTGGACATTAAAGAAGAAGATTCAAGATCTAATTGATGAAGGAATCCTAGAGGTTACTCCAGAAGGTCAAGTTGAGTTCTACTATTGTCCATCAAATATCGAAGCTACAAGACAAGTTGCCCAAGGTAGCAAGAAAGGAAGCCTACCTATTCCTGTTGAGATATGGGGCACCTTGGGACATCCAAGTGGAAAATTTGATTTCATGGTGAAGTATACTGCTCCTCAAAGTTCACAGATTGCAATTGAAGACATTCAGCCAACTGGATGGGACAACATTTGAACTTTCATTTGTAACTTATTTTATTTTGTTTAGACACTTACTATTATGTTAAACTTTTGTTTCCATTAATGCATTGCGTATGTTTGTCTTGAATTAATCCATTCGTTTCACTATGTTTTGAGCTATGTTTCATATTTCTATTTTGTGATATTTAACTCCTGATAAAGCTATAAGCCTGTAGAGGGAGGATGACGAAAACAATACCATAATCTTATGCAGTATGCTTTTGAACAGACTATGCTGACGATGTACAAGCATTGTTTCAATTCCTAAACAGTGGAGATATAAGGAAGTTAATCCCTAGTCAACCCTTTTGAGCCTATGAAGTAGGAGTGTTTTTATTCTCGCACAAATTAAAACCCTTATTCATAACCCGGGGCAGGGTAGTTACTCGGTTAACTCAAATATGCCAATTATATGTGTTGTACACAACTAATGATGGTTCTCTGTAATCATTAAACCTGACAGTCAATATCCAGCAAAAGAAAAACCCACTAAGTCAAAACCTATGAAGGAGACTTAGTAAAAAATTGAGAAATCCCGCTGACTGTAATCTTGAAACAAACAGTTCAGGCAAAAGGAAGGGATAATAAAGCAAAAGAAAAAAGAGGTCACTATGAATCCTCAACAAAGAAAGATGACTGAATGTTCAAATAAATTTTTGGTTTCTGAACCATCGCAAATGTCAGTGTTATAATTCCAAACTACTTTGGAACCTCAATCTATAAGTTAACTGAGCATAGGACTGAAGAACATCATGGAGATTGAGTTGGGTACAAATAAAATTTGAGCCTTTATCCTTTGTTTCTTAAACCATGAACCAGGCCACGTTATAACCCTTTAAAAGTCCTAACTGAAGCATGGTTAGTTTGAAAGCGTACTGTTACGAAAAGGTATCCTGACTCCTTTAGGGCTTATTATAAAACTTGAGTTAATATCACAGTTTTCTTAAAAAAAAAAAAAAAATTTAAAATAATTCTTTTTCAAAAACTTCAAGACAGACATAAGCATTGCATTTTTGAATACATTTGTTTGCATATACCTGAGTGTTTGACAAATGGAGAAACTTACAGGATGAATGTTCACTGAACCAAAGTCCTTCCGATGAACAAAGTTGCTTCCTGGATCAAAGTCCATGTATACAAAGGGGCATAGTCATTATCTCCCAATCAAGGGGGCAGGCCATGATACTACCTAACTCATGTTGGGCAGTCAGGACAGGATTCAGTTATGTTTAAGTATCCAGGGGCAGATCTCCACATCTGTCTAAATTACCGAGGGTAATATTACAAAGTTCATAATGCCAGGAGCATAGTTACTGTTTCCCAGTCAAGGGGCATACCAACTTGCTGTTCAATTCATTTGGGGCAATCAGGTCCAGATTCAACAATGCTTAAATAGCCAGAGGCAGCTCTCCTCATATATGTGAATTTCATGATGTCAGGGGCATATTATTGTGAGGCACTCTGTTTATTTCTCTTGAGGTAACTACATTCAGCCAAGGGGCAATGCTTTCTCTTCAAATCTAATACCTGGAGCGTATATGGTCCATCAAAATTTGAAGACACATTCCTCTCATTGTATTACCTTGATATTGGATTCTCAACTGAAACCATGATGGAAATTAATTGTCTACACCAGTAGTATCAGATGGTGTCAGTGTCATGTCTTCAGATCCAGCTATAGGATTTCTGGGAAGGTATTCAGGAAAGTTAAGAATCTCAGGAGCTCTAAATCCAATTGGTTATACACTCTCAAAGTTGAAATGATTCTGTTTTCGAGTTCAGCTTTACTTTTCCCTCTTTATTCAGGATTACTTTTCCTCTTTTACTAAAGCGAAACACGTCTATTGGTCGTGTTTGAATGTATGTATGCTTTTGAATATGATTGATGTTTACCAGAAATGCATAAATGCTTAATATGATTGATGTTTACCAGAAATGCATGAAAATGTAGTAATAGTATTTACTAAGGACGAACGAGGGAAAGAATTCAACGAAGCTTCGCCGGTTCGTACTCACAAGACAGCTACAAAACCCCCAGTAGGGCAAATCCATCTTCATAAAATACTTCAAGTCACATCTCCCCTGGAATTTATATCCATCTCTTTTATCCTCATACGGATAGTCGGGAATTTATTCTTCCAATAGGAGTACGACGAACGAAGACGGGAGATTATGTATACCCTACTATCGAACGAAGACGGGAGGTTATGTATACCTTACTATCGAACGAAGACGGGAGGTTATATATACTATATTATCAAACAAGACGGGAACGAGTTCCTCATATTCTCCAGCAACAAATCGGGATTTATTTTCCCTGGCCAGCAGTTGTTATACAAAGATTTCCAGACGCTTCAGGCTGCATGATGCATACATACATCATTTACATCATATCATACATATAAATAGATACATAATACATTACTTAGGTGCATCATATCATACATGCATACATAATGCATAGACTAATATTATCATACAGAATGTTATAATCTTGTTTTTCAGGTTAATTCTCCAGCAGACAAACTTCATCAACAACTTGTGACTATTGGGCCGTTGTTTATCCTCCCAAAAGTTATACTTATACCTCAGAACGTTGTTCATCCTTCTGAAAGCATATCATCACCTCAGGACGTTGTTTATCCTCCTGAAAGCTTCTTATACCTCAGGACGTTGTTTATCTTCCTGAAAGCATATCATTTCCTCAGAACGTTGTTTATCCTTCTGAAAGCATATTATTTCCTCGGGACGTTGTTTATCTTCCTGAAAGCTATCATGACCTTGGGCCGTTGTTTATCTTCCCAAAGGTTACCATTCCCTCAGGACGTTGTTTATCCTCCTGAAAGCATATCATGACTATTGGGCCGTTGTTTATCCTCCCAAAAGTTATACTTATACCTCAGAACGTTGTTCATCCTTCTGAAAGCATATCATCACCTCAGGACGTTGTTTATCCTCCTGAAAGCTTCTTATACCTCAGGACGTTGTTTATCTTCCTGAAAGCATATCATTTCCTCAGAACATTGTTTATCCTTCTGAAAGCATATTATTTCCTCGGGACGTTGTTTATCTTCCTGAAAGCTATCATGACCTTGGGCCGTTGTTTATCTTCCCAAAGGTTACCATTCCCTCAGGACGTTGTTTATCCTCCTGAAAGCATATCATGACTATTGGGCCGTTGTTTATCCTCCCAAAAGTTATACTTATACCTCAGAACGTTGTTCATCCTTCTGAAAGCATATCATCACTTCAGGACGTTACTTATCTTCCTGAAAGCTATTATCATTTCCTCAGGACGTTACTTATCTTCCTGAAAGCTATTATCATTTCCTCAGGACGTTACTTATCTTCCTGAAAGCTATTATTATATCTTCATATTTTGGACTGCTTTACCCTCCAAGAAATGTATCTGAAGAACTTTTCTCCAAGTGGCATCTTTAAGCCCACTCAAGCATATTCAACTAGTCATCAGTATCCCTCTACGCACCGGTGAGTGCAAATTTTTGGGCTTTTGTGTTCAATCCCCTTCAACCTTCCAGGTCACGACTGGCAAATATACCAATCTAACCCCTCAGGTTTCAGAAAATTGAACAGGGGCAGCTGTTGCACCCCAAAATTTGCCCTCACAACACAAGGCTTTGTGTACTAAGAGGTTCACAAGGTTCACAAGACCTTTCATGAGGTTCATGAAGTTTACAAGACCTTTCATGAGGTTCATGAAGTCTACAAGACCTCCCATGAGGTTCACAAGATTCACAAGACCTCCCATGAGGTTCATAAGGTTCACAAGACATCTTATGAAGTTCACAAGGTTCACAAAGTTCACAAATAGTCAGAAAGTTTGACAACTCCCTCAGACAATGCATCCTCCTAAGCAGTGCATCCAAAACTAGGGTTTTAACTTTAATCAGGCTAAAGGGACTTCCAAGATCTCAAGTGAGCTTCATAACATCTTATATGTGTTTAAGAATCCCCATGACAAGTTTCAAGACTTTTCTCAAAGGTTTGCCCAGTCAGATGATCAGATAAGTCAAAATCAGTCAAAGTAGTTAAAAAGTCAAACTGAGGTCAACTATGGTCAAACCAAAGTCAAACTTCATGATTTTTTTGCCAACATCAAGTATGTGAAGTAAAATTCATCATTTGATCAAGGGTTGATCATGATTCATCAAGGAGATTTCAGATCATCAAGAATCAGGGGTTTCTAAATTAGGGTTTCCTTAGGAAAAGTCAACTGAACTTTGACCAGCCATAACTTTCACATGCTTCATCACATTTTTCCCATCCAAAGCTCATTTTGAAGGAAATTGAATTCTCTACAACTTTGTGTCTCACAAGCCAAGCCCAAAAATGCTTCATTTGGAAGGTATGAGCTAAGACATTATAGGTCCTTTTGAAAGTCAACAAAAAGTCAACAACTTCAAAAGGGCATAACTTGAGAATGGTAAATGATATGGACATGAAACCAGTGGGGTTGGTTAGAGGACTCTTCAAGATTTACAAAATGTCCAAAATCACCCTCATAGCATTAAAATTGAAGGATGTGTGCCCTTGCAAAGTTGGGAAATTTTTGGTTGGTTTATGAAGAAAATGGAGGTTTAAAACCAATTTTTTCTAAATGGGCTTGCCATATGATGATCCAATCCATACAAACACTTCATGCACGACCCAACTCTCAAATATTCAGATTTTTTATTATTTTATTTTATTTATTTTGATTTTATTCATTTAAAGTCATTTTAAATTAAAATAAAATAGAAAAATCAAATATTTAAATGAGATTGTGTTTCTAGAAAGTCATAAAGATTGTTTGGATCAAATTAATATAAGAATTATGGTGATTGGCTTGAAATAGAAAGGTTGAATTCACAAATATTTGAAGTTTAAGACTTAATCTTTTTCAATCTTTTTCAATCAAATAATCCACACAATGATCCATTCTTTTGACCTAAATCCATTGTACTATAAGTATACAACACAAACCTAATGCAAAGGGACGAAATTCTGGCCTCCAAGAGTAAGTTGCAATTTTCAAAATTCATCACAAAACTCAAATTCGGATTCCTAGCTACAACCACTTTCAAGACAATTTGAAGGTTGCAATGCGTTCCTGGATGTTCATAGAATGATTTTGGATCATAAACAACATCTAAAACACCTTATATTGCATAACCCGAATTCATAATGTTCATCATATTCTTGATTTTCGATTCTGCATATTGACTGGATTTTAATGAGTTTTGATCATTGTTTTGTGTTTATATTAAGTTGTTGATTGATTCTGGATAGTTTGATTGAAGTTTCATTGCAGGTTTGAGAAATCACCATGGCTAGGGTTTCGGCCATGAGTTTAGGGTTATGCTTTAAACCAAACATAAACAAATTCTAAGAACATAGAACAATTGTATGAAGCTTAAGGATCATGATGCACTAATTAATTTTGAGAAATTGTACAGTTTTGATGATGTTTCATTTTCGTAGGTTCTTGTATTTGAAAATTCGCAGGAAATTCCATAGATGAATTCGCAGCAAAATTTGTAGGTACCAAGGAAGAAGATGATGTCCTGGCGCGAATTTCAGAATTTGAACACTTGATATAATATTTTTGTTTTGTTATTGATATTGTTTCACAGGTGCGTGTGTGGCCCAGTGGTAAAGGGTGCGTGAATAATGCTTGAAGGCCTGAGTTCGAATCCTGGAGGCACCATCTTTTTATTGTTTTTTCATGATATTCATCAGTTTTAATATATAATTCATTATAGTCATTATAATATCAGAAGCGCCCTCCCGGCTGGATGGAAAGAACGTTTGTGTGTAGTGTAAGGGACCTGGGTTCGAATCCCCCCAGGCCCTTTTATGTTGTTTTTACTTTTGCTATGATTTTTCCAGGATTAAGACACAAAAACAAATGAAGTCCTTCCCTTAGCACCTGTGCGCGCGCTGGCCCAGTGGTTGATCTTGTTGGCTGGAGTTTGTGAAAGCAAAGGGGCTGGGTTCAACTCCCAGCCCAGGTAAGTTCTTTTTTCTTCTCTCCATTATTTGTTTTTGTTTGTTTATTATTATTATTAAATTTAAATTAAACTATAATCCTAATTTAATTAGTCTTAATAATATTTTCTAAACCCTAAAACATTTTTATAAAACCTAATTTTCTATAAATCCTAATTATAAATATTAGTTTATTTTAATTTCATAATTCTTGTTTATATTTTAATTAATAAATAAATCTTTTTGTTTAATAATCAAACCTTAATTTTCTTCTATTTAAAGTTTAATCCTATTTTATTTAATCATGTACATATTTTATAATTTGTTTATAATTTAAATTTTGTAAATATAATTATAATTAATCCTATTTTCATAATATGTATGTATTTTATAACTTGTTCATAATTTAATTTATATATGTAAATAATTTTTAATACATGTTTAAAAATAGTTAAAAATTGCTAATTTAATTTTGTAATTATAATTTTATTTTCATAATATGTTTATAATTAACTTACTTTTATAATTTAAATATAACTTAAAACTTTATAATAATTAGTATAATTGCTCATATTTTCTTAAATAATAATTGTTTATAAAAAATTGATTTTTTTTTAATTATTATGTTAATATTATTAATTATGTTTATATGATATTTTATTATTACTAACCCCATTTAACTTTGTATTATTTTTGTTATTATTATTTCACTAACCCAATTATTATTGTTATTTATCATTTTGCTTATTTATTTAATTTGCTTTAATTATTATTATCATGTAATTGTTCCTTTGATGTAATATTTAGTAGTAATGTTTAAATATTTATTTTATGTTATGGTTAGTAAAATAGAGAGTGTAACATGTTTGTATGTTTAAAATTAATTTAGCTCATTAAACTCAAAGATAAATATTAAAATGGTACACTCACACACGTAAGTCGATCTTTGATCGCCATCTCACTTCCTTAGGGATACCTCTCATGTTGCCTATTACAAAAAGGTCAAGTAGGGTGTATAAAGCAAAAGTCCCTCATCTCACATCATCTAGTCCCTTAACAGATAAAAGATCAAGTCCCTTTCGAATGTTGCCTTCATAATGATCTTGTCCCTTTCGAATAAAGATGATAAGTCCCTTCGAATTGCTTATACACCCCACAGTTGCCTAAATAAACAGATGTCCATTCATTTGTCCCTCACATCCAAGGTAATGACTACCTATTCCTTAATAATAGGGATAGTCTTACCACTTAAAGGATTCAAGAACAGAAAAGACTTAAACTTAGGGTAGGTTCCTCTTAGATACTTGCTCACTTTTCAAAAACATTTCAAACACTTCACACTTTTTAAACAATTTTCAAAACAAAGGTTTTTTACGCATCCGTACATGGATCATTATAAAACTCTTAAGGAAATTTGTATTCACACACTTCACGTTTCAAAAACATTTTAAAGTGAGCTAAGTAACTAAGAGCCCATGGATAACCATGGATGTAAAGGGTGCTAACACCTTCCCTTTACATAACCTACCCCCCGGACCCAAAAATCTTTTAAAAGGTCTTTCCTGTTCTTTTATGCCTTTCCTTTGGATAAAATAAAAGTCGGTGGCGACTCTTTCTATCCACAACATAACTAAAGTCAGTTCTCCCACCGTGTTACAGAACCAAAACGCAAATATCAATAAAGCAAAACGCAGCTGCAAGATGAACGACACACGCGGAACTCAGCCATCAAAACGCAGCAAGATCATGCTTCTCTCGTGAACCCGAAACGCAAACAAAAATTGCAAAACGACATCACCAATTTCAGTTCAAATTCTCACCTTCATCCTCTATAAATTAAACCTCAATCTTATTCAATCTCCAAGCTTTGAGAGCCTCACTATTACCCTGCAGAAATCAAAATCAAAGCTAAAATTTCAACTTCCAAAATTCATAAACCTTGATACCTCCATTAATCTCCATCGAATCTCTTCAATTTATTTAACCCTCACCTTCAATTTTCGCAAAAAAATCATCAATAAGCTTCAACTCACATCGATTTTTTCTCATTCGGTTTCCCTCTCCAAATCTCCTCTCACTTCCAAATCCGGAAAAATCCCCAAATCAATAACAATCAGAGAGTTTTTTTTTCTCTTTAGAATGAATCATTGAAAGAAGAAGAAGGAAGGAGAAGAAAGAACTCATCATCGGCATTTTTGAAGGTGAGGGGATGACGGTGACGGCACTGCACGATTGAAGAAGATGATGAATCCTTTTTTTGGTTCTGTTTTTGTTTAATGTTGTTTCACAAGAGTTTTAATAAAGTTTGGGCCTAAGGCCTTTGAATTCAATTTTTAACTATCATCACCTCTCAATTTGCGCCTCCTCCTCCCCCTTTGTATTGTTTCATTATTTATTTTATATTTTCCTCATATTTGTTTAATATTTTTGATGTTTTTGGTTCTATTTCTTTTCTTAAAATCTTTTTTTTAGAAAACTTCAATGTCTTCATAAAAAAGGCTTAGTATCATGTTTTTTTGTATTTTCTTTTCTTTTGCTATTTACTTTTTTTTAAGGAAATTTTGAAAAGAGTTATTGGAGGAAAGTTTTTTTAAATGTTTTAGTAGTTTTTTTTGTTAGGATCTCTTCTTGATTTTTGAGTGGATTCTATTTTAGATCCACTTTCTTATTTCTCTTATTTTTCTTTTTGGTCGATGAGATCTCCGATTTGCGATTATTGGTTTTCGAAGATGTTTAATCTTCATTATTTCAAATCTATGGATGAATGATCATTTTGGATCATTCTCCATACTTTGGAATCGTGATAGGTTGCCTTCGATAATCCAATGAGAAATCTCGATTAAGATTAGACCGTTACCTTTTCTTTTCGTGCGACATGTTTTCGGAGAATGATTCATAATATCATTTCTCTAACATGTATTAGCACAAATATTTTCCACCTTAATTGGTGGTGGCCGGCCTTATTTGTAGGGTAATTACTCCGTAAATTACTCGGCGATTGCTTAACATAGACCTAAACTTGTCCCGAATTCGGAATAAGATCCATTTGGATCCGGTTGCCTCGATTTTGGTTATTTTTTGTGGTTGTGTTTGATTAAGTTCATCATACCATTTATATGTAAATATTATAATACTATTAATATACTAACCATTTTTAATTCAATTTCTCGCACCTTATCCTCTTTATTTCAATCTCTCGCTCCTTATCTCTTTTATTATGCTTTTATTATACTATATCATTCATCATATTGTTTATGTTTATATTGATGCTTGTGATTTTTCTTTTGTCCATTTTAGACACAAAAACATTAATAAATGATTAAACACCTAAAAGATTTGTGACTTTAATTTCGGACTATGGTTACTATCCTTAGCATGGGACTTGGAGTTGGACTTAGATTTTAGGATCTATCCCTTTGCTTGAGTTGTTATGGATTGAAGACTTTGGCTCCGATTGAGTTCACTTGATTATGAAGATGGAAACCCGATTGTTTCAAAGAATGTTCACTACACGGTTTGATCGTTCTTCCTTTAGCTTTTACTTTCAAGTCTTAGGATAGTCACTTCATCTCCTCCCACTTCTTAAATTTTCAAAACTCCTTCTTATTTCCAAAATTTTCTTTGTTTTTCAAACTTCAAACATTTTTGCAATTAAACCTTGACTTAGGTCATGCGTTTTTACCTTTTCATTTTATATCTTAATAAATGCTAAACCACATAAGCATATCGAAACTTTCTTCTCAAAAAACTTTAAAACTTTCAAAACTCACTCAATTGTTTTTGTGCCCTCGTTGTTGCACCCCAAAATTTGCCCTCACAATACAAGGCTTTGTGTACTAAGAGGTTCACAAGGTTCACAAGACCTTTCATGAGGTTCATGAAGTTTACAAGACACTTTATGAGGTTCACAAGGTTCACAATACTTACAAGACCTTTCATGAGGTTCATGAAGTCTACAAGACACTTTATGAGGTTCACAAGGTTCACAAGACCTTTCATGAAGTTCATGAAGTTTACAAGACACTTTATGAGGTTCACAAGGTTCACAAAGCTCACAAATAGTCAGAAGATTTGACAATTCCCCCAGACAATGCATCCTCCTAAGCAGTGCATCCTATACTAGGGTTTTGACTTTAATCAGGCTAAATGGACTTCCAAGACCTCAAATGAGCTTCATAACATCTTATATATGTTTAAGAATCTCCATGACAAATTTCAGAACTTTTCTCAAAGGTTTGCTCAGTCAGATGATCAGATAAGTCAAAATCAGTCAAAGCAGTTAAAAAGTCAAACTGAGGTCAACTGTGGTCAAACCAAAGTCAAACTTCATGATTTTTTGCCAACATCAATTATATGAAGTAAAATTCATCATTTGATCAAGGTTTGATCATGATTCATCAAGGAGATTTCAGATCATCAAGAATCAAAGGTTTCTAAATTAGGGTTTCCTCATGAAAAGTCAACTGAACTTTGACCAGCCATAACTTTCACATGCTTCATCACATTTTTCCCATCCAAAGCTCATTTTGAAGAAAATTGAATTCTCTACAACTTTGTGTCTCACAAGCCAAGCCCAAAAATGCTTCATTTGGAAGGTATGAGCTAAGACATTATAGGTCCTTTTGAAAGTCAACAAAAAGTCAACAACTTCAAAAGGGCATAACTTGAGAATGGTAAATGATATGGACATGAAACCAATGGGGTTGGTTAGAGGACTCTTCAAGCTTTCCAAAATGTCCAAGAACACCCTCATAGTATTAAAATTGAAGGATGTGTGCCCTTGCAAAGTTGGGAAATTTTTGGTTGGTTTATGAAGAAAATGGAGGTTTAAAACCAAATTTTTCTAAATGGGCTTGTCATGTGATGATCCAATCCATACAAATACCTCATGCACGACCCAACCCTCATTTATTCAGATTTTTTATTATTTTGATTTTATTTATTATGATTTTATTCATTTAAAATCATTTTAAATCAAAATAAAATAGATAAATTAAATATTTAAATGAGATTGTGCTTCTAGAAAATCATAAATATGGCTTGGATCAAATTGATATGAGAATTATGGTGATTGTCTCAAAATAGCAAGGATATATCAAAAAATATTTGGATTTTAAGACATGATATTTTTCAATCTCATTGATCCAAAATATCCAAAGAAAAGTCCAACTTTTTGACCTAATTCAGTGTACTACATATACACAAACTCATTACAATGCAAGGGACAAATTTTTCCAGCCTCCAAGAGCACCAAGCAATTTCAAAATTTCTATAAAATTTCAATTTTCGGTTTTGGTAATTCAATCATATTCAGAGGCTTTTATGTATTGCAATAGCTTTATTGATGTTCATTGAACATAATTAGATCATCATATGCATCAAAACCACACTGAATGGCATAAACCGATTGCACTTTTGTTCTTAATTTCTTGAAAATCGATTTTGATTATACGCGTATTCTAACTCCAATTTGAGTATGTAATCTTGTTCATGGTGATGTTTAGAACGTTTCTGGGCTGGTTGATTGAATTTTTTATGCAGGTTTATGGAGAAGCCATGGTTAGGGTTTCGGTCACCTATTTGGGGGTTCATGATAAAACAAATATAAATGATTTTTGAGAACATAGAAAGACTGTGTGAGCTCTGAGGATCACGTTGCATTAATCAATTTGAAGTAATTTTGTTGTTTCGATGATGTTTGATTTTCGCAGGTTATATATATTGAAAAAATCGCAGGTAATTGTGTAGGAGAAAGCGCAGGGAAATTCGCAGGTCATGAGGTAGGGGATGAAGTTGTTTGGCGCGCAGAAGGAATTTGAAATTCATGCAAAGAATAAAACAAACTTGTTTTATATATATGACAACTAAAACGCGCAGCTCAGATGGTTTGTGTAGTTGGCTGATGAGTGAATGGTCCTGGGATCAAAACCTCCCCAGGCCATTTTGGTTTTGTTTCTTTTCTTAATATTTTGCAGGATAAAAAATAAAAAGATTTGGACGTATTTTGCTATCACCACGCGCACGCTGTCCTGGTGGTTGTAGAGGCAGGATTCAAGGATTGAAGCTCAGGGGCTGGGTTCGAATCCCAACCCAGGTAAGTTTTTTTCCTTTTTCTCCATTATTTCCTTTTGTTTGTTTATTATTATTAATTTTAATTAAACTATAAACCTAAAATATTTTCATAAAACCTAATTTTCTATAAACCCTAATTGTAAATATTAGTTTATTAGTTTATTTTAATTCTTGTTTATATTTTTAATAATAAATAAATCTTAATGTTTTTTTTTTAATAATCAAAACCCTAATTTTCTTTTCAATTTAATTATGACTTTCAATTTATTTGTCAATTTTAATTATGTATTTTTTCTATGTGTAAATAATTCTAGGTTATGTTTAAATTAATTAAAAATTGATAATTTAATTTTTGTGAATATAATTATATGATTATTCAATTATAATTAATCCTATTTTCATAATATATATATATTCTATAATTTGTTCATAATTTAATTCTTGTATGTAAATAATTTTTAATATAGGTTTAAAAATAATTAAAACTTGTTGATTTAATTTTATAAATATAATTTATTTTATAATATGTTTATAATTAACCTAATTTCTATAACTTATACATAATTTAAAATTTTATAATAATTAGTATATAATTGTTTATATTTTCTTATTAATCTTAAAATATAATTGTTTATAAAAAAAATTTGAACTTTTAGTTACTATGCTAATATTTTTGTTTATCTTATTATTAATTATGTTTATTTTCATATGATATTTATTTTATTATTACTAACCCCATTTATATTTTGTGATTATTTTTACTAACCCAATTATATTATAATTATTTATTTTTGCTTATTTATTTAATTTGCTTTAATTATCATTATTATGTAATTGCTTCCTTTATGTAATATTGTAATAGTAATATTTTAATATTTATTTTATGCTATGGTTAGTAAATAGGGAGTGTAACATGTTTGTAATGTAAAATCAATTTAGAACACTAATTTGAAAGATAAATATTTAAATTGTACACTCACACACGTAAGTCGATCCTTGATCTCCATCTCACTTCCTTAAGGATACCTCTCAAGTTGCCTAAACAAAAGGTCAAGTAGGGTGTATAAAGCAAAAGTCCCTAATCTCACATCATCTAGTCCCTAAACAGATAAAAAGATCAAGTCCCTTCGAATGTTGCCTTCGTAATGATCTTGTCCCTTTCGAATAAAGATGATAAGTCCCTTCGAATTGCTTATACACCCCACAGTTGCCTAAATAACAGATGACCCTTCACTTGTCCCACACATCCAAGGTAAGGACTACCTATTCCTTAATAATAGGGATAGTCTTACCACTTAAAGGATTCAAGAACAGAAAAGACTTAAACTTAGGGTAAGTTCCTCTTAGATACTTGCTCACTTTTCAAAAACATTTCAAACACTTCACATATTTCAAACAATTTTCAAAACAAAGGTTTTTTACGCATCCGTACATGGATCATTATGAAACTCTTAAGAAAATTTTTATTCACACACTTCACATTTCAAAAAAACATTTTAAAGTGAGCTAAGTAACTAAGAGCCCATGGATAACCATGGATGTAAAGGGTGTTAACACCTTCCCTTTACATAACCTACCCCCCGGACCCGAAAATCTTTTCAAAGGTCTTTCCTGTTCTTTTATGCCTTTCCTTTGGATAAAATAAAAGTCGGTGGCGACTCTTGCTATCCGCAACATAACTAAAGTCAGTTCTCCCACCGTGTTACACTCGTGCACGTTTCCTTTTAACCTTTTTATGTTTAGATATGATTCATTCTTTCTAGCGGAATTATTCGCTAAAGAATGACGACTTATCTTTACATTTTAAAATCAATTCAACTCATTTGTCTTTTCACAATTTGTACCACGAACTATGGGGTTTTGATCTCGCATTGCACTTTGTGGGTACGTAGGCATGAGACGTTCGTCTCTTCAAACACAAAAATCTTAAAAAACATTCTTCTTCTCATCCCTTCAATCTTTTTTCAAGCAAACCATTTCAAACCAAAAAAAGAAATAAATATTTCAAAGGGTTCCCGTGGAGTACCACGGACATTTTGGGTACGTAAAACCTTCGCGATTTGTAACTTATCCCCTTACCCGTTCTCTGTTTGTTTCTTTTAGCTTTTGCTTTTAGATTCATTAGGTTTTACTCGTTCTTTTTACCTTTTCCGGTTGGAATAAAATAAAAGCGCGGTGGCGACTCTGTGTACCTTGAGTTAAGTTAATCAATAGCTTACACTCATGATTTTACCGCTACACACATTGATATGTTGGTAGATAATACGGCTAAGTTTGATGTGTTCTCTTTTATGGACGGATTTTCCGGTTATAATCAAATAAAGATGGCACCCGAGGACATGGAAAAGACCACCTTTATTACACCATGGGGAACATTCTGTTACAGAGTGATGCCCTTTGGATTGAAGAATGCTGGTGCGACCTACCAAAGAGCTATGACCACACTTTTCCATGATATGATGCACAAAGAAATTGAGGTATATGTTGATGATATGATCGCTAAGTCGAGGACTGAAGAGGATCATGTTGAACATTTGCTGAAGTTGTTTCAGAGGTTAAGGAAGTTTAAGCTTCGTTTGAATCAGAATAAGTGCACCTTTGGTGTACGTTCTGGAAAGTTGTTAGGTTTCATTGTCAGCCAAAGAGCCATTGAAGTTGATCCTGATAAAGTGAAAGCTATTCAAGAAATGCCTGCTCCAAGAACTGAAAAGCAAGTAAGAGGATTCTTGGGCCGTTTGAATTATATTTCGAGGTTTATCTCTCACATGACTGCCACATGTGCTCCGATCTTCAAGTTGCTTCGAAAAGATAAAGGTTGTGTCTGGACAGATGATTGTCAGAAGGCGTTCGAAAGTATCAAAGAATATCTGCTTGAACCTCCTATTTTGTCTCCTCCGGTGGAAGGTAGACCGATGATCATGTACTTGACGGTGTTGGAAGATTCCATGGGTTGTATGCTTGGTCAGCAAGATGAATCTGGAAGAAAAGAATATGCGATTTACTACTTGAGTAAAAAATTCACTGATTGTGAGTCTCGGTACTCTATGCTTGAAAAAACTTGTTGTGCCTTAGCTTGGGCTGCAAAGCGTCTTCGCCAGTATATGCTGAATCATACAACTTGGTTGATCTCTAAAATGGATCCAGTCAAGTATATCTTTGAAAAGCCTGCTTTGACTGGGAGGATTGCTCGTTGGCAATTGTTGTTATCAGAATATGATATCGAGTACCGAGCTCAAAAAGCTATAAAAGGAAATATCTTGGCTGACCATTTGGCACATCAACCGATTGATGATTACCAACCTATCAAGTTTGATTTTCCAGATGAGGATGTGATGTACTTGAAAGTGAAAGATTGTGATGAACCTTTGATTGAGGAAGGGTCGGAACCTGGATCTCAATGGGGTTTAGTTTTTGATGGTGCTGTGAATGCACGTGGAAGAGGAATTGGGGCAATGATCATTACTCCCCATGGTTCACATATTCCTTTTGCCGCGAGATTGACTTTTCCTTGTACCAATAATGAAGCTGAGTATGAAGCCTGCATTATGGGTCTTGAGGAAGCTATTGATTTGAGGATTAAGCATCTTGATGTGTATGGAGATTCCGCCTTGGTAATCAATCAAATCCAGGGTACGTGGGTAACTCATCAACCCCACTTGATCCCTTATAGAGATTATGCCAGGAAGATATCAACTTTCTTCACTAAAGTTGAGTTTCATTATGTTCCTCGTGATGAGAATCAGATGGCAGATGCTTTAGCAACTATAGCTTCTATGATAAAAGTGCACCAGTGGAATGATGTTCCCATGATCAAGGTGATGCGGCTTGAAAGACCAGCTCATGTGTTTGCAGTTGAAGAGGTCCATGATGACAAGCCTTGGTATCATGATATTAAATTTTTTCTCCAGAGACAGGAATACCCACTTGGGGCATCTGATAAAGATAAGAGGACTTTGAGGAGATTGGCAGGCAATTTCTTCCTGAATGGAAACGTGCTCTATAAGAGAAATTTTGACATGGTCTTGCTCAGATGCGTGGATAGACACGAAGCAGACATGTTAATGAAGGAAATTCATGAAGGATCTTTTGGCACTCATGCTAATGGGCATGCAATGGATAAAAAGATGTTGAGAGCAGGTTACTATTGGCTGACAATGGAATCTGATTGTTGCAAGTATGTGAAAAAGTGCCATAAGTGTCAAGTGTATGCTGATAAGATTCATGTGCCACCAGCTTATCTCAATGTGATTTCTTCCCCATGGCCTTTCTCTATGTGGGGAATTGATATGATTGGTATGATAGAACCCAAGGCTTTGAATGGACATCGTTTTATTCTTGTGGAAATTGATTACTTCACCAAGTGGGTGGAAGCGGCATCGTATGTTAATGTGACCAAGCAAGTTGTGGTTCGGTTTATCAAGAATAACATTATCTGCAGATATGGTGTTCCAAATAGAATCATTAATGATAATGGTTCGAACTTGAATAATAAGATGATGAAAGAGCTTTGTGAAGAATTCAAGATTCAACACCATAATTCTTCTCCTTATAGACCGAAGATGAATGGGGCTGTTGAAGCTGCGAACAAGAACATTAAGAAGATCATTCAGAAGATGGTTGTGACGTACAAAGACTGGCATGAGATGCTCCCTTTTTCTTTGCATGGATATCGTACATCTATCCGCACTTCAACAGGGGCAACCCCTTTCTCACTTGTTTATGGTACATAAGCAGTGCTCCCTGTCGAAGTCGAGATCCCATCGATGAGAGTTCTGATGGAAGCCAAGTTGACTGAGGCTGAATGGTGTCAGAGTAGATTTGATCAACTGAATTTGATTGAGGAAAAGAGAATAACAGCTTTGTGTCATGGTCGGTTGTACCAGCAAAGAATGAAGAAAGTTTTTGACAAGAAGGTCAAACCTCGTGTATTCAAAGAAGGCGACCTCGTGCTAAAAAAGATTCAGTCTTTCCTTAAAGATTCTCGGGGAAAGTGGACTCCGAACTATGATGGCCCGTATGTTGTCAAGAAAGCCTTCTCTGGCGGTTCATTAATTCTTGCAACTATGGATGGTGAGGAGATCACTCGCCCTGTGAATGCGGATGCAGTCAAGAAATACTTCGCCTAAAAAAATAAAAGAACAACTTGCTAAGTTGAAAACCCGAAAGGGCGACTTAGACAAAAATGAGCGTCTCGGTGGATTGAAAACCAGAAAGGGCGGTCTAGGCAAAAATTAGAGACATAAACAGAAATAATTATCCCGGTAGATTGAAAACCCGAAAGGGCAATCTAGGCAAAAGTTAGGGATCATGGCAAGTAACTGCGTCGACAGACTGAATCACTTGTAACGACCGAGGATTTCAGATTCTATCCCTCAGAAGAATTTCCCATCAAAGATTCTTATTCACTCATCCTTGACTGAAGTTTCGGACACAGTGGAGTTCAAAGTTGATAGGGAGAATAGTGATCATTGTATTTCAATGTAGCCCTTTTCCATGTATTTACCATTTTTCAAACTCGAAATGATCCATGGAGTCATGCCATTTGCTGACTACCATTCTATCAATGAAGTTGAGCTTTTATTCAATTGTTTGCAATTCTTTATATTGTTTCTGTTTACGAAATTTCAATTTATTGTTGATGATGATTTTTGAAACAAATTTAATAAATTTAATCTTTGAAGATTATAAAAACATTTTTCTTTTGATATGTGAACAAAGAAAGGATATCAATAGCAATTCCAAGGATGGTAAAGTCTGGATGTGTGTAACTTGTCTCTCCCAAAGCAGGGTTTGATTCGGTTGTGTCCATGTGAAACTCCTGAATAGTCTTGGCATGGTTGATGTTAATAATGTTTTGTTCCCCAACAATAAGCATGAACGGAGATTGTATTTGAGTTCCAATGTCTTGTCCAGAAGAATTGTTGGAAGGGATGTTCTTAAGAATCCCTAGCTGAGTTTTGATCTCTTCCTCAGCAAGTTATCTTTAAATCGAGAAGCATTGGGAATCCCCAGCCGAGCTCTTGTTCTTCAGCTTGAGTTGTTTGCATCCTTGAATAGAAGTATTGATATAGAAGTCAGTTTGGAGGTTTTCTTTTACCTGATGGTGGGTATTGATTTAAAATCCCTCGTAACTGTGTTTTGGCTATGATGTTAACTTCTGATATCCCAATGCGGATCCCCAGTAAGTCTGCATGTGTCAGTAGTCAGCAGGTTCCTATGTGATTTTTAGCAGGTCTTGCACTTTATCCCCAAGTGGAGCAGGAGTGGTATGACAGTTATTCCTCGCCAAACTTGATGTTTATCAAGGTTTCTTCTGTCCCTAGAGAGGATTGTGGAAGCTTTTCCCCATTCTCAGTAGATTATTACTTTTCCTCAGCAGGGTGATATCCTTATGCATAGTTGATGATTGATGTTTAATACTTCGGGACATTTCCCTCTTTCCCCAAAGAATGGAAGATTTTGTTAGTGTTTCTTGAAGATTGTTTTATGGATGATATCCCTAGCAGATGCTGTCTCATCATGAGTGAAGCCTTGTAGTAGGATTTTATTCCTTTGATGGCTTATGATATTCCCCTGCAAGATTTCAAGTTGAATCTCCAGCAGGTTTCCCTGCATTGTTGTCTTGGGATTAGCCGAGTATCTGGTTGTTGTGGCGTTCATGTCACCCGTTTCTTATCTTTATGTCTGTTTTGCCAGCATATTCATAAGCATATTCATACGCATAAGCATAGCATCATTTGCTTGCATTCTTGCATTTATCTCTGCTCTTTGGTGCGGAATTTCCCCACAGAGTGTGTGTTGTCTTCCTCTCAAGTTTAGAGTGTCAACCATTAAGTAGAAAGTGTTAATCCTTTCTAATTCCCCACTGAGTTTGTTTCTCGTGGATGATTTTGATTCAATTTCCTCCCAGTTTATTATCTGGATGGAAATTCCCCCAGTCGAGATATTTCCTCCTCGGGATGAGTCTTGTTTGACTGTTTCTCTCTAATTTGTTCTTGGATTGAACTTTGGTCCCCTTTTGTGAGTAATTTTGCTTTAGAATTAAGCTATCATTGTTTGATAGTGGGCAACATTTTCTCCAGCTTGAGGATATTACTTTGGAATTAAGCTATCAGTTATTCGATAGTGGGTAATATTACCAAATTGATCAAGTTCTTTTGCTTGTACTCCTACCCAGTAAATCCGGTAGTCGAGATTTTCTTCTTCTTACCCAGTAAAAAGGTAATGGAAGTCAGTTCCCTTTGCTTAAGCTCCTGCCCAGTAAATCAGGTAGTTGAGAATTGTTTTTACCCAGTAAAAAGGTAGCGGAGGTTATCCCTCTTTGCTTTGCTCATATCCAGTAAATCGATAGTCGAGTCCGTTGTTTTCCTACCCAGTAAACGGGTAGTTGATGATTCTTTTTCAACTCAATATTCCATTCTTGGACTCGAATACTTTGATTGGTTGATAGTTCCTGGCAGGGTGTTACTTTCCCTTGTTGGATCTTGTACCTTGATTTTTATCATATCTTTTCCCAAGTGGAGTCAGTTATCCAGTGATTTGTTTTCCTGGTAAACTCTTTTGTTGTCTGTTGTTTCCCCAGCGGGATTTTCTTCTGTGTTCCCAAGTTTTTCGCTTTCCTCTGGTGGTCATATTTTCCCCATGGAGATCTTGGGCTTGCATATCATATTCATCTCATATCATGTTCTCTTAGGACAAAAATTGGGTTTTCTGTATTTAAGTCTCTCCCATCTTATAGAGACGAAGATGTCAATCTTCATATCTCCGGATTGAAGAAACTTAAATAGGGGCAGCTGTAACACCCTAATTTTTGCCCTAAGTTTTCTTCGCATATCATCTGCATATTTGCATACAAACAAGATCACGCAATGGTTCGTTTACCCTTTTCGGTTGCAAGTCTATGCCTCACGGGGGATCACCGTGTTTTTACTTGCATTATTTGTTTATATTTACTAACTTCTAACCAAAATACCAAAAATATGTTGCAGTTTGCCTCTTCTTCTTCTCTGTGTTGCAGGATTGCGAAGATAAGACAGTAATTTCAATTCAGAGGTGGTTGTTCAGTTATGATTCGATTCAAATGGACGTCTGACCTAATCTTGGTCAAACTCTCAGGAAATTGTTTCGACTGCAAGTTATGTGTGCCAGTGGCTTATTCTTCAGACAATGCGTATTCCAAAGTTCAAGCTGTGTTGTATGTGAAGATCATCAGTTTTATTGAGCACTGTTGCGTGTAAAGTTTGGTTTGAATCTTCAGTGTTCATCAGTTCACCAGTTCATCAGTGATTCATCTGAGGATTTATTTTCCTTAGCATAGATTCGAATTATCAGGGGAATTTTCAGACGATGACAGTGATTGTGGTTGAATTGGCAAGTGGTTCAGTGGTTCAGTAATGGTTGTTTTCATCAGTTGGCTTGTGAAAAAAATCAGGAGTTGGTTATGGGCTTAGAAATCTTCACTTCATCCATTACCTACTTTTTTTATTAGACCATCATTGTTTTTATAGCCATTATTCTTTCCTAATCATTTTTCTGATCGTCCATTAATTCATCATCCATTTTTTCGATTAAACCTTTTTTATTTTCCTTTTTCTATTATCCATTTTATTCAATGACCATTTTTCTTCCATTTTTTTTATTATTATCCGATTCTTTTTTTAGTTCAATCATCGAAATTATCATTTTAACCGATTATCCATTCAACTTTCGACCTTTCAAACCATCCATTTTTCATTATACCAGTTACATCCAAATAATTCTCGATTATTCCATCCACTTTTTTTTTATTATTTCCATTATTAATTTCATTTTTGGCCCATATCCTATTACTACAAAAATAATTCCAAGAAAAATAATAATAAACTTTCAAATTCATTCTTCATTTTTTCTAGTTCATTTTTTCTCAAGCCCATGAAGTTTCTTTTTGCATCCATTATCAAAAAAGTAAAAAAATATAACTAAGCCCATCATTTTTGTTCAAATCCATTTCATTGTTTTTTTATAAGGAAAAATACATTGAAAGAAAAAATGAAAATTGCCCATCAGCCACATTACATTTAGTATTTTTTTGAAGCCATCAGCACTATTCACGCTGACTTTTCCACTATCAGCTCTTCATCAAGCTGTACAAACGTCATCAGCTTTCCAAGCCAAACGCAATACACAGCTGAACATCACGCCTTCAACACTCTTTTGAACATCAACAAAACACAAGCCAAGCCGCATCAAAACGACAACAGCACAACACGCAAAACGCAGCAAACTGCACACGCGAACAACAACGAAAATGAAACGCAACGCAAGCCCAAACAAAAGGGAATGAAACGCAAACAACATGACTTGAAAACACATCTGAAAACCGCACGCGGACTGCACGAGCCATCACACGCAGAATATACCTGTAACACCAACCAAAACGCAAATAAATTGTGAGTAAAACGCAGGTGATAAACTCAACAAGTCACGCGAAGAGCATCAAGGTTCAAACGCAGATAAACTTCACAAAACGCAAATCAAAACGACAATGAAATTTTGAATCAATACTCAACTTCTCCTTCTATAAATTGGGCTTCCCCCTCTCCATTTTCTCAAGCTTGAATGAGCCCCCAAAACCCCTGTCAAAATTAAAAATCTTCGGCAATTTCCCCAATCATCAATTTCATCATCCCTTGTTAAAACCTCGATTTCAATTCAACTGTTGATCCTCTCAAATCTCAAATAATCTCACCAATTTCTTTGGATTCACCTTTTACTCATAGCAATAAATTTCGGATTGAAGTCAAGAAGAAGGAGAAGAAGTTGCGTGTGGTTGTGTAACACGGTGGGAGAACTGACTTTAGTTAAATGTTGCAGATAGCAAGAGTTGCCACCGACTTTTATTTTATCCAAATGAAAGGGCATAAAAGAACAGGAAAGACCTTAAAAGATTTTTGGGTTCGAGGGGTAGGTTATGTAAAGGGAAGGTGTTAGCACCCTTTACATCCATGGTTATCCATGGGCTCTTAGTTACTTAGCTCACTTTAAATTGTTTTAAGAAGTGTAGTGTGTGATTAAAAATTTTCTTAAGTACTTTATAATGATCCTTGTACGGATATATATAAAGACTTTGTTTTGAAAATTGTTTGAAAATGTGAAGTGTTTATGAAATGTTTTTGAATGAGTGAGCAAGTACTTAAGAGGAACCTACCCTAATTTGAATCTTTACTGTTCTTAAATGTTCTTTCAATGGTAAGACTATCCCTATTATTAAGGAATAGGTAGTCATTACCTTGGATGTTTAAAGGGACATGTGAAGGGACATCTGTATTTAGGCAACTGTAAGGTGTCTTAGCAATACGAAGGGACTTATCATCTTTTATTCGAAAGGGACAAGATCATTTACGAAGGCAACCTCGAAGGGACTTGATCTTATAATCGTAAAGGGACTAGATGATTTGTTCATGAGAAGGGACCTTGCTTCTAGACACCTTACTTGACCTTTTTATTTAGGAAATGTGAGAGATAACCCTTAGGAAGTGAGATGGCGATCAAAGATCGACTTACGTGTGTGCGTGTATAGATTCAAATATTTATCTTATGATTAGTGATCTAAATTAATTTAAAAGCAAACATGTTATCACTCCCTATTTTACTAACCATAGCAATATAAATATTTACAAGTAATAAAAATAAAAACAAAAATAAGACCTACGACTATTACACGGCTTTCACAGTTACATTATAATAAAAGCAAATTAAATAATAATTATATAATAAAATAAACAATTAAAATAAAAGGTTAGTGATAAAATAATAAGAAGAAGAAAAGATTAGTAATAATATACAAAATATACATATAATTTAATTAAGTAATTTTTAGATTTTAATAAAAACAAATTTGAAAGAATTTTTAAGATGAAAATAATAATAATAAAGATATACTAATTTATTTAGAAAATAAACTATGATTAATCATTTAATTGGATATTAAGAAAATTTAGTTAATTTTAAGATTAAAATAAAATAAAAATTAGGGTTAGGACTAGGGTTAGAGAAAATTAGGGTTCTAATTATATATGTAAAAATATTAGGGTTAGAAATTAATTTAAATACAATTAATGGAATTATATACAAAATATATATACATATTAATAAATATAAAAAAAAACATATAATGAAAGAAACATATTAATTTAGGTTTTAAGAAAATAATATAAATTTTTAAAAGAAAATAAAGTTTTGTTAGAAAATGATTTAGATATTTTTTAGAAATTATTTTAATTAATTAAAGAATAAAATAAAGAAATAATAAAAATAAATGAAGCAAAAACATAAAAAAAACAGGACCTGGGATTTGAACCCAGGTCCTTCACCTGGATGAAGACCTCTCAAAACCAGCTAGGCCACCTGCGCGCCAGTGATAGCAACACACTCCAAATTGTTTTGTTGTTATCCTGGAAAACAAAACAAATCAAGCAAAAAAAATGCATTTGCCTGGTTTCAAACCCAAGCCCCTCAGTTCATCATACGCACACCAAAACCAGCTGAGCTACGCGCTCGTTTGTGAAATATACTGAAACGTATTCATAATAAAATAAGCCTATTTTTTGAATTATATTTTCGCGCCAGTGGACTCATCTTCTTCCTTGGTCACTGCGCATTTACCTGCGAAATTTTCCACGAACTTTCCTGCGAGTTTACCTGTGCACAAATTTTACAGAAAATCCTAGCTTTTTGAAACACCATTAAAACCGTAAAATTTCACCAAATTAAGCATAGCATTATAATCCCCATGTCTTAACCAGTTCATTAGTGGTATTAGAACTCATTTATATTTGTTCAATCGAAAAACCCTAAACGGCCAACAAAACCCTAACAATGGCATTTTCATGGTTTGGCTATGATTCTTCACGCAAGCTGTCCAGAAATCATCTATAGGCACAAACAAACATTAATATATGATCAAAATGCATTATAAATACATAAATCCATGGAATCGGGAAAAAAAATTCAAGAACAAGAATGCTTCGGGTTATGTATATGAGCATGATTCTGATGCTTTTGAGGATTGGGATAGGTTCAGTGATGTCCAAGGATCCTTCCTATGTTCTTAAAATACCTTTAAATGCCTTGTATTAGTGAAACCGAATTTGAGTTTTTGAATGAAATATGAAGTTTTGAATATGGTGTAAGAGGCTCTGAATTCGTGAGTTTGAGGCTGCTAAATGTTGTTTATATATGAGTCAATCAAATTAGGTCAAGAGCTTTCACAAACTTGTGGATATTTGATCTTTGGGAGATTGAAAAAGATTTGTTCTTAAAACTTGAAATATCTTGATCTAGCCTTGCTATTTTGGTACAATCTTCATTATTCTTGTATCAATCAAGTCCAAATATGATTTATGACTTTCTAGAAACCAAATCAAATCAAATATCCCTCATTTTATATTTTATTTTAATTTAAAATGATTTTTAACATAAAAAATCATAATAAATAAAAATAAAATGAATAAAATTATGAATAAATCAATTTAATTTCGTGCATGATGTCATGGAAGTAATTGGATCACAAAAAAGCAAGCCCATTTGGTGAATTATGGTTTTAAGACCCCATTTGCTTCATAAACCTCTAAACAATTTCCCAACTTTGCAAGGGCACAAATCCTTCAATTTTAATGCTATGAAGGTGTTCTTGGACATTTTGGAAAGCTTAAAGAGTCCTCTAACCAACCTCTTTGGTCTCATGTCCATATCTTTTACCATTCTCAAGTTATGCTCTTTTGAAGTTGTTGACTTTTTGTTGACTTTTAAAAGGACCTATAATGTCTTAGCTCATACCTTCCAAATGAAGCATTTTTGGGCTTGGCTTGTGATACACAAAGTTGTAGAGAATTCAATTTCCTTCAAAATGAGCTTTGGATGGAAAATTTTTGATAAAGCATGTGAAAGTTATGGCTGGTCAAAGTTCAGTTGACTTTTCCTATGAAAACCCTAATTTTGAAACTCCTGATTCTTGATGATCTGAAATCTCCTTGATGAATCATGATCAACCCTTGATCAAATGATGAATTTTACCTCATATACTTGATGTTGGCAAAAAATCATGAAGTTTGACTTTGGTTTGACCATAGTTGACCTCAGTTTGATTTTTTAACTGCCTTGACTGATTTTAACCTATCTGATCATCTGACTGAGCAAATCTTTTGGGAAAGTCTTGAAACTTGACATGGGGATTCTTGAACACATATAGGATGCTATGAAGCTCACTTGAAGTCTTGTAAGTCCATTTAGCCTGATGAAAATCAAAACCCTAGTTTAATATGCATTGCTTAGGAGGATGCATTGTGTGAGGGAATTGTCAAACTTTCTGACTAATTCTGAACCTTGTGAACCTTGTGAACCTCATGAGATGTCTTGTGAGCTTTGTGAACCTTGTGAACCTCTTAGTACACAAAGTCTTATCTTGTGGAGGGCAAATTTTGGGGTGCAACAACTGCCCCTATTCAATTTTCTGAAACCTGAGGGGTTAGATTGGTATATGTGCCAGTCGTGACCTGGAAGGTTGAAGGGGATTGAACACAAAAGCCCAAAAATTTGCACTCGCCGGTGCGTAAAGTAACACTGATGATTAATTGTATATGCTTGAGTGGGCTTAAAGATGCCACTTGGAAGAACTGGAGATGGGCTTAGAGATGCCATCTAAAATATCAGGATGTGATGATGTCTTTATGTTGATACTGGATATCAGTACTAGGTCTTTGTATAGGCCGTCTCTGAATCATTTATGCAAAATAGTTCGAATTGTTGAATAGACCAGTAGAAATAAATCTTCGTGACGATTATCTCCTCTGGAAATATCTTGGATTAGGGAATGGATCTTTGTACAGACCGTTTGCCTACTCTCCAAGGTCAAAAGAACGTCAGGATTAGTTCTTCTGAAAATATCTTGAACCAGGGAATGAATCTTTGTACAGACCGTTTGCCTGCTATTCAAGGGCCAATAGATTAAATCTTCTGAAAATATCTTGAACCAGGGAATGGATCTTTGTACAGACCGTTTGCCTGCTATTCAAGACCAGATAGATGAAATCTTCTGGAAGTATCCTGGATTAGGGAATGGATCTTTGTACAGATCGTTTGCCTACTCTCCAAGGTCATAAGAACGTCAGGATTAGTTCTTCTGAAAATTATCTTGAACTAGGGAATGGATCTTTGTACAGACCGTTTGCCTGCTATTCAAGACCAGATAGATGAAATCTTCTGGAAATATCCTGGATTAGGGAATGGATCTTCTTACAGACAGTTTGCCTACTCTCCGAGGACATTTGGAGTAATGTATGGATCATTTCTGACCTGTTGTGGATTGTTGATACTGTTTTATCTGCATATAACTATCTTGCAAGGAGAATGTTAGTTTATGCAATATGTATGCATGCATAGTATGATGCACCTAAGTAAATGTATTATGCATTATGGATATGTTATGGTATGATGTAAATGATGTATGTATGAATCATGCAGCCTGAAACGTCTGGATATCTTTGTATAACAACTGTTGGCTAGGGAAAATAAATCCCGATTCGTTGCTGAAGAATATGAGGAACTTGTTCCCGTCTTGATAGTATAGCATTTATAACCTCCCGTCTTCGTTCGTCGTACTTCTATTGAAGGAATAAGTTCCTGAGTATCCGTCTGAGGATAAAAGAGATGGACATAAATTCAAAGGGAGATGTAACTCGAAGTATCTATAAAGATAGATTTGCTCTATTGGAGATTTGTAGTTGTCTTGTAGGGATGAACCGGCGAAGCTTCGTTGAACTACTACCCTTGTTCGTCCTTAGTAAATACTATTACTACATTTTTATGCATTTATGGTAAACATCAATCATATTCAAGCATTTTATGCATTTCTGGTAAACATCAATCATATTCAAAAGCATACATACATTCAAACACAACCAATGGATGTTTCGCTTATGTAAATAGGGTAAAAGTAAATCTGGATTCAAAGATGAAATTTTATTTATATCACAAAGCGACCTATACATGGTCAAGTTTGTACAAGGAGACAGAAATCCTAGTAAGAGGAATTCGTCGTAAAATTTTTACAAAACAAAGAAAATCAGCTATGTGGGAAATAATTCTATTGAGTTTCAATTCTACTATTGCCATTATCTTCAAGTATCTCATCTTCTGCTGTTGAGACGGAAACGATTGGATTGAGCTTTATCTGTTCGAACTTGGTTAAGTAGCACAACTGGTTGTAGTTACATGGGTGATCCAAACGAGACATAGGCATACGCTTTAATCCCTAACTTTTGCCTGGATTGTCTTTTCAGGTTTTCAATCCACCGGGATACCCTTTTTTGCCCAAGCCGCCTTTTCAGGTTTTCGACTTGCCGGGTGTACATTTTTTTTATATATATCCCTAATTTTTGCCCGAACCCTTTTGGTTCGCCGGGATGCCCTTATTTTTGCCTAAGCAAGTCAACCTAGCGGGTCTCTTTTTATGCGTAGTATTTTTTAACTATGTCTGCGTTTACAGGCTGTTGGAAGTCTTCACCATCCATAGTAGTAAGTATCATGGTACCTCCTGAGAATACTGTTTTGACCACAAATGGCCCTTCATATGTAGGAGTCCACTTGCCCCTAGGATCACCCTGTGGTAATATGATACGCTTGATTACCAAGTCCCCAGCCTGATATACCTTTGGCTTAACCTTCTTATTAAAAGCTTTGATCATCCGTTTCTGGTACATCTGACCGTGACATACAGCTGCTAACCTTTTCTCATCAATCAAATTTATCTGGTCAAGTCGAGTCTGAATCCACTCATCTTCATCCAAGCCTGCATCCTTCATGATTCTTAAGGAGGGGATCTGAACTTCAATGGGCAAAACTTCTTCCATACCATAAACCAAGGAGAATGGGGTTGCCCCTGTTGAAGTACGTATTGTAGTACGATAACCATGAAGAGAAAATGGTAACATCTCATGCCAATCCTTATAAGTAACAGTCATCTTCTGTATAATCTTCTTAATGTTCTTGTTAGCAGCTTCTACTGCCCCATTCATCTTCGGACGATACGGAGAAGAGTTGTGATGCTTAATCTTGAACTGCGTGCAGAGATCAGTAATCATAGTGTTGTTCAGATTAGAGCCATTGTCAGTAATAATCCTTTCAGGGATGCCATACCTACTGTAACCCGGTGAACTGACTTTTAAACAATGTTGCGGATAGCAAGAGTCGCCACCGACTTTTATTTTATCCATAAGGAAAGGTTATAAAAGAACAGGAAAGACCTTAGAGAATGTTTTGGGTCCGGGGGGTAAGTTATGAAAAGGGAAGGTGTTAGCACCCTTTTCATCCATGGTTATCCATGGGCTCTTGGGTACTTAAGCTCACTTTTGAATTGTTTTGAAAGTGTAGTGTGTGAATAAGAAAATTTTCAGAATAGTTAATAAATAATCCATGTAAGGATGTGTTAAAAACATGTTTGAAAATTTGCTTGAGAATTGTTTAAGTGTGAAAAAGTTTTGGAATGAGCTTAAGTACTTAAAAGTAACTTTCCCTAATGTTTAAAGGTCTTTCTTGTTTTTCATTCTTTCCTTAGTAAGACTATACCCACTATAATGGAGTAGGTAGTCCTTACTTGGGATGTTAACGGGACATGTGAGGGACAATTCGATCTTTAAGGCAATAGCGGGGTGTAATAAGCATTTATAAGGGACTATCATCATTTTTTCCGAAGGGACTTGATTTGTATAGGCAACATAAGGGACTTTGATGATTTTTATTCGAGGGACTTGCTTTATACACCCCACTTAACCATTTATTCGTAGGCAACAAAAGGGATATCCTTAGAAAGTGAGACGGCGATTTAAAATCGACTTACGTGTGTGAAGTGTTTAAATTAATTATCTTTATTAGAAATTTTCTAAATTGATTTTAAATATCATACATGTTATCACTCCCTAATTACTAACCACAATGACAATAATAATTAAATAATTACATCCAGGAAACAATTACAAGGAATTAAAATAATAAGCAAAATATTAAACAAAATAATAAATAAACAATAAATAATAAATATAAGGGGTTAGTAAGTAAAATTAGCAAAAATAATAATAATAAACATAATTAAATTATAAATGGGTTAGTAATTAATAATAAATAATAATAGGAAATTAATAAAGCAAAATAATATGGTTAGCAAAATAATAATAATAATAATGAGATTAGAAACATAAAAAATAAATAATAACATGGTTAGTAATAAAAATTAATTAAGGGGTTAATAAAATAAGCAAAAATTAATAATAATATAATTAGCAATAATAATAGAAACCAAGAAATTAACATGCACAATCAAATATTTTCTAATTCACATACTAATTATTAAATTATTTTATAATTACAAAGTTTTAATCATTATAAATATATAGATTTACAATTTATATACATATTCTAAGAAAAAGATGAATTTTTAAATAGCATATTAAAATTCAATTTTTATTATTCATTATATTCACAAATTATTTTTAATCATATAATTATACTAAATTAAATTATTTCTAAATATTAAAAGAAAATTAATTTGACTTATAATTATGTTTACTATATTAAAAATTATATACATAATAATTATAATAAAAATTAGAAAATAAATTATTAAGAAAAAAAATAGAATTAGGTTTTGAAATATAAATTAGGGTTTGTTAGAAAAATATTTTTTAGGGTTTTAAAGAATTAGGTTTAATTTATATACAAAATTAACTAATATACATGTTATAAAATAAATTTTTGAATAACATAATAGAAAAATTTAGAAATTTTAGAGAATATGAAGTTATTTCAAAATTTGAAATGTATAGATAATTTAAATTTTATTAAAAATATAAAACAAATAAACCACTTAACTAAGAAAAATAGAGAAAATAACAAAAATTTGAGAACTTACCTTGGCTGGGTTTGAACCCAGGTCCTCATGCCTGCCAGCATCAAAACTTTCCACCAGACCAACCATGCGTTGGTGACCATAGGATGAGAATATTTGGTTTTGTTCCTTGTCTTTGATAAATCCAGAAAAATATGAAAAAACAAAAGGCCTGGGGTGGTTTCGTACCCAGGACCTTATGGATGTGCATACGCGCGTCTTACCGCCTGGCTGGGAGAGCCTACCTGCTTGTTGAATGACTACAACAAATAATATATGAAGAATATGATTTAAGTGAGAAAATGTCCAAAAAATATGCTGGAGGTGGGATTCGATCCCCTCCCTTCTCATCAAACACAAGCGTACTTTTCCACCAGGCCAGACAACATCATCTGAAATAATATAGAAATAAAATCATAAAATATTATGTTAATATTTTGAATTTCCAGATGCGCGCCACCTGCATCTTCTTCCTCAAAATACCTGCGATTTTTGCTGTGAATTTAGCTATGAAATTTCCTGCGAAATTACAAATATAAGAACCTACGAAAATTGGATTATCACTAAAACAGTAAAATTTCTCAAAATTAATGGCTGTTTCATGATCCCCAGGGTTCACTTGGTTGTTCTATGTCCTTATAATTTGTTTATATTAGGTTTAATGTAAAGCCCTCATATCATGGCCGAAACCCTAGCCATGGTGGCTTCTCCAATCTGCATCGAAACTTCAATTAAACTATCCAGGATCAATCAAAAGCTTCATACCAACACAAAACAATGATCACAAGACATTAAAATCCACTCAATATGCGAAACCGAAAAATTGAAATATGAAGAACATTATGAATTCGGGTTGTGCTATATGTGGTGTTTCAAATGCAAAAGATCACTGAGAATGATTCAATGATGTCTTAGAAACGTGTCTACACCTTCAAATTGATTCAAAAGGGCTTGAATCTCCAAATCCGAATTTCAACTTTTGAAGAATTTTTTGTGTTCTTGTTCTTACCTCTTGGCTGCTCCAATCCGTGAATGTGCATTAGGTTTATGTTATGTTTATATATGGGATTGATTTAGGTCAGAAAAACCATTTGGTTGTGTGAAGATTTGATCCAAAAAAGATTCATAAAGATCATTGTGTAACTTTCAAATATTTGATCATAATGCCTTACTATTTTGGGAGGGATCTCATGATTTCCTTCTCTTTTGACTCCAATCATCATTTATGATTTTTTAGATCCAATCACAAAAATATTCTTTCATATTTAATATTTTTTTCAAATTTAAAATGATTTAAAATGTAATAAATCATAATAAATTAAAAAAATAAAATAAAAAATATGAGAATATCATGATAATTTCGTGCAAACCATTATGAAGTGGATTGGGTCATAATTTGAGTGGCCCATTTGAAAAGAAATGATTTTGAACCTCCCTTTTCAACATAAACCATCACAAAATTTCTTAACTTTGCAAAGGCACATCTCCCTCAATTTTAAAGGTATGAAGGTGTTCTTGGACTTTTTGGAAAGCTTGAAGAGTCCTCTAAACAACCCCATTGGTTTCAGGTCCATATCATTTACCAATCTCAAGTTATGCCCTTTTGAAGTTGTTGACTTTTTGTTGACTTTTCAAATGACCTATAATGTCTTAGATCATATCTTTCAAATGAAGCATTTTTGGGCTTAACCTTCAACATCAAAGTTGTAGAGAATTCAATTTCCTTCAAAATGAGCTTTGGATGGAGACTTGGTGATGAAGTATGTGAAAGTTATGGCTGGTCAAAGTTCAGTTGACTTTTACTGAGGAAACCCTAATTTAGAAACTCCTGATTATTGATGATCTGGAATCTCCTTGATGAATCATGATCAACCCTTGATCAAATGACGAATTTTACTTCATATACTTGATGTTGGCAAAAAATCATGAAGTTTGACTTTGGTTTGACCACAGTTGACCTTAGTTTGACTTTTTAACTACATTGACTGATTTTGACTTATCTGATCATCTGACTGAGCAAACTTTTGAGAAAAGTCTTGAAACTTGACATGGGGGTTCTTACACACATATAAGATGTTATGAAACTCACTTGAGGTGTTGGAAGTCCATTTAGCCTGATTAAAGTCAAAACCCTAGTTTTGGATGCACTGTTTAGGAGGTGCATTGTCTGAGGAATTTGTCAACTCTTCTGACCAATTGTGAACTTTGTGAACCTTGTGAACCATCATAAAATGTCTTGTGATCCTCATGGGAGGTATTGTGAAGCTTGTGAACCTGGTGAACCTCATGAAGTGGCTTTGTAGGCCTCAGGAGAGCTTTGTAATCATTGTGAAACTTGTGAACCTTGTGAACCTTCATAAAGTAACTTGTGGACTTTATGAACCTCATGAAAGGTATTGAAAGCATTGTGGACCTTGTGACCCTTCATAAAGTAGTTTGTGAACTTTATGAACCTCATGAAAGATTGTGCAAGTGGTTGGAGCACTTGTGAACCTTGTGAATCTTCAAGAAGCAACTTGGGGACTTCCTGAACCTCATGAAAGGTTATGCAAGTGTTGGGAAACTTGTGAACCTTGTGAACCTTCTTAGAACACAAAGTCTTGTGTTGTGAGGGCAAATTTTGGGGTGCAACAGCTGCCCCTGTTCAATTTTCTGAAACCTGAGGGGTTAGATTGGTATATTTGCCAGTCGTAACCTGGAAGGTTGAAGGGGATTGAACACAAAAGCCCAAAAATTTGCACTCACCAGTGCATAGAGTGATATTGATGGTTGGTTGAACATGATTGAGTGGGCTTAAAAATGCCACTAGGGGAAAGTTCTTTAGTAGTATAATGAAAGCTGTCAGGAGTCTGGAGTAATACTGATGTAACAGCATGTCTTCATGAGGATAGAGCAATGGAAAGCTCTAAAGCAGTCTTGAAGTAATGATTTCAGGAGGATGGAGACATCAATAATGACAACTCCAATGCAGTCTTGAAATAATAGTGTGATATGTCTTCAGGAGGATAGAGCAATCAATAATGATAACTCCAATGCAGTCTTGAAGTACTGATTTCAGGAGGATGGAGACATCAATAATGACAACTCCAATGCAGTCTTGAAATAATAATGTGATATGTCTTCAGGAGGATAGAGCAATCAATAATGATAACTCTAATGCAGTCTTGAAGTACTGATTTCAGGAGGATGGAGACATCAATAATGACAACTCCAATGCAGTCTTGAAATAATAGTGTGATATGTCTTCAGGAGGATAGAGCAATCAATAATGATAACTCTAATGCAGTCTTGAAGTACTGATTTCAGGAGGATGGAGACATCAATAATGACAACTCCAATGCAGTCTTGAAATAATAGTGTGATATGTCTTCAGGAGGATAGAGCAATCAATAATGATAACTCCAATGCAGTCTTGAAGTACTGATTTCAGGAGGATGGAGACATCAATAATGACAACTCCAATGCAGTCTTGAAATAATGATGTGATATGTCTTCAGGAGGATAGAGCAATCAATAATGATAACTCTAATGCAGTCTTGAAGTACTGATTTCAGGAGGATGGAGACATCAATAATGACAACTCCAATGCAGTCTTGAAATAATGATGAGCTCATCAGGAGGATAAAATAACCCTGAGGTTACAATAAAGCAGTCCCAAAGATCATAAGTTTGCTTGTTGGATAATTAACCTGAAAACAAAGTAGCATTCTGTATAACAATATTAGTTTATGCTTTATGTATGCATGTATGATATGATGTACTTAGGTAATGTATTATGTATGTGGATATATATGCTATGGTATGATGTAAATGATGTATGTATGATATGATAACTGCCGGAAACGTCTGGATATCTTCGTATAACCACTGCTGGCCAGGGAAAATAAATCCCGATTTGTTGTTGAAAAATGTATAACCTCTGTCTGCTGGGTATAACAGGGTATAGATAACCTCCCGTATGCTGGGGATAACAGAGTATAAATATAACTTCCCGTTGCTGGGGATAACAGAGATAGATATCACCCCCCGTTGTTGGGGATAGTAAGGTATATATAACCTTCGTCTTCGTTTGACAATAGGATAAGTATAACATCCCGTCTTCGTTCGTCGTGCCCTTATTGGAAAGTAATTTCCCGCATATCCGCATGAGGATAAAAGAGATGGATATAAATTCCAGGGGAGATGAGACTTTATGAAGATGGATTAGTCCTACTGAGAGTTTTGGTGATTGTTTTGCAAAGATGAACCGGCGAAGCTTCGTTGAAATCCTTCCCTCGTTCGTCCTTAGTAAATACTATTACTGCATTTTCATGCATTTCTGGTAAACATTAATCATATTAATAGCATACATGTATTTCTGGTAAACATTAATCATATTCAAAAGCATACATACATTCAAACACAACCAATGGACGTTTCGCTTATGTAAATAGGGTAAAAGTAAATCTGAATTCAAAAGATGGAATTTATTTATATCAAGAAGTGACCCATACACGGGTAAGTTTGTACAAGGAGACATAAACCCTAGTAAGAGGATTTTGTCATAAAGTTTTACAAAAGAAAGAAAATCAGCTATATGGGAAACAGTCCTATTGAGTTTCAATTCTACTATTGCCCTTCAAGTATCTCATCTTCTTGCTGTTGAGACGGAAACGATTGGATTGATCTTTATCTGTTCGAGCTTGAATAAGTAGTACAACTGGTTGCAGTTTCATGAGTGATCCAAACGAGACATAGTCATACGCTTTAATCCCTAACTTTTGCCTGGATTGCCCTCTCGGGTTTTCAATCCACCGGGATACCCTTTTTTGCCCAAGCCGCCTTTTCAGGTTTTCGACTTGCCGGGTGTACATCTTTTTATATATATCCCTAATTTTTGCCCAAACCCTTTTGGTTTGCCGGGATGCCCTTATTTTTGCCTAGGCCTGTCAACCTAGCGGGTCTCTTTTTATGCGTAGTATTTTTTAACTATGTCTGCGTTTACAGGCTGTGGGAAGTCTTCACCATCCATTGTAGTCAATATCATGGCACCTCCTGAGAATACTGTCTTGACTACAAATGGTCCTTCATATGTCGGAGTCCACTTGCCCCTAGGATCACCCTGTGGTAATATGATACGCTTGATTACCAAGTCACCAACCTGATATACCTTTGGTTTAACCTTTTTGTTAAAAGCTTTGATCATCCGTTTCTGGTACATCTGGCCATGACAAACTGCTGCTAACCTTTTCTCATCAATCAAATTTATCTGGTCCAGTCGAGTCTGAATCCACTCATCTTCGTCCAAGCCTGCATCCTTCATAATTCTTAAGGAGGGAATCTGAACTTCAATGGGTAGAACTGCTTCCATACCATAGACTAAGGAGAATGGGGTTGCCCCTGTTGAAGTACGTATTGTGGTACGATAACCATGAAGAGCAAATGGTAACATCTCATGCCAATCCTTGTAAGTAACAGTCATCTTCTGCACAATCTTCTTAATGTTCTTATTAGCAGCTTCAACTGCCCCATTCATCTTTGGACGATACGGAGAGGAATTGTGATGCTTAATCTTGAACTGCGTGCAGAGATCAGTAATCATAGTGTTGTTCAGATTAGAACCATTGTCAGTGATAATCCTTTCAGGGATGCCATACCTACATATGAGATTATTCTTAATGAATCGAGCCACAACATTCTTAGTCACAGATGCAAATGAAGCTGCTTCCACCCACTTCGTGAAATAATCAATAGCAACCAGGATGAAACGATGCCCATTAGAAGCAGTAGGCTTGATTTCACCAATCATATCAATGCCCCACATGGCAAAGGGCCAAGGAGCAGTCAACACATTCAATGGTGATGGAGGTACATGAACTTTATCAGCATAGATTTGACACTTGTGACAAGTTCTGGAGTGTTGATAGCAATCAGCTTCCATGGTAGACCAATAGTAACCTGCTCTCAATATCTTCTTTGCCATAGTATGACCACTGGAATGAGTACCAAAGGTCCCATCATGCATCTCTTCCATAATCTCAGTTGCTTCCTTCTTATCCACACAACGAAGCATAGTTGAATCATGATTACGCTTGTACAAAATCCCATTACTCAAAAAGAATTTAGCAGCAAACCTCCTCAGGAACTTCCTATCTTTGACAGATGCCCCTTCAGGGAACTCCTGAGCTTCAAGATATCTTTTCACTTCATGGAACCAAGGCTTCTCCTCTGCCCCTTCAGTGTCAATCTCATTGCAGTATGCAGGCTTCTCAAATCTATCAATGGTAATCTTGGGAGCTTCATCATCCCAGCTGATCTCAAACATGGATGCCATGGTGGCCAGTGCATCTGCCAACTGATTCTCTCTTCGTGGAATATGTCCAAAGGTAATCTCTTTAAAATGTGGGATCAAAGACAACACATGTTCTCTGTAGGGAATGAGATTATCATGCTTGGTATCCCAATCTCCTTTAATCTGACTCACTACCAGGGCTGAATCTCCATACACATCAAGGAACTGAATCTTCATATCAATAGCAACTTGAATACCCATGATACATGCCTCATATTCAGCTATGTTATTGGTACAATAGAAACAAAGTCTGGCAGTAATCGGGGTATGACAACCTTCGGGGGAACTAATTACAACACCAACACCATTACCATGTGCATTAGAGGCACCATCAAAAACCATAGTCCATCGGGATCCTTGTTCAGGTCCGTCATATTGTCCAGGTTCTTTGGTAACAGTCATAATGTCTTCATCAGGAAACTCAAAATTCATTGACTGATAATCATCCACTGCTTGATGAGCCAAATGGTCAGCAACAACACTCCCCTTAATGGCCTTCTGAGTAGTATACTGTATATCATATTCTGTTAAGATCATTTGCCATCTTGCAATTCTTCCGGAGAGAGCAGGTTTCTCAAATATGTACTTGATTGGATCCATTTTCGAAATCAATAAGGTAGTATGGGTTAACATATACTGTCTTAGTCGGCGAGCAGCCCATGCCAAAGCGCAGCAAGTTTTCTCGAGCAGTGAGTATCTTGTTTCACAGTCGGTAAACTTTTTGCTAAGGTAGTATATTGCCTGCTCTTTTCGACCAGACTCGTCATGTTGCCCCAACACACACCCCATTGAGTTGTCTAGAACTGTTAAGTACATAATCAAGGGTCTTCCATCAACTGGTGGCATCAAAATTGGAGGTTCTAGCAAATATCTCTTGATTTCATCAAAGGCAGTCTGGCACTCATCATTCCATTCCATCACCTGATCCTTCTTCAACAACTTGAAAATTGGCTCACAGATAGAAGTTAATTGGGAAATAAATCTTGCAATGTAGTTCAATCGTCCCAAGAAACCTCTAACCTCCTTCTCAGTACGGGGAGCTGGCATCTCTCGTATAGCTTTCACTTTTGCAGGATCCACTTCAATACCTTTTCCACTGACAATGAAGCCCAGGAGCTTTCCAGATCTAACTCCAAAAGTACACTTGTTTGGATTCAACCTCAATTTGTATTTCTTCAACCTCTCAAACAACTTGTGCAGATGATCAAGATGTTGCTCTTCATTCTGAGATCTGGCTATCATATCATCCACATATACCTCTATCTCATGATGAATCATATCATGAAACAAAGCCACCATAGCACGCTGATATGTTGCCCCTGCATTCTTCAAACCAAATGGCATCACTTTGTAGCAGAAGGTGCCCCACTGTGTCACAAATGTTGTCTTCTCCATATCTTCAGGTGCCATCTTGATCTGATTATAACCAGAGAAACCATCCATAAAAGAGAATACCTTATGCTGAGCAGTGTTGTCTACCAAAATGTCAATATGAGGAAGTGGAAAGTCATCTTTGGGGCTAGCCTTGTTCAAATCTCTGTAGTCCACACACATACGTACCTTACCATCTTTCTTGGGAACCGGTACCACATTTGCAACCCACTGAGGATAAGAAGTTACTGCCAAGAACCCTGCATTGAATTGTTTCATTACCTCTGCCTTGATCTTTTCTGACATTTCAGGACGCATACGACGAACCTTCTGCTTCTTTGGACGACAATCTTCTTTCACTGGCAAACGGTGAACCACAATGTCTGTATCCAACCCTGGCATATCTTCATAAGACCAAGCAAAGATCTCCACATAGTCACGTAACATCTGAATCAACCTGCTCTTGACACTGTCCTCTAAATCAGCCCCTATCTTGACCTCTTTTCTGTCTTCTTCAGTTCCCAGATTCACAACTTCGACTGGCTCTTCATGTGGCTGTATAGCTTTCTCTTCTTGTTGTAACAACCTAGCAAGCTCTACAGGTATTTCACAATCGTCCTCATTTCCGTCTTCAGTTTGATAGATCGGATTCTCGAAATTGTAATTGGCAATAGTAGAACTGTTATCAACAAGATCCAGAGTGGATGGGGATCTGCATTTAGTGATGTGGGTGTGTGTAAGAACACATAGCTGATAAAGCAAAAATAAAGAAAAGAAAGACAAGGAACACAATATTTACGAAAACGAAACGTCCACTGATTTTATTGAATGAAGTATGCAAATGAAATGACAGCCCGTAACAAGCACACCATTGTACCCCGGGTAAGGCACATGGTTTGAAAGTTTTATTGTTCAGAAATTACAAATTTAAAAACACAACACAGTAATAGTATTTACTCCTGACTAAAGGAGATAGGGATAACATCTTCAGCTTTCCAATTATTGAGTCCAGCACCCACAGTAGGAAAAATCCATGCATCCAAGTTGTAGTCTTCATCTTGATCTCCCACAGCATTAATCACCCCTTGATTGGTGATACGAGCAGTACGAGCACGACGAACAGCCTTCTGGGACTCTGCAGTGAAACCCAAACCAAACTTATCAGACTTGTATGGAATATCAGGAAGCTGACCCCAAATAGTACAACCACCTTCATTCACCACAGCTTTAGCATCTTTGAGGGAGACCATTGCCATTGTTGGAGGGTTTCTGATGACCACAGGAACCTTCTTCACAGCAGGAGGAGCTACACAATCATTACCAACCCAAGGAACCACTTCAAATGACTGACACGGAGTCTCAATGTATTCACCTTCCACTTCCAGGTACTTGAAGGTGTTTACATGGCTGACAAAGTATTCTTCCTCTCCGAAGACAGTAACAACTTTTCCATTCACCGGATATCTCAACTTTTGGTGCAATGTAGAAGTCACAGCACCTGCCCCATGGATCCAGGGACGACCAAGCAGACATGAGTATGAAGGACGTATATCCATCACATAGAATGTAGCAGTAAACATCTGAGAGCCAACCTTGATTGGAAGATCAATTTCCCCATGCACTACTCTTCTAGAACCATCAAAAGCTTTTACCACAATATTACTGGGCTTCAACACAGTATCTTCAGGACTCAGCTTGTTCAGGACTTCCTTAGGCAACACATTCAAAGAGGAACCATTGTCTATCAGCACATGAGACAGGGTAGTGCCCCTGCATTCAATTGAAATATGCAAGGCCCTGTTATGATCCCTCTTGGCAGGGGTCAAGTCAGCATCAGAAAACCCTAACCCGTTGTCATAGGTCAGGTGGGCAACACAGTTCTCAAATTGGTCAACAGAAATTGCACTGGGTACATGAGCCATCTTCAAAAACTTGATCAATGACTTGGCATGAGCCTCAGAACATAATAATAGGGAGAGCATAGAAATCTTTGAGGGAGTATGCCCCAACTGATCAACAATGTCATAATCACTCTTGCGAATGATTTTCAATACTTCTTCCATTTGCTTAGAGAGGTCATCAGCAGCTGGAACATCAGTAGATACAGGCTCAACAACAGGACCCTTGCCCCGAGCATCAGTGGTGGTAGTGGCAGCAGGAGTAACTGTATTCTTGGAAGCAATTGGAGGAGAGAAAACTCTTCCACTACGAGTGATCTTGCTAGATCCAGCAATATTATCAATATCAGCAGGTATATCAGGTAAAGGCTCTTGCTTGACACCATGGATGTAAACATCAGACCCATAGTGCCATGGCACAGCTTTGTCAGATGTATAAGGAATAGGACCAGGAGTGGTAATGATCAGAGGAGCCACCCTGGCTTCAGCAACAACTTTCACAGGACCTTCAGCAGTAATCTTGATTGGGCCCTGACGAGTGATTTTAATAGGACCCTTTGAAGTGATTCTTACCGGTACTTTGTCAACCATATCAACCTCTTCAATCTTCCTACCCCGAGTCAGATGATCCACCATACTTTCTATAGATGCTGGTCTTCTTTCAAACACTATAGTATACTTATCCATGAGACGCTGAATACCATCTCTTAAAATGAAGCAACTATCTGGCTTATAGGTACAATACAGACAATCTTCACGACAACCTGGAAAGATCCCAGCTTGTACTAACCTCTTTTTGATAACAGACAATGGTGTGCTCAACTCCATAACTGAGTAGACATGCAGATCTTCATCAATATCTTCATCAATGGCGTTGACAGTCTTCTCGTGATTTGGCATTGGAGCTGTAATCACATTTGGAGTACCTGGTGGATCAAACTCAATTTCTCCGGCATCAATCATATCTTGAATTTTGTTCTTCAAGACCCAGCAGTTATTAGTATCATGTCCTGGACAGTTTGAATGATATGCACATCGTGCATTGGGATTGTACTTGGGAGAAGTAACATTGGGATTCTGAGGAGCCTCCCTCAAAGTAATGAGTTCAGCCTTCAACAAGTGTTGCAATGCCTGAGCCATTGACATGTTGATTCTCGTGAACTGTCTTCTAGTCTTTGGTTGGTGTCCCTGAGGCTGCTCTGTTGTTGCAGGAGTTGGATTTGAAATATGAACTGCACTAATAGACTGATGTCTTCTGTTACGATCAGGCTGACCATAAACAGCATTAGATTCTTTCTTTCCAGTGGGAGGCTTCTTTGCAGCACCTGATGAAGAAGTGCCCACTTGGATCTTACCACTCTTGATACCATTCTCTACCCGCTCTCCTGTCATGATCAACTCAGTGAAGCCAGATGATGAGCTTCCAATGAGATGACTGTAAAACGGACCATTCAGCGTACACATGAACATATCAACCAGTTCCCTGTCAGTCAAAGGGGGTTGAACTCTTCCAGCTAAATCTCTCCATTTCTGAGCATACTCTTTAAAACTTTCTTTGGCACCCATAGACATGCTTTGAAGTTGCATGCGAGTGGGAGCCAAGTCAGCATTGTATTGATACTGCTTGTAGAAAGCTTCAGCAAGATCATTCCAGTCTCTGATGTTGACACTCTCCAACTGATAATACCACTCCAGCTGAGCTCCAGATAAGCTCTCTTGAAAGAAATGGATCCACAACTTCTTATCAGCAGTGTGGGGTTGAATTCTTCTGACATAGGACCTCAGATGCAGCTTGGGACAAGAGACCCCATCATAGACAACAAATGTAGGAACCTTGAAACCCATAGGTATGACCACCCCAGATATCAGACTCAAATCCTCAAAATCCAGCCCAGATGATTTCTGCAACTCCATAGCATCCATCCTATCCACCAGCATCTTAAATTTGTCTTCATTAGGCTCATGGTAGTAGTTAGCCTCAGAATCAGAGTCCCCCATTGTATGGTGGAGACTGCCTACCTCTTGCTCAGATTCTTCAGATTCATAGTCTTCAGCTGGTTCTTTGGTCTTGGCAAGACCTTTGAACCTTCTTCCCATGTTAATCAACCCAGCAGACCTTCTAGTCTTCTTAGTCTTCTTGGCCAGCAGTGCCTTCAATTCATCCTGCCCCTTGGACAGGTTCAAGATCAGCTCTTGGAACTGTGCATTTTGTGCCTGGAGATCCTTAACTGATTGTTCAAGAGCCATTGCTGAAATAAACAGCGAGAAGATGAGAAACCTGTGTGCAATTATAAACCTGTGATGCAATGAAATGATATGGGAATGCATATGCAATGTTTTCAAGGACCGCAGGATTTAAATTTGCTTAAACAAACAAGAAAGTAACTTTTTATTAGTAATAACTTGTTTTGCCTTTTAGGCTTACAAAAAATGAAAGTGAAATAAGTACAAAAGATGGGGTTTTAAGTCTCCCATGGACGTTTCCTCTTTGTGTTGAGGTATGAGTTGAGGTTTCGTTCCTCGTGAAGCTGCTTTGTTAGCTCCAGGACCCTTGCTTGGCTTGCTTTGTAATGAGCCTCGAAAGTATCCCTTTGCTCCTTCAGTTGGATCCATGATCTCTGCAAGTCTTCCATATCAGTAGGCATGTCTGGGTGAAGGATGGTATAAGCAGTGTCTCCTTCAGCAACAGGTTCCATGGTAACTGGTAGGATGGCAGGATATGGCATCATGAGTGTCTGAGCACGAGATCGTACCCATCTGAGATAAGCCTCCATAGGAATAGTGTACTTAGGCTCCAGTGTCTTGCTGTCAACCCTGTTTACTTTTCCCCAGGCTCGTATGAATCTCTGACGGTAACCCTGAAGATCGTTGTCGTAATCAAACACAATGCCCTGAATCAACATGTCATGTGGACCGTCACTTCGGGCGTAACCAAACTGTCGTAAAGCTAAACAGGGGTTGTAGGTGATGCCTCCCCTTATGCCTAGAAGTGGCACATTAGGAAACTCCCCACAACGGTCAATGATGGTAACATTCTCCATAGATCTGGAGCACCAATGGATATCTGAGTGAGAAAGTGACATGATCCTCTTGGACCATCTAAACCCTTGCTCATTCTTCATTACTGAGCGAGGAAGGTGAGAAATAAACCACCTAGAGAGTAAAGGTATGCAGCACATCAAAGTTCCTCTTGCCCTTGTAGTACGGGTGTGAAGAGAATGTAGGATGTCTCCAAGCAATGTAGGCACTGGATTGTGACTCAGGAAAATGTTGATGGCATGAACGTCTATGAACTGATCTGGATTGGGGAACAATACTAAGCCATATATCAGCAAGGCTAAGATCTCCTCAAAAGCATCATGGCTCATGGCCTTCAAGAACATTTGAGCTTTATCCATTAATACCTTGGCAAGAATACCCTTGACTCCACTTCTCGTCTCTAGAACAATGTCAGACTTCTTCAGATGTAGAGCTGCAGCAATAACCTCTGGTTTAAGTTCCTTCTCCAAACCTGTGAATGGTTTCTGATCAAGAACAGGGATATCCAGAAGTTTAGAGAACTCCTCCATGGTTGGAACTAACTGATAATCTGGAAATGTAAAGCAATGGTGCTTAGGGTCAAAGAACTGAAACAGGACACTCATCATGTCTTCACTGAACCCTGAAGTGACTAGATCCAATAGGTGACCATGTCTCTTGTTGAACCGGGAGTGATCAGACACTTGAGAAACCAACTCTTTAAGCTTGGGAGGTATCCCCACAAAGTTGATCCTGATGGTGTTTCTACGAGCTGAAGCCATGACCTGCAACAAAGAACAAAGATAAATCCTTTGGTCCTTGAAATGGTTAGGGAAAATGCTATGCTCATGATGCATGATGATGTCATGATGTTATGCTCAATCACAAACATGTGGCACACACAAACAAGTCACACAATTGCCCTAGGTTTAAAGGCTTGCATGAGGTTCAAAGGTAAGTACCCTCCCCTGAAGTTAGATGATTCATCCTGTCCTATAAAGTAACCGGGTTCTAAGGGATCTCAATATCATTGATCCTTCACAAGGGTGGTTGATCAGAAGGCAACTTACTTGCCAACCAAAACCCTCCAAGTTTAGAATCTCAATGAGCGTAGTATCAAGTGTCAACCAACTTCAGTCTGCACCAAAGCCGGTTACCTCACTACTTTCTAAAGGCCAAGATGAGTTAACTAGGGTTCTAAAAGTTAGTTAGTGCATTGACAACATATGGCAGCCTCATATTATCCTCAACTTGACTTAAGGAACATAAGCACCAACCAAGAAGTCGCACTAACTATGGCCACCAGATCAACCGTATCGATATACGTCGTACAGTTTCCTTGGTCTATTGCCATTTACCTAAGGTACACTAGATCCGGGTTAGGACCTTTCACACATAGGAGCCCAACAATTAAAGTAAAGCAAACAAGGCAAACAATTTAAAGTGATCTTATTTCCTAAGGGTACCCCTCTTAAATAGATCCCCAGCAGAGTCGCCAGTTCTGTAACCCGGTGAACTGACTTTTAAACAATGTTGCGGATAGCAAGAGTCGCCACCGACTTTTATTTTATCCATAAGGAAAGGTTATAAAAGAACAGGAAAGACCTTAGAGAATGTTTTGGGTCCGGGGGGTAAGTTATGAAAAGGGAAGGTGTTAGCACCCTTTTCATCCATGGTTATCCATGGGCTCTTGGGTACTTAAGCTCACTTTTGAATTGTTTTGAAAGTGTAGTGTGTGAATAAGAAAATTTTCAGAATAGTTAATAAATAATCCATGTAAGGATGTGTTAAAAACATGTTTGAAAATTTGCTTGAGAATTGTTTAAGTGTGAAAAAGTTTTGGAATGAGCTTAAGTACTTAAAAGTAACTTTCCCTAATGTTTAAAGGTCTTTCTTGTTTTTCATTCTTTCCTTAGTAAGACTATACCCACTATAATGGAGTAGGTAGTCCTTACTTGGGATGTTAACGGGACATGTGAGGGACAATTCGATCTTTAAGGCAATAGCGGGGTGTAATAAGCATTTATAAGGGACTATCATCATTTTTTCCGAAGGGACTTGATTTGTATAGGCAACATAAGGGACTTTGATGATTTTTATTCGAGGGACTTGCTTTATACACCCCACTTAACCATTTATTCGTAGGCAACAAAAGGGATATCCTTAGAAAGTGAGACGGCGATTTAAAATCGACTTACGTGTGTGAAGTGTTTAAATTAATTATCTTTATTAGAAATTTTCTAAATTGATTTTAAATATCATACATGTTATCACTCCCTAATTACTAACCACAATGACAATAATAATTAAATAATTACATCCAGGAAACAATTACAAGGAATTAAAATAATAAGCAAAATATTAAACAAAATAATAAATAAACAATAAATAATAAATATAAGGGGTTAGTAAGTAAAATTAGCAAAAATAATAATAATAAACATAATTAAATTATAAATGGGTTAGTAATTAATAATAAATAATAATAGGAAATTAATAAAGCAAAATAATATGGTTAGCAAAATAATAATAATAATAATGAGATTAGAAACATAAAAAATAAATAATAACATGGTTAGTAATAAAAATTAATTAAGGGGTTAATAAAATAAGCAAAAATTAATAATAATATAATTAGCAATAATAATAGAAACCAAGAAATTAACATGCACAATCAAATATTTTCTAATTCACATACTAATTATTAAATTATTTTATAATTACAAAGTTTTAATCATTATAAATATATAGATTTACAATTTATATACATATTCTAAGAAAAAGATGAATTTTTAAATAGCATATTAAAATTCAATTTTTATTATTCATTATATTCACAAATTATTTTTAATCATATAATTATACTAAATTAAATTATTTCTAAATATTAAAAGAAAATTAATTTGACTTATAATTATGTTTACTATATTAAAAATTATATACATAATAATTATAATAAAAATTAGAAAATAAATTATTAAGAAAAAAAATAGAATTAGGTTTTGAAATATAAATTAGGGTTTGTTAGAAAAATATTTTTTAGGGTTTTAAAGAATTAGGTTTAATTTATATACAAAATTAACTAATATACATGTTATAAAATAAATTTTTGAATAACATAATAGAAAAATTTAGAAATTTTAGAGAATATGAAGTTATTTCAAAATTTGAAATGTATAGATAATTTAAATTTTATTAAAAATATAAAACAAATAAACCACTTAACTAAGAAAAATAGAGAAAATAACAAAAATTTGAGAACTTACCTTGGCTGGGTTTGAACCCAGGTCCTCATGCCTGCCAGCATCAAAACTTTCCACCAGACCAACCATGCGTTGGTGACCATAGGATGAGAATATTTGGTTTTGTTCCTTGTCTTTGATAAATCCAGAAAAATATGAAAAAACAAAAGGCCTGGGGTGGTTTCGTACCCAGGACCTTATGGATGTGCATACGCGCGTCTTACCGCCTGGCTGGGAGAGCCTACCTGCTTGTTGAATGACTACAACAAATAATATATGAAGAATATGATTTAAGTGAGAAAATGTCCAAAAAATATGCTGGAGGTGGGATTCGATCCCCTCCCTTCTCATCAAACACAAGCGTACTTTTCCACCAGGCCAGACAACATCATCTGAAATAATATAGAAATAAAATCATAAAATATTATGTTAATATTTTGAATTTCCAGATGCGCGCCACCTGCATCTTCTTCCTCAAAATACCTGCGATTTTTGCTGTGAATTTAGCTATGAAATTTCCTGCGAAATTACAAATATAAGAACCTACGAAAATTGGATTATCACTAAAACAGTAAAATTTCTCAAAATTAATGGCTGTTTCATGATCCCCAGGGTTCACTTGGTTGTTCTATGTCCTTATAATTTGTTTATATTAGGTTTAATGTAAAGCCCTCATATCATGGCCGAAACCCTAGCCATGGTGGCTTCTCCAATCTGCATCGAAACTTCAATTAAACTATCCAGGATCAATCAAAAGCTTCATACCAACACAAAACAATGATCACAAGACATTAAAATCCACTCAATATGCGAAACCGAAAAATTGAAATATGAAGAACATTATGAATTCGGGTTGTGCTATATGTGGTGTTTCAAATGCAAAAGATCACTGAGAATGATTCAATGATGTCTTAGAAACGTGTCTACACCTTCAAATTGATTCAAAAGGGCTTGAATCTCCAAATCCGAATTTCAACTTTTGAAGAATTTTTTGTGTTCTTGTTCTTACCTCTTGGCTGCTCCAATCCGTGAATGTGCATTAGGTTTATGTTATGTTTATATATGGGATTGATTTAGGTCAGAAAAACCATTTGGTTGTGTGAAGATTTGATCCAAAAAAGATTCATAAAGATCATTGTGTAACTTTCAAATATTTGATCATAATGCCTTACTATTTTGGGAGGGATCTCATGATTTCCTTCTCTTTTGACTCCAATCATCATTTATGATTTTTTAGATCCAATCACAAAAATATTCTTTCATATTTAATATTTTTTTCAAATTTAAAATGATTTAAAATGTAATAAATCATAATAAATTAAAAAAATAAAATAAAAAATATGAGAATATCATGATAATTTCGTGCAAACCATTATGAAGTGGATTGGGTCATAATTTGAGTGGCCCATTTGAAAAGAAATGATTTTGAACCTCCCTTTTCAACATAAACCATCACAAAATTTCTTAACTTTGCAAAGGCACATCTCCCTCAATTTTAAAGGTATGAAGGTGTTCTTGGACTTTTTGGAAAGCTTGAAGAGTCCTCTAAACAACCCCATTGGTTTCAGGTCCATATCATTTACCAATCTCAAGTTATGCCCTTTTGAAGTTGTTGACTTTTTGTTGACTTTTCAAATGACCTATAATGTCTTAGATCATATCTTTCAAATGAAGCATTTTTGGGCTTAACCTTCAACATCAAAGTTGTAGAGAATTCAATTTCCTTCAAAATGAGCTTTGGATGGAGACTTGGTGATGAAGTATGTGAAAGTTATGGCTGGTCAAAGTTCAGTTGACTTTTACTGAGGAAACCCTAATTTAGAAACTCCTGATTATTGATGATCTGGAATCTCCTTGATGAATCATGATCAACCCTTGATCAAATGACGAATTTTACTTCATATACTTGATGTTGGCAAAAAATCATGAAGTTTGACTTTGGTTTGACCACAGTTGACCTTAGTTTGACTTTTTAACTGCATTGACTGATTTTGACTTATCTGATCATCTGACTGAGCAAACTTTTGAGAAAAGTCTTGAAACTTGACATGGGGGTTCTTACACACATATAAGATGTTATGAAACTCACTTGAGGTGTTGGAAGTCCATTTAGCCTGATTAAAGTCAAAACCCTAGTTTTGGATGCACTGTTTAGGAGGTGCATTGTCTGAGGAATTTGTCAACTCTTCTGACCAATTGTGAACTTTGTGAACCTTGTGAACCATCATAAAATGTCTTGTGATCCTCATGGGAGGTATTGTGAAGCTTGTGAACCTGGTGAACCTCATGAAGTGGCTTTGTAGGCCTCAGGAGAGCTTTGTAATCATTGTGAAACTTGTGAACCTTGTGAACCTTCATAAAGTAACTTGTGGACTTTATGAACCTCATGAAAGGTATTGAAAGCATTGTGGACCTTGTGACCCTTCATAAAGTAGTTTGTGAACTTTATGAACCTCATGAAAGATTGTGCAAGTGGTTGGAGCACTTGTGAACCTTGTGAATCTTCAAGAAGCAACTTGGGGACTTCCTGAACCTCATGAAAGGTTATGCAAGTGTTGGGAAACTTGTGAACCTTGTGAACCTTCTTAGAACACAAAGTCTTGTGTTGTGAGGGCAAATTTTGGGGTGCAACACCTACATATAAGATTATTCTTAATGAATCGAGCCACAACATTCTTGGTAACAGATGCAAATGAAGCTGCCTCTACCCACTTTGTGAAGTAATCAATAGCAACCAGGATGAAACGATGCCCATTAGAAGCAGTAGGCTTGATCTCACCAATCATATCAATGCCCCACATGGCAAAAGGCCAAGGAGCAGTCAACACATTCAATGGTGATGGAGGTATATGTACTTTGTCAGCATAAATTTGACACTTGTGACATGTTCTGGAGTGTTGATAGCAATCAGCTTCCATGGTAGACTAATAGTAACCTGCTCTCAATATCTTCTTTGCCATAGTATGACCACTAGAATGAGTTCCAAAGATCCCATCATGCATGTCTTCCATAATCTCTGTTGCCTCCTTCTTATCCACACAACGAAGCAAAGTTGAATCATGATTGCGCTTGTACAAAATTCCATTACTCAAAAAGAACTTAGCAGAAAACCTTCTCAGAAACTTCCTATCTTTGACAGATGCCCCTTCAGGGAACTCCTGAGCTTCAAGATATCTTTTCACTTCATAGAACCAAGGCTTCTCTTCTGCTTCTTCAGTGTCAATCTCGTTGCAGTATGCAGGCTTCTCAAATCTATCAATAGTAATCTTGGGAGCTTCATCATCCCAGCTAATCTCAAACATAGATGCCATGGTAGCTAATGCATCTGCCAACTGATTCTCTCTTCGTGGAATATGTCCAAAGGTAATCTCTTTGAAATGTGGGATCAAAGACAACACATGCTCTCTGTAAGGAATGAGGTTATCATGTTTGGTATCCCAATCTCCTTTAATCTGACTTACTACCAGGGCTGAATCTCCATACACGTCCAGGAACTGAATCTTCATATCAATGGCAGCTTTGATACCCAGGATACATGCCTCATACTCAGCCATGTTATTGGTACAATAGAAACAAAGTCTGGCAGTAATCGGGGTATGACAACCTTCAGGGGAACTGATTACAACACCAACACCATTACCAAGTGCATTAGAAGCTCCATCAAAAACCATAGTCCATCAGGATCCTTGTTCGGGTCCGTCATATTGTCCAGGTTCTTTGGTAATAATCATAATGTCTTCATCAGGGAACTCAAAACTCATTGACTGATAATCATCCACTGCTTGATGAGCCAAATGATCAGCTACAACACTTCCTTTAATGGCCTTCTGAGTAGTATACTATATGTCATATTCTGTCAAGATCATTTTCCATCTTGCAATTCTTCCGGAGAGAGCAGGTTTCTCAAATATGTACTTGATTGGATCCATCTTCGAAATCAACAAGGTAGTATGGGTCAACATATACTGTCTTAGTCGGCGAGCAGCCCATGCCAAAGCGCAGCAAGTTTTCTCGAGCAGTGAGTATCTTGTTTCACAGTCGGTAAACTTTTTGCTAAGGTAGTATATTGCCTGCTCTTTTCGACCAGACTCGTCATGTTGCCCCAATACACACCCCATTGAGTTGTCTAACACTGTTAAGTACATAATCAAGGGTCTTCCATCAACTGGTGGCATCAAAATTGGAGGTTCTAGCAGATATTTCTTGATTTCATCAAAGGCAGTCTGGCATTCATCATTCCATTCCATCACCTGATCTTTCTTCAGCAATTTGAAGATTGGCTCACAGGTAGCAGTCAATTGGGAAATAAATCTTGCAATGTAATTCAATCGTCCCAAGAAACCTCTAACCTCCTTCTCAGTGCGGGGAGCTGGCATCTCTTGTATAGCTTTCACTTTTGCAGGATCCACCTCAATACCTTTTCCACTGACAATGAAACCCAGGAGTCTACCAGACCTAACTCCAAAAGTACACTTGTTTGGGTTCAATCTCAACTTGTATTTTTTCAACCTCTCAAACAACTTATGTAGATGATCAAGATGTTGTTCTTCATTCTGGGACCTGGCTATCATATCATCCACATATACCTCTATCTCATGATGAATCATATCATGAAACAAAGCCACCATAGCACGCTGATATGTTGCCCCTGCATTCTTCAAACCAAATGGCATCACCTTATAGCAAAAGGTGCCCCATTGTGTAACAAATGTTGTCTTCTCCATATCTTCAGGTGCCATCTTGATTTGATTATAACCAGAGAAACCATCCATAAAAGAGAATACCTTATGCTGAGCAGTGTTGTCTACCAGAACATCAATATGAGGAAGTGGAAAGTCATCTTTGGGGCTGGCCTTGTTCAAATCTCTGTAGTCTACACACATACGTACCTTACCATCTTTCTTAGGTACCGACACCACATTTGCAACCCACTGAGGATAAGAAGTCACAGCTAAGAACCCTGCATCAAACTGTTTCATTACCTCTGCTTTAATTTTCTCTGACATTTCGGGACGCATGCGACGAACCTTCTGCTTCTTTGGACGACAATCTTCTTTTACTGGTAAACGGTGAACCACAATGTCTGTATCCAACCCTGGCATATCTTTGTAGGACCAAGCAAAGATCTCCATATAATCATGTAACATCTGAATCAATCTGCTCTTGACACTATCCTCTAATTCAGCCCCTATCTTGACTTCTTTCTTGTTTTCTTCAGTTCCCAGATTCACAATTTCGACTGGCTCTTCATGTGGCTATATAGCTTTCTCTTCTTGTTGTAACAACCTAGCAAGCTCTACAGGTACTTCACAATCGTCCTCATTTTCGTCTTCAGCTTGATAGATCGGATTCTCGAAATTATAATTGGCAATAGTAGAACTGTTATCAACAGGATCCAGAGTGGATGAGGATCTGCATTTTAGTGATGTGGGTGTGTGTAAGAACACATAGTTGATAAAACAAAAATAAAAGAAAAGAAAGACAAGGAACACAATATTTACGAAAATGAAACGTCCACTGATTTTTATTGAATGAAGTATGCAAATGAAATGACATCCCGTAACAAACACACCATTGTGCCCTGGGTAAGGCACAAGGCTTAAGAGTTTAATTGTTCAGGAAATTACAAACTTAAAAGTAACAACACAGTAATAGTATTTACTCCTGACTAAAGGAGATAGGAATAACATCTTCAGCTTTCCAATTATTGAGCCCAGCACCCACAGTAGAAAAAAATCCAAGCATCCAAGTTGTAGTCTTCATCATAGTCACTCACATCATTGATTTGATTCTTCATAATCCCCTGATTGGTGATACGAACAACATGAACACGAAGAACAGCCTTCTGGGATTCTGCAGTGAAACCCAAACCAAATTTGTCAGACTTGTATGGAATATCAGGAAGCTGACCCCAAATAGTACAACCACCTTCATCCACCACAGCTCTAGCATCTTTAAGGGAGGCCATTGTAGGAGGTACTCTGGTGACCACAGGAACTTTCTTGATAATAGGAGGAGCTTCATAATCATTAACAATCCAAGGAACCACTTCAAATGTCTGACACGGAGTTTCAACATATTCACCTTCCACTTCAAGATATTTAAAGGTGTTCACATGGAAAATCATATACCCTTCCTCTCCGTAAACAGTAACGACCTTCCCCTCTACTGGATACCTCAGCTTTTGATGTAATGTAGAGGTTACAGCACCTGCCCCATGGATCCAGGGACGCCCAAGCAAACAAGAATACGACGGACGAATATCCATTACATAAAAGGTAGCATTGAAGACCTGAGAACCAACTTTGATTGGGAGATCAATTTCTCCATGCACCACTCTTCTCGAGCCATCAAAAGCTTTTACCACTATATTACTGGGTTTCAATACCGCATCTTCAGGACTAAGCTTATTCAGAACTTCTTTGGGCAACACATTCAAAGAGGAACCATTGTCTATCAATACATGTGACAAAGTAGTGCCCCTGCATTCAATAGAGATATGTAGAGCCCTATTATGATCCCTCTTGGCAGGAGTCAAATCAGCATCGGAGAAACCTAACCCATTATCATAGGTCAAGTGTGCAACACAACTTTCAAACTGGTCTACAGAGATCTCATTTGGTACATGAGCAGTCTTCAGAAATTTAATCAGGGCCTTGGCATGCGCCTCAGAACACAATAGTAAAGACAACATAGAAATCTTGGAGGGAGTATGCCCCAATTGATCAACAATGTCATAATCACTCTTGCGAATGATTTTCAATACTTCTTCCATCTGCTTAGAAAGATCATCAGCAGCTGGCACATCAGTTGGTATAGGTTCAATAACAGGACCTTTGCCCCGAGCATCAGTGGTGGAGGTAGCAGCTAGAGTTACTGCATTCTTGGTGGTAACTGGAGGAGAGAAAACTCTTCCACTTCTTGTGATCTTACTAGATCCAACAATATTATCAACATCAACAGGCATATCAACTAAGGGCTCCTGCATAACACCATGGATATAAACATCAGACCCATAATACCAAGGCATAGCTTTATCAGAAGTATACGGAATAAGACCAGGAGGGGTAATGATCATAGGAGCCACTCTAGCTTCAGCAACAATCTTCACAGGGCCTTCAGCAGTAATCTTAATTGGACCCTTATGAGTGATTTTGACAGGACCCTTGGAAGTAATCCTCACCGGCACTTTATCAACCATATCCACCTCTTCAACCTTCACACCTTTAGTTATATGATCAACCATGCTCTCCACAGAAGGTGGAATCCTCTCAAACACTATGGTGTAATTATTCATGAGACGTTGAATTCCATCTCTCAACCTCCAGCAACTATCTGGCTTATAGGTACAATATAAACAATCTTCACGACAACCTGGAAAGAACCCAGCTTGTACTAGCTTCTTCTTAATGACAGACAATGGTGTAGTCAAATCTGCAACTGAGGAAATATGTGAATCTTCATTAATGGCATTGACAGTCTTCTCATGATTTGGCATGGGAGCAGTGATCACATTTGGAGTACCCGGAGGGTCAAACTCAATCTCTCCAGCATCAATCATATCTTGAATTTTGTTCTTCAATACCCAGCAACTATTGGTATCATGTCCCTGATAATTCGAATGATATGCACATCGTGCATTAGGATTATACCTGGGAGAGGTAACATTAGGATTCTGAGGAGGATCTTTCAGGGTGATAAGTTCAGCCTTCAACAAGTGTTGCAAGGCTTGGGCCATTGACATGTTGATCTTAGTGAACTGTCTTCTAGCCCTCTGTTGATTTCCCTGTGGTGGCTCTGTTGTTGCAGGAGTTGGATTGGAAATATGAACTGCACTCACAGACTGATGCCTTCTATTACGATCAGGTTGACCATAAACAACATTTGACTCTTTCTTCCCGCTAGGGGGCTTCTTTGTAGTACTGGATGAAGAAACACCCACTTGGATCTTGCCACTCCTGATACCACTTTCTACGCTCTCTCCTGTCATTATCAACTCAGTGAAGCCAGATGATGAGCTTCCAATGAGATGACTGTAAAAAGGACCATTCAACGTACACATGAACATATCAACTAACTCCCTGTCAGTTAGAGGTGGTTGCACTCTTCCAGCCAAATCTCTCCACTTCTGAGCATACTCCTTGAAGCTTTCTTTAGCACCCATAGACATGCTCTGCAGTTGCATGCGCGTAGGGGCTAAATCAGCATTGTATTGATATTGCTTATAGAAGGCTTCAGCAAGATCATTCCAATCACGGATGTTGACACTCTCCAACTGATAGTACCATTCTAATTGAGCTCCAGATAAGCTCTCTTGGAAGAAATGGATCCACAACTTCTTATCAGCAGTATGGGGTTGGATTCTCCGGACATAGGACCTCAGATGCAGCTTGGGACAAGAAACACCATCATAAACTACGAAAGTAGGAACCTTGAAACCAATGGGTATAACTACCCCAGATATCAAACTCAGGTCTTCAAAATCCAGCCCAGAAGACTTTTGCAATTCCATAGCATCCATTCTATCCACCAGCATCTTGAACTTATCTTCATTAGGCTCATGATAGTAGTTAGCTTCAGAATCAGAGTCCCCCATAGTGTTGTGGAGACTGCCTCCCTCTTTCTCAGACTCTTCAGACTCATAGTCTTCAACCTATTCTTTGGTCTTGACAGGACCTCTGAACCTTCTTCCCATGTTGATCAGGCCACCTGACCTTCTAGTCTTCTTAGTCATCTTGGCCAGCAGTGTCTTCAATTCATTTTGCCCCTTGGACAAGTTCAGGATCAGCTCTTGGAACTGTGCATTTTGTGCCTGGAGATCCTTAACTGTTTGTTCAAGAGCCATTGCTGAAATAAACAGCGAGAAGGTGAGAAACCTGTACACAAGAAACCTGTGATGCAATGATATGGAATGTAAATGCGTATGCAATGTTTTCAAGGACCGTAGGATTTAAATTTGTTTAAACAAACAAGAAGGTAAACTTTTATTAGTAATAAATTTGTTTTGCCTCTTGGGCTTACAGAAAATGAAATGTAATAAATACAAGAGATGGGGTTTTAAGTCTCCCATGGACGTTTCCTATTTGTGTTGAGGTATGAGTTGAGATTCCGCTCCTCGTGAAGTTGCTTTGTTAGTTCCAGGATTCTTTCTTGGCTTGTTTTGTAATGAGCCTCGAAGGTATCCCTTTGCTCCTTCAACTGGATCCAGGACCTCTGTAAATCTTCCATGTCAGTAGGCATGTCTGGGTGAAGGATGGTATAAGAAGTATCTCCTTCAGCAACAGGTTCCATGGTAACTGGCAGGATAGCAGGATATGGCATCATGAGAGTCTGAGCACGAGATCGCACCCATCTAAGATAAGCTTCCATAGGAATAGTGTACTTAGGTTCCAGAGTCTTACTGTCAACCTTGTTCACTTTTCCCCATGCTCGTACGAACCTTTGACGGTAACCTTGCAGATCATTGTCGTAGTCAAACACAATACCCTGAATCAACATGTCATATGGACCATCACTCCGAGCATAACCAAACTGTCGTAAAGCTAAAGAAGGGTTGTAAGTAATGCCTCCTCTTATGCCTAGAAGTGGCACATTAGGAAACTCCCCACATCGGTCAATGATAGTGACATTCTCCATAGATCTGGAGCACCAATGGATATCTGAATGAGAGAGTGACATAATCCTTTTGGACCACCTGAACCCCTGTTCATTCTTCATCACTGAACGAGGAAGGTGAGAAATAAACCACCTAGATAGCAAAGGTATGCAGCACATCAGAGTTCCTCGTGCCTTTGTAGTACGAGTATGGAGAGAATGCAGGATGTCTCCAAGCAATGTAGGCACTGGATTGTGACTCAGGAATATGTTGATGGCATGCACGTCTATGAACTGATCAGGATTGGGGAACAACACTAAGCCATAAATCAACAAGGCTAAGATCTCCTCAAAAGCATCATAGCTCATAGCCTTCAAGAACACTTGAGCCTTCTCTATCAACACCTTAGCAAGAATACCTTTAACTCCGCTTCTCGTTTCTAGAACAATGTCTGACTTCTTCAGATGTAGAGCTGCAGCAATAACCTCAGGTTTAGGCTCTTTTTCCAAGCCTGTGAATGGTTTCTGATTAAGTACAGGTATACCCAGAAGTTTGGAGAATTCCTCCATTGTAGGAACCAGCTGGTAGTCGGGGAATGTGAAGCAATGGTGCTTAGGATCAAAGAATTAAAACAGGACACTCATCATGTCTTCATTGAATCCTGAAGTGACTAGATCCAGTAAGTAACCATGTCTCTTGATGAACTGGGAGTTTTCAGAAACTTGAGAGACCAATTCCTTAAGCTTAGGAGGTATGCCTACAAAGTTGATCCTGATAGTGTTTCTACGAGCAGAAGCCATGACCTGCAACAAAGAACAAAGATAAATCCTTTGGTCCTTGAAATGGTTAGTGAAAATGCTATGCTTATGATGCATGATGATGCTATGATGTTATGCTCAATCACAAACATGTGGCACACACAAACAAGTCACACAATAGCCCTAGGTTTGAAGGCTTGCATGAGGTTTAAAGGTAAGTACCTTCCCCTGAAGTTTAGATGGTTCATCCTGTCCTATAAAGTAATCAGGTTCTAAGGGATCTCAATATCATTGATCCTTCACAAGGGTGGTTGTTCAGTAGGCAACTTACTTGCCAACCAAAACCCTCCAAGTTTAGAATCTCAATGAGCGTAGTATCGAGTATCAACCAACTTCAGTCTTCACCAAAGCCGGTTACCTCACTACCTTTCTAAGGGCCAAGATGGGATAACTAGGGTTCTAAAAGTTAGTTAGTGCATTGACAACATATGGCAGCCTCATATTATCCTCAACTTGACTTAAGGAACATAAGCACCAACCAAGAAGTCACACTAACTATGGCCACCAGATCAACCATATCGGTATACGCCGTACAGTTTCCTTGGTCTATTGCCATTTACCTAAGGTACACTAGATCCGGGTTAGGATCTTTCACACATAAGAGCACCCAACAAGTAAGTATAAAGCAAACAAGGCAAACAATTTTAAAGTGATCTAATTCCTAAGGGTACCCCTCTTTTATTAATTCCCCAACAGAGTCGCCAGTTCTGTAACACGGTGGGAGAACTGACTTTAGTTAAATGTTGCGGATAGCAAGAGTCGCCACCGACTTTTATTTTATCCAAAGGAAAGGGCATAAAAGAACAGGAAAGACCTTAAAAGATTTTTGGGTTCGAGGGGTAGGTTATGTAAAGGGAAGGTGTTAGCACCATTTACATCCATGGTTATCCATGGGCTCTTAGTTACTTAGCTCACTTTAAAATGTTTTTGAAATGTGTAGTGTGTGATTAGAAATTTTCTTAAGTACTTTATAATGATCCATGTACGGATATATATAAAGACTTTGTTTTGAAAATTATTTGAAGTGTAATGTGTTTTGAAATGTTTTGAAGAGTGAGCAAGTATCTAAGAGGAACCTACCCTAAGTTTAAGTCTTTTCTGTTCTTGAATCCTTTAAATGGTAAGACTATCCCTATTATTAAGGAATAGGTAGTCATTACCTTGGATGTGAGGGACAAATGAAGGGACATCTGTTATTTAGGCAACTGTGGGGTGTATAAGCAATTCGAAGGGACTTATCATCTTTATTCGAAAGGGACAAGATCATTACGAAGGCAACATTCGAAGGGACTTGATATTTTTATCTGTTTAGGGACTAGATGATGTAAAATGAGGGACTTTGCTTTATACACCCTACTTGACCTTTTGTTTAGGCAACATGAGAGGTAACCCTTAAGAAGTGAGATGGCGATCCAGGATCGACTTACGTGTGTGAGTGTACAATTTTAAATATTTATCTTTTTAAATTAGTGATCTAAATCAATTTTAAATACAAATACGTTTCACTCCCTATTTTACTAACCATAGCATTTAAAAATAAATATTAAACATTACTACTAAAATATTACATAAAGGAGACAATTACATAATAATAATAATAATTAAAACAAATTAAATAAATAAGCAAAATAAGTAATAATAAAATAATTGGGTTAGTAACAATAATAATAATAAATCACAATATATATATATAAATGGGGTTAGTAACAATAAAATGAATATCATATGAGAATAAATAGAATTAATAAAATAAACAAGAATATTAGCATAATAATTAAAAATTCAATTTTTTTATAAAAAAACAATTATTTTTTAAGATTAAGAAGAAAACATAAACAATTCATATTATATACTAATGATTATAAAGTTTCAAATTATATACATGTTATAAAAATTAAGTTAATTATAAACATATTATAAAAATAAATTATATTTACAAAATTAAATTAAGAGTTTTAATTATTTTAAGCATAATCTAAATTATTGGTATACAAGAATTATATTAAAGAATAATTATAAACAAATTATAAAAATATACACATAATTAAAGTTTATTAAAAATTAAAATTAACAAATAAATTAATATTTACAATTAGGGTTTATAAAAATAATTAGGTTTTAAAGAATGTTTTAGGGTTTTAGAAAATTAGGGTTTATATGTTTTTTTAGAATAATAAATTAGAATTAATTAATAACTATATAAAATTATACAATATTAATAATTTACAAAAAATAAATAATTTTTCTAATAAGATTTAATTTTAAAAAAAATGAATTCTAAATTGTAAATAAGAAAATAATAATATAAACATTCTATTTTTTTTTTATAATTTAAATTTATAATATAATCTAATTAAATAAGAAAACAAGAAAAAAGAATGAAAAAACAAAACTTACCTGGGCTGGGATTCGAACCCAGTCCCTAAGCTTTCAACCCTCAAGACCAACACACCAACCACTGGACCATACGCGCGCAGGTGTTAGCAATGCACTCCATGAGGTTTTGTTGTTAACCTGGAAAAAACCATGACAAAGCAAAAAGAAATAGCACAAAAGGCCTGGGGGGGGATTCGAACCCAGGACCTTCTCACAACACGCAAACACACTTACCATCCAGCGGGGAGGGTAAAACTGATAGTATAACCACCACAATCAATTATATATTAAGTCCTGTGATTAAATGGAAAAATAAGAAAAAGTTGCTGCATCCAGGATTCGAACCAAGGCCTTCAAGCATAACACACGCATCCCTCACCACTGGGCCAACACTGCAGTTGTGAAATAATATCAATAATAAACAAACAAATATTATATTAGATATTTGAATGAAGATCTTGGCGCCAAAGGCCTTCGTCTTCAACCTTCTTCCTGCGAAAACACCTGCGAAATTAGCTACAAAAATTCCTGCAAATTTTTCAAAACCCTAAACCTATGTTTTTCGAAACCTTATGCAAACCATCGTATCAACCAAAATTAGTAACCCAGATCAATTGTACAAGGTCCATACATCACAGCCATGGTTTTAGAATTGATTTTAAAGTCCTAACTGTAGGGTTCCCGTTTTGAAACTCCAAACCCCAACAATGGCAATCTTCAATACAATCCATAATAATTCAATTAACCTATGCAAAAAGCTTTTAATCATCACAACAAACACAAATATATGATTAGTTTTCAATATTAATACATGAATCAATCAAATCGAAAAATTTCAAAATGTGAAAGGGATGCATTCGGTTTGTGCGATTTAGGGCATGAATGAACAATGTTATGATCCAAAATCACTCTATGAACTCCCAGGAACAAGTTGCAACCTTCAAATTGTCTTGAAAGGGCTTGAATGATGGAATCCGAATTTGAGTTTTGGTGAGTTTTTTTTGAATATGCAAACTTACTCTTAAGGTTGTGAAATTTGTCCCTATGCATTGTGTTCTCTTCATATACTTATAGTGAATGAATTAGGTCAGAAAGGTTGGATCATTGTATGGATTTTTTTGATTTTGGAGATTGAAAAAGATTAGATCTTAAATTTCATATATTTTTGAATAATACCTTTCTATTTCAAGCCAATCATCATCAATTGTGTATCAATTCAATCCAATTCATGTTAATGACCTTCTAGAACAAAAATATATTTTAAATTTTCATATTTGATATTTTATTTAAATTTAAAATGATTTTTAACATAAAAAATCATAATAAATAAAATAAATAAAATAAAATTATGAAAATATCAAATAATTTTCGTGCATGATGTCATGGAACACTTTGGGTCACAAAAAGTTCAGCCCATTTAGAAAAATTTGGTTTTAAGACCCTATTTTCTTCATAAACCACCCAAAAATTTCCCAACTTTGCAAGGGCACATATCCTTCAATTTTAATGATATGAGGGTGTTCTTGGACATTTTGGAAATCTTGAAGAGTCCTCTAACCAACCCCATTGGTTTCATGTCCATATCATTTACCATTCTCAAGTTATGCCCTTTTGAAGTTGTTGACTTTTTGTTGACTTTTAAAAGGACCTATAATGTCTTAGCTCATACCTTCCAAATGAAGCATTTTTGGGCTTGGCTTGTGAGACACAAAGTTGTAGAGAATTCAATTTCCTTCAAAATGAGCTTTGGATGGAAAAAATTTGATGAAGCATATGAAAGTTATGGCTGGTCAAAGTTCAGTTGACTTTTCCTGAGGAAACCCTAATTTAGAAACCCCTGATTCTTGATGATCTGAAATCTCCTTGATGAATCATGATCATCCCTTGATCAAATGATGAATTTTACTTCATATACTTGATGTTTGCAAAAAATCATGAAGTTTGACTTTGGTTTGACCTCAGTTTGACTTTTTAACTGCTTTGACTGATTTTAACTTATCTGATCATTTGACTGAGCAAACCTTTGAGAAAAGTTCTGAAATTTATCATGGGGATTCTTAGACACATATAAGATGTTATGAAGCTCACTTGAAGTATTGGAAGTCCATTTAGTCTGATTAAAGTCAAAACCCTAGTTTTGGATGCACTGCTTAGGAGGATGCATTGTCTGAGGGAATTGTCAAATCTTTTGACTAATTGTGAACTTTGTGAACCTTGTGAACCTCATAAGATGTCTTGTAAACTTCATGAACATCATGAGATGTCTTGTGAACCTTGTGAACCTTTTAGCACACAAAGCCTTGTATTGTGAGGGCAAATTTTGGGGTGCAACACCCTCCCCTGAAGTTAGTTGGTTCATCCTGTCCTATAAAGTAACCAGGTTCTAAGGGATCTCAATATCATTGATCCTTCACAAGGGTGGTTGTTCAGTAGGCAACTTACTTGCCAACCAAAACCCTCCAAGTTTAGAATCTCAATGAGCGTAGTATCGAGTATCAATCAACTTCAGTCTTCACCAAAGCCGGTTATCTCACTACTTTCTAAAGGCCAAGATGGGATGACTAGGATTCTAAAAGTAAGTTAGTGTATTGACAACATATGGCAGCCTCATATTATCCTCAACTTTACTTAAGGAACATAAGCACCAACCAAGAAGTCACACCAACTATGGCCACCAGATCAACCATATTGGTATACGCCGTACAGTTTCTTTGGTCTATTTCCATTTACCTAAGGTACACTAGATCCGGGTTAGGATCTTTCACACATAAGAGCACCCAACAAGATAAGTATAAAGCAAACAAGGCAAACAATTTTAAAGTGATCTAATTCCTAAGGGTACCCACTTTAATATTATCCCCAGCAGAGTCGCCAGTTCTGTAACATGGTGGGAGAACTGACTTTAGTTAAATGTTGCGGATAGCAAGAGTCGCCACCGACTTTTATTTTATCCAAAGGAAAGGGCATAAAAGAACAGGAAAGACCTTAAAAGATTTTTGGGTTCGGGGGGTAGGTTATGTAAAGGGAAGGTGTTAGCACCCTTTACATCCATGGTTATCCATGGGCTCTTAGTTACTTAGCTCACTTTAAATTGTTTTAAGAAGTGTAGTGTGTGATTAAAAATTTTCTTAAGTACTTTATAATGATCCTTGTACGGATATATATAAAGACTTTGTTTTAAAAATTGTTTGAAAATGTGAAGTGTTTATGAAATGTTTTTGAATGAGGGAGCAAGTACTTAAGAGGAACCTACCCTAATTTGAATCTTTACTGTTCTTAAATGTTCTTTCAATGGTAAGACTATCCTTATTATTAAGGAATAGGTAGTCATTACCTTGGATGTTTAAAGGGACATGTGAAGGGACATCTGTATTTAGGCAACTGTAAGGTGTCTTAGAAATACGAAGGGACTTATCATCTTTTATTCGAAAGGGACAAGATCATTTACGAAGGCAACCTCGAAGGGACTTGATCTTATAATCGTAAAGGGACTAGATGATTTGTTCATGAGAAGGGACCTTGCTTTTAGACACCTTACTTGACCTTTTTATTTAGGCAACGTGAGAGATAACCCTTAGGAAGTGAGATGGCGATCAAAGATCGACTTACGTGTGTGCATGTATAGATTCAAATATTTATCTTATGATTAGTGATCTAAATTAATTTAAAAGCAAACATGTTATCACTCCCTATTTTACTAACCATAGCAATATAAATATTTACAAGTAATAAAAATAAAAACAAAAATAAGACCTACGACTATTACACGGCTTTCACAGTTACATTATAATAAAAGCAAATTAAATAATAATTATATAATAAAATAAACAATTAAAATAAAAGGTTAGTGATAAAACAATAATAAGAAGAAAAGATTAGTAATAATATACAAAATATACATATAATTTAATTAATTATTTTTTAGATTTTAATAAAAACAAATTTGAAAGAATTTTTAAGATGAAAATAATAATAATAAAGATATACTAATTTATTTACAAAATAAACTATGATTAATCATTTAATTGGATATTAAGAAAATTTAGTTAATTTTAAGATTAAAATAAAATAAAAATTAGGGTTAGGACTAGGGTTAGAGAAAATTAGGGTTCTAATTATATATGTAAAAATATTAGGGTTAGAAATTAATTTAAATACAATTAATGGAATTATATACAAAATATATATACATATTAATAAATATAAAAAATAAACATATAATGAAATAAACATATTAATTTAGGTTTTAAGAAAATAATATAAATTTTTAAAAGAAAATAAAGTTTTGTTAGAAAATGATTTAGATATTTTTTAGAAATTATTTTAATTAATTAAAGAATAAAATAAAGAAATAATAAAAATAAATGAAGCAAAAACATAAAAAAACAGGACCTGGGATTTGAACCCAGGTCCTTCACCTGGATGAAGACCTCTCAAAACCAGCTAGGTCACCTGCGCGCCAGTGATAGCAACACACTCCAAATTGTTTTGTTGTTATCCTGGAAAACAAAACAAATCAAGCAAAAAAAATGCATTTGGCTGGTTTCGAACCCAAGCCCCTCAGTTCATCATACGCACACCAAAACCAGCTGAGCTACGCGCTCGTTTGTGAAATATACTGAAACGTATTCATAATAAAATAAGCCTATTTTTTGAATTATATTTTCGCGCCAGTGGACTCATCTTCTTCCTTGGTCACTGCGCATTTACCTGCGAAATTTTCCACGAACTTCCCTGCGAGTTTACCTGCGCACAAATTTTACAGAAAATCCTAGCTTTTTGAAACACCATTAAAACCGTAAAATTTCACCAAATTAAGCATAGCATTATAATCCCCATGTCTTAACCAGTTCATTAGTGGTATTAGAACTCATTTATATTTGTTCAATCGAAAAACCCTAAACGGCCAACAAAACCCTAACAATGGCATTTTCATGGTTTGGCTATGATTCTTCACGCAAGCTGTCCAGAAATCATCTATAGGCACAAACAAACATTAATATATGATCAAAATGCATTATAAATACATAAATCCATGGAATCGAAAAAAAACAATTCAAGAACAAGAATGCTTCGGGTTATGTATATGAGCATGATTCTGATGCTTTTGAGGATTGGGATAGGTTCAGTGATGTCCAAGGATCCTTCCTATGTTCTTAAAATACCTTTAAATGCCTTGTATTAGTGAAACCGAATTTGAGTTTTTGAATGAAATTTGAAGTTTTGAATATGGTGTAAGAGGCTCTGAATTCGTGAGTTTGAGGCTGCTAAACGTTGTTTATATGTGAGTCAATCAAATTAGGTCAAGAGCTTTTACAAACTTGTGGATATTTGATCTTTGGGAGATTGAAAAAGAATTGTTCTTAAAACTTGAAATATCTTGATCTAGCCTTGCTATTTTGGTACAATCTTCATTATTCTTGTATCAATCAAGTCCAAATATGATTTATGACTTTCTAGAAACTAAATCAAATCAAATATCCCTCATTTTATATTTTATTTTAATTTAAAATGATTTTTAACATAAAAAATCATAATAAATAAAAATAAAATGAATAAAATTATGAATAAATCAATTTAATTTCATGCATGATGTCATGGAAGTAATTGGATCACAAAAAAGCAAGCCCATTTGGTGAATTATGGTTTTAAGACCCCATTTGCTTCATAAACCTCTAAAAAATTTCCCAACTTTGCAAGGGCACAAACCCTTCAATTTTAATGCTATGAAGGTGTTCTTGGACATTTTGGAAAGCTTAAAGAGTCCTCTAACCAAACTCTTTGGTATCATTTCCATATCTTTTACCATTCTCATGTTATGCTCTTTTGAAGTTGTTGACTTTTTGTTGACTTTTAAAAGGACCTATAATGTCTTAGCTCATACATTCCAAATGAAGCATTTTTGGGATTGGCTTGTGAGACACAAAGTTGTAGAGAATTAAATTTCCTTCAAAATGAGCTTCTGATGGAAAATTTTTGATGAAGCATGTGAAAGTTATGGCTGGTCAAAGTTCAGTTGACTTTTCCTATGAAAACTCTAATTTAGAAACTCCTGATTCTTGATGATCTGAAATCTCCTTGATGAATCATGATAAACCCTTGATCAAATGATGAATTTTACCTCATATACTTGATGTTGGCAAAAAATCATGAAGTTTGATTTTGGTTTGACCACAGTTGACCTCAGTTTGATTTTTTAACTGCCTTGACTGATTTTAACCTATCTGATCATCTGACTGAGCAAATCTTTTGGGAAAGTCTTGAAACTTGACATGGGGATTCTTGAACACATATAGGATGCTATGAAGCTCACTTTAAGTCTTGGAAGTCCATTTAGCCTGATGAAAATCAAAACCCTAGTTTAATATGCATTGCTTAGGAGGATGCATTGTGTGAGGGAATTGTCAAACTTTCTGACTAATTGTGAACCTTGTGAACCTCATGAGATGTCTTGTGAGCTTGTGAACCTCTTAGTACACAAAGTCTTATCTTGTGGAGGGCAAATTTTGGGGTGCAACAGGTTGTTGCTGCGATTCTTCTTGAGTTGACGGAGGCGGTGACCGTTGGTTTTATTTCCGAAGAGAGAGGTCTGCGATTGAGACCGTGACATTTCTTTCTGCTTCTTTGAAGGTAGCCGCGAGTTGGAGAGGAGGCAGAAGCTTTGCTTCTCTTTTTTTTTTGTTTTTATTATTTAATAAAACATTTTATTTGTTTTTATGGTTAAAGACTTGTTGTAGTTTGGGCTAAAAGAGCCTCATGGATCCATGTCCTATCCACACCTCAATAGGCTGCGGATCCCCCTCTCCCTCATTCTATTCTTTTTTTTTACTATTCTTTATTTGTTTTCTCATTTTTGTATATAAATTGTTTTCTCTAATTTTTGTTAACTTTAAAAAAATATTTGTAAAGAGTTTTTTTTAATTGTTTTACAATTTGGATTTTATTTTAAGATCCATTTATTTCATTTTTATTTTTTGGTCGATGAGATCTCCGATTCGTGATTATTGGTTTTCGAAGATGTTTAATCTTCATTATTTCAAATCTATGGATGAATGATTATTTGGATCATTCTCCATACTTTGAGATCGTGATAGGTTGCTTTCGATAATTCAATGAGAAATCCCAATTAAGATTAGACCATTCTTTTCTTCTTTTCGTGCGACATGTTTTCGGAGAATGATTCATAATATCATTTCTCTAACATGTATTAGCACAAATATTTTCCACCTTAATTGGTGGTGGCCGGCCTCATTTGTAGGGTAATTACTTCGTAAATTACTCGGCGATTGCTTAACATAGACCTAAATTTGTCCCGAATTCGAAATAAAATCCACTTGGATCCGGTTGCCTCGATTTTTTTGTTATCTTTTGTGGTTGTGTTTGATTAAGTTCATCATACCATTTATATGTAAATATTATAATACTATTAATATACTAACCATTTAAATTCAATCTCTCGCACCTTATCCTCTTTATTTCAATTTCTCGCTCCTTATCTCTTTTATTATGCTATTATCATATTATATCATCCATCATATTGTTTATGTTTATATTGTTGCTTGTGATTTTTCTTTTGTCCATTTGGACGCAAAAACATTAATAATGGGTCAAACATCTAAAAAAGACTTGTGACTTTAATTTTGGACTATGGCCACTATCCTTAGCATTGGATTTGGAGTTTGGACTTAGACTTTAGGATTTCTCCCTTTGCTCAAGTTGCCATTGATTGAAGACCTTGGCCTCGAGTTATTTTCATTTGTCTATGAAGATGGAATTCCGTTTACCTCGAAGAAATGTTCATAAACATGGTTTGATCGCTTTTCTCTTAATTTTTAAATTCAAGTCTTAGGATAGTCACTTCATCTCCTCCCACTTCTTAAATTTTCAAATCTTTTCTCTATTTCCAAAATCTTCTTTGTTTTTCAAACTTCAAATGTTTTCATAATCAAACCTTGACTTAGGTCATGTAATTTTATCCTTTTCATTTTATCTTCTTAATAAATGTTAATCCATGTAAATATATCGAAACTCTTTTCTCAAAGACTTAAAAAAAAATCCAAAAACTCACTCAATCGTTTTTGTGCCTTTGTGCATTTTTCTTTTCATATGTTTAGATATGATTCATTCTTTCTAGCGAAATTATTCGCTAAAGAATGACGACTTATCTCTACATTTTAAAATTAATGCAACTCATTGTTTCTTTTCAAATTTTGTACCACGAACTACGGGGTTTTGATCTCGCATTGCACTTTGTGGGTACGTAGGCATGAGGCGTTAAACCTCTTCAAACTCAAAAATCTTAAAAAAACATTCCTCTTCTCATCTTTTCAATCTTTTTTCAAGCAAACCAATTTCAAACCAAAAAAATGCCATAAATATTTCAAAGGGCTCCCGTGGAGTACCACGAACATTTTGGGTGCGTAAAACCTTCCCAATTTGTAACCTATCCCCTTACCCGTTTTCTGTTTGTTTCTTTTAGCTTTTGCTTTTAGATTCATTAGGTTTTATTCGCTCTTTTTCCCTTTTCCTTTTGGAATAAAATAAAAGCGCGGTGGCGACTCTGTTTACCTTGAGTTAAATTAATTAATAGCTTACACTCATGATTTTACCGCTACAGAAGGATCTGCAAATAACATGAATTTTTGCTATGACTTTCTTAGGTGAAGGAAGGCATTGAAGCCAAAAATTAGTCAACACAACTAAGCACCCCTGTGATGAATTCTAGCACAAGTATTTGCACTCTACCAGCCATAGTGAACAACTTAGAATTCCAGTTATGAATTATAGCACAAATTTTGCCAATCAATGGGAGATAATGAATAATGTTGAACTTCTTGCTAGTTAATGGAATGCCCAAATATCTGAAGGGGAGCTGACCATCAGAAAATTAAGTAGTTTCTTAAATTTGCAGCCTATTAACAAAGTCAACATTCTCAAGGAAAACTTTACATTTAAAAGATAATTTTTTGTTATATATTATTTTCTTTTTAAGAGCATGAATTTTGAAAAATATTTAATTAAAATGATTAGTCATAAAATTAATTACTTAAATCTGAAGGTTGGTTAAGTCTATTCTTTCACTAAAATGATCAACCTTGAAATAATTTACTAATGAAATTATTAAAATGATTACTATATTAATTGGTATTTATTAGCTACCATAAAATTATAGAAAATATCCAAAGTTTTATTTGTATATACATCAGAAAAACATACCATTTTAAGTATTAGAATAAATATTTTAATTGTTACTTCTATAATTTAATATTGAAACACATCCTTTAAACTTTAAGCGTAAAAAAAATCAAAATGAATACTAATACATTTGTGTTAGTTATTTATTGAAGTTTAACATTACTAATTATAATTAATGAAACACAATAATATATAATTGTATATAATTTTCATTTTTTTAAATAATCATGCTTATAAATTTTTGTGAAATATTTAAAATAATTTATAATTTAAAAAAAAAGCAAATATTCAATATTTTAATCAGTAACTTCATGTTCTCATTAATATTCAATTTTTCTATTAGTAACATCAAATTCCCATTAATATTCAATATTTTGATCAGTAACTTCGTGTTCCCGTTACTTCCCAAACAAAAATAAACGGCCTTAAAATTATTTACTATCCAAATCATTAAAACGACTATTATGATAGTGAATGATAAAAAATTTAATAATAATGAAATTAATCAAATTAATTGACATTTATTATCTACCATAAAATAATAATAAAAATATCCAAATTTCTATTTGTAGGCACGTTATAAAAACAATTTTTTTGTGGAAATAAAAAATAAATAAAGTTAATATAAAATAAATTATTAACATTATTATTAGATATTTATAATAAAGAATAGGTTTAGTAAAACATATAAATATATATTTTTTTCATGACCATTTATACATAAAAATAACTCTTAAATTTTTTTTTATTTCATTTTAAAAGCAAAAGTTTTTTTTTGGAATAACATAACTTTATTACCCAAAAACAATAACACACAAAGCAATCCAAAATGGGATTCAACAACACCTAGCAGACAAGAGGCAACACACAAAAAAGCACTAAGTAACATTCATATGTGTATCCTAAGGTTATGTATCATACAACACCTATAGACTAAAAAGTATTTGATCTTGGATTCAACAATAGGGATATTACAATGATTTTAAATGATGTTATCAGTTATAAACATCCATAACTCATATATGGTTTCCACAAAGGCACATTTGACAATTCTATGCCAAGGTTTCTTAGATTTACTTATTTTGATATCCCAATTGAACTCTATATCCCAATTGCCCAGAGATTGTTGTATGTTGAGCCAACTGAGAATTCTCCTCCAAACATTCTTCATAATATCGCATTGAATGAACAAATGGTCTTGGGTTTAATTTTTATTGCAAAAACAACATTTGACTTCATTCAAGAATCCAAATCTTCTAAATCACTCCCTAGTTTCCAGTCTACTGTGACAAGCCTGCCATGTTATAAATTTAACTATAGGTCTGGTCAAATTCAATTGAAAGATACTCCTTCAAGGAACAAGATTACCAGACTTGTTCAGCTCATCATACAAGCTACATGCGTTGAACTTGTCATTATGTATCGTTGTAATCCAAATGCTTAGCCAATACACACTATGCCTATTCTTCAAAATGGCTTTAAACACCCATGAGGTAGAATTAGTAACAGGCATAGTGACAATAGTTTGTTGCTTGGTTCAAAAATAGTCAACCCATCGTATCCAAAGACTATCAGATTTCATATTGATGTTCCATAAAAGCTTGGAAAAACAAGCTTTGTTCCAATTAATAATATCGAGGATCTTTAGCCCCTTCTTTTCTAGCAGAACAGGGTTTTTTCCATGCAATAATAGTCTTCCTAGTGACCTTTTTAGAACCTGACCAAAGGATGGATATGCAAATAACATGAATTTTTGCTATGACTTTCTTAGGTGAAGGAAGGCATTGAAGCCAAAAATTAGTCAACATAACTAAGCACCCCGGTGATGAATTCTAGCACAAATATTTGCACTCTACCAACCATAGTGAACAACTTAGCATTCCAGTGATGAATTATAGCACAAATTTTGCCAATCAAGAGGAGATAATGAATAATGTTGAACTTCTTACTAGTTAATGGGATGCCCAAATATCTGAAGGGGAGCTGACCATCAGAAAATTAAGTAGTTTCTTAAACTTGCAGCCTATTAACAAAGTCAACATTCTCAAGGAAAACTTTACATTTAAAAGATAATTTTTTTTATATATTATTTTCTTTTTAAGAGCATGAATTTTGAAAATTATTTAATAAAAATGATTAGTCATAAAATTAATTACTTAAATCTGAAGGTTGGTTAAGTTTATTCTTTCACAAAAATGATCAACCTTAAAATAATTTACTAATGAAATTATTAAAATGATTACTATATTAATTGGTATTTTTTAGCTACCATAATATAATAGAAAATATCCAAAGTTTTATTTGTATGTACATTCTAAAAACATACAATTTTAAGTATTAGAATAAATATTTTAATTGTTACTTCTATAATTTAATATTGAAACACATCCTTTAAACTTTAAGCGTACAAAAAAACAATCAAAATGAATACTAATACATTTGTGTTAGCTATTTTTTGATGTTTAACATAACTAATTATAATTAATGAAACACAATCATATAAAATTGTATATAATTTTCATTTTTTTAAATAATCATGCTTATAAATTTTTGTGAAATATTTAAAATAATTTATAATTTAAAAAAATCAAATGTTCAATATTTTAATCAGTAACTTCATGTTTTCATTAATATTCAATTTTTCTATTAGTAACATCAAATTCCCGTTAATTTTCAATATTTTGATCAGTAACTTCGTGTTCCCGTTACTTCCCAAACAAAAATAAATGGACTTACAATTATTTAGTATCCAAATCATTAAAACGTCTATTATGATAGTGAATGATAACAAATTTAATAATAATAAAATTAATCAAATTAATTGACATTTATTATCTACCATAAAATAATAATAAAAATATCCAAATTTCTATTGGTAGGCACGTTATAAAAACAATTTTTTATTGGAAATAAAAAATAAAAAAGTTAATATAAAATAAATTATTAACATTATTATTAGATATTTATAATAATGAATAGGTTTAGTAAAACATATAAATTTTTTTTTTTTCATGACCATTTATACATAAAAATAACTCTAAAAAAATGTTTAATTTCATTTTAAAAGTAAAAGTTTTTTTTTTTTGAATAACATAACTTTATTACCCAAAAACAATAACTCCCAAAGCAATCCAAAATGGGATTCAACAACTCCTAGCAGACAAGAGGCAACACACAAAAAAGCACTAAGTAACATTCATATGTGTATCCTAAGGCTATGTATCATCCAACACCTATAGACCACAAAGTATTTGATCTTAGATTCAACAATAGGAATATTACAATGATTTCCAATGATGCTATCAGTTATAAACTTCCATAACTCATATATGGTTTCCACAAAGGCACATTTGACAACTCTATGCCAAGGTTTCTTAGACTTACTTATTTTGATATCCCAATTGAACTCTAAATCCCAATTGCCCAGAGAATGTTCTATGTTGACCCAAATGAGAATTCTCCTCCAAACATTCTTCATAATATCGCATTGAAAGAACAAATTATCTTGGGTTTCATTGTTATTGCAAAAACAACATTTGACTTCTTTCAAGAATCCAAATCGTCTAAATCTCTCCCTAGTTTCCAATCTCTTGTGACAAGCCTGCCATGTTATAAATTTAACTATAGGTCTGGTCGAATTCAATTGAAAGATACTCCTCCAAGGAACAAGATTACCAGACTTGTTCAGCTCATCATACAAGCTACATGTGTTGAACTTGTCATTATGTATCACAGTAATCCAAATGCTCAACCCATACACACTATGCATATTCTTCAAAATGGCTTTAAACACCCATGAGGAAGATTTAGTAACAGGCATAGTGGCGATAGTTTGTTCTTGATATAAAAATAGTTAACCCATCGTATCCAAAGTCTATCGTATTTCCTATTGATGTTCCATAAAAGCTTGGCTAAACAAGCTTTGTTCCAATTAGTTATTTCCAGGATTTTCAGCCCCATCTTTTCTAGAAAATAGGTTTTTTTCCAAGCAATAGTAGACTTCCTTGTGACCTTTTCAGAACCTGACCAAAGGAAGGATCTGCAAATAACATCAATTTTTGCTGACTTTCTTAGGTAAAGGAAGACACTGAGCCAAAAAATAGTCAATGCAACTAAGCACTCCCGTGATGAATTCAAGCAAATATTTTTGCACTCTACCAACCATAGTGAACAACTTAGCACTCCAATGATGAATTCTAGCACAAATGTTTTCAATCAAGGGGAGATAATGCATAATTTTCAACTTCTTACTAATTAATGGAATGCCCAAATATCTGAAGGGGAGCTGACCTTCAGAAAATTAAGTAGCTTCTTGAATTTGCAGCCTAGTAACAAAGTCAACATTCTCAAAGAAAACTTTACATTTAAAAGAAAAAGTTTTTATTATATTATTTACTTTTTAAGAGCAGGAGTTTTGAAAATTATTTATTAAAAAATATTAGTAATAAAATTAATTACTTAAATCAGAATGTTGGTTGAGTCTATTCTCTCACAAAAATGATCAACCTTAAAATAATTTACTAACCAAATTATTAAAATTATTATTATATTAATTGGTATTTATTAGCTACCATAAAATAATATAAAATATCCAAAGTTTTATTTGTTTATATGTTAGGAAAACATACCATTTAAGTATTAGAATAATTATTTTAATTATTACTTCTGTAATTTAATATTGATACACATCCTTTAAATTTTAAGCGTAAAAAAAAAATCCAAAATGAATACTAACACATTTGTGTTAGTTATTTCTTGAAGTTACACATACCTAATTATAATTAATGAAACACAATAATATAAAATTGTATATAATTTTCATTTTATTAAAAAAATAATCATGCTTATAAATTTTTGTGAAATATTTAAAATAATTTATGATTTGAAACAAAGTAAATATTCAATATTTTGATCTGTAATTTTGTGTTCATGTTAATATTCAATATGTTAATTAGTAACTTCATGTTCTCGTTAATATTCAACTTTTCTATTAGTAAATTGAAATTATCGTTAATATTCAATATTTTGATTAGTAACTTGGTGTTCCTGTTTCTTCCCACAAAAAAATAAGCGGCCTTAAAATCATTTACTATCCAAATCATTAAAACGACTATTATGATAGCGAATGATAAAAAATTTAATAATAATGAAATTAATCTAATTATTTGACATTTATTAACTACCAAAAAATAATTAAAAAAAATCCAAACTTCTATTTGTAGGCATGTTATAAAAAAAAATTTATTGGATATAAATAATAAATCTAGTAAATATAAAATAAAGTATAAACATTATTATTAGATATTTATAATAAAGAAGAGGTTTAGTAAAACATATAAATATATATTTTTTTCATGACCTTTTATACATAAAAATAAGTCTAAAAAAATGTTTAATTTCATTTTAAAAGCAAATTTGTTTTTTTTTTTAATAAGATAACTGTGAGACATGACATGAATTTTAATGTGTCTAAAACTTGGCATGTTTGAAAGCATAAGTGGTTCTCTAAGAAAAAGCAAGAAATGACATTTTTGAAAAAATGAACTGAATGAGCCGACTCAAATTTCACAATGAGCCGACTCATTCAGTGTGTTTTGGTGCCCAAACACACGGGTCCCAACAAGCTGCCTGAAGCATCATTTTGGTCGACTCATGGGTATGGATGAGCCGACTCAAAATCCTTTATGAGTCGACTCATCAAAAAGATTTTTCTTCTCATTTCCTGCAGGTCTCAACAGGCTGCCTCTCTGTTATTTTTGGCCGGATCACCTGGCAATTTGAGCCGGCTCATTTAATGATTTGAGTCGGCTCATTACTGTTGATCGTACCTGGAGATTAGGATTCGATGCGGCTGGCCTCGAGAGCTGATGGAGACGGTCGGTGAGGAGAAAAGGGGGGGTGTACCTGCAAGGCACTCCGATGCTAAAGTAAGTAACCGAGAAAAGAGTGGGCAAGTACAAGTATAAAGGTCAGAGAGATTGAATACCTGACCCTCTCAAACGAGAGGGTTTATATAAGGGACTAAATGGAAGATTATTGATCCATATTGTGAGGCGCGGATCGAGGAATCCGTGAAAATAGGCAACGGTCAATACTAGCCGTTAGGGAACTTCGTCGTGGTCGGACTGCTTGTGGTCGACAGGGACCATTTTTCCTAATTGTGCTCGACGTCGAGCAGGCCTATTGGATTGGTTTTCTTGGCTCAATTGTAGGGATTTGGCCGATCCAGAACAGGAAGCCCCCTAAGTCATTGCTCGTGTGGTAGAGCAGTGACTTAAGAATGATTTTATGCTCGGCGGTGGGTGGTGTTAAGGCCAGGGATCTATGCTGTCGATCTTCTGAGAACGGGCAGCTGATGCGTTGCTCGACAGAGGAATGTGAAACGAAAAGCTGGAATATTTGGGAATTCGCGCCTATTAATGATTTGACGGCTAGTCTAGGGGCTAGCGTCTAGGGGTCACGCGTGCTTGCACGTGTTCCCCTCACTATAAATAGGATTCTCAGGGCCCATTCTGAACTTTTCGCTTCATCTTCTTCTTCAAGGCTCTGCTCGTTCAACTGCCACCACCTCAGCCATCGACCACCGTCTCTATTTGCCGACCACCATTCCCAGAACGCTTTTTTCTTCAAGAATGTCTTCTCAAGCGCAAGGTAGAGTTCTTTTTCTCCTTTTAGGTGTTTATAGCTTAGATTTCGTAGAAATGCATGTGTCTTAGGATAGTTTTGACGATAGGTTTTAGATTTAGAACCGGTAAACCCTAGGACTTCTGCCACCGTAGCCGGTCGGTTGCAAACCCTAGCTCAGTGTCGACGTAGGTGTTGGTCGACTTAGACTTGGGTTTTGATAAATACCTAGGTTAGATCCTTGACTTATAATGTTGGGCGTAAGCCGTCGCTCCGAGCGATGGTCATCCAGGGCTATAGCTCGGGACATAGTCTCTGAGCTGATGCGCGCCCTTTCACTTGTCGAGCAGTGGAAGGGTGGATTTGATATTCTTAATCGAATTCACTAACGCCTTTCCTCTGCGTTTTAGGTGAAAACTCGCTCGTGAATCCATTGGACGTGCTTTCCGAAGAGACGTCCTCAGAAGATTCAGGGTCATCTGCGTCCATTCCTTCTGGTTTCGGGAGTTCCTCGGAGAGTTCGGATACAAGTACTACAGGAGCGTCAACAGATTCGCCCTAGTGTCCTGACCAGACGAGGGTCTTGCCCGAAGAATGGGTGGTAGAAGACTTGTTGGACAAGGTGTCTTCATTCTCAAGACCTCGAACGGAGCCACTGCCCGTTGTCGGTGACCCTGCCGATTGGGTTGTAACCTGCCCGGGGGACGATGACCGTATCTTCTCAGATTTCCGCGGTCGGGCTTTCTCCATGTACGAGTACGCAATCTCGGTCCTGGGGGTAACATTGCCTTTCAGCGACTTTGTGAGTGCCATGCTCGGGCATCTATGCGTCGCCCCTTCCCAGCTGCACCCCAATTCCTACGCGTTCCTAAGAGCGTTTGAGATGACGTGCGCCCATCTGGGTGTTGGTGCCACGCTTCCCCTATTCTTCCGCCTGTTCTCCTTGCAGCGCCAAGTCGGGCGAGGAACTGACCGAAAGGGATTTGTGTCCTTCAAGCAGCGGACAAAGATTTTTAAGGCTCATTCAGAATTTATCCGGGCCTTCAAAACAGATTATTTTCTGATAAAACCCGCGAGCGCGGTGGCCGTGAGAGCGATGAGCTTTCTGGGAATAGATACTGACGAGAATGACGAGCCTAAGCTCGACGATCAAGGTCAGGTGATTCCGAGGAGATTGTGGCTATTCCCATTTTCCTGGAGTCATGCTCATTATGAAAAACCTGTCGGGGAGTTCGTTCAGGTGGGGGACACATTGAATGATGATGATGCGGCCAGTTTCGAGGCCTTCAGAAAATTGATAGCATCCTTCACCCCGACCCCCCTGTTGGACGGAGATGGAAAAGTTATAGTTGACCAGGATGGGGGGAAGCTGTGGAGCGTCCCCTGATTAATGTTACTGAGTTGCTGGCTTGCCGTACCGGGCAAGAAGTGTCCGACTTCTTTGGTATCTATTTATTTGCATTAGTTAAATTTTTGCTTTAACTTTGTTGTCCATGACTAACCTGATCTTTTTCCTTTTTCAGGCTCCCTGTCAAACCCATTGGACAAAATTCAAGAGCGCCTAGTTCAGCAGCAGAGGAAAAGATCCAGGGTCGTGCAGACCAAGCTGACTGAGACGAGTGGTTCGGGGTCGGGCCCTTTGGTCCAAGGTTCGCCGAGCGCGTCGACCGGCTCCTTGATGAAGAAACATAAGTCTGCAGCCACTGTGGATTTAACGGCCAACGCTCCTCCAAAGCCGAAGCATGGGCTGCCTCCGTGTTTCGTGATGCACAACTTCTTCGAGGGAACGAGCATGGAGGTGGACCGTGCGGATTCCTTGTTTTTGGAAGGCATGGATCATCCTGCTCGGCGATTATCTCTGGCCCAAGATGCAAGCGCGATTATGCGGGTCCTAACAATGGCCTGGTTGACGGCCGAAGGGAGTCCCGGACTGGAGCGAGAGAATAACAGGCTGAAGGAGCAGCTGGATGCTTCCGAGGCTAAGCTGACAGCGGCCACTGAGGAGGCTAAAGCTGCGACCAAGGAGTCGACTGAACGGGCCGCCGTCATCGCTAAGTTGGAGGTCGACAAGAAAAGGGTGCTTGAGCAAAATAAAAAGCTGAAGGACGCCTTTTGCCCGAAGGATGATGAGGACGAAGAGACTAAGAGTCTGGTGAGGAGGGCTCAGTTGCTCGCTCGGATTGACCAGGACATGGAAGATCTGAACTCGTCGACTGAGCTCAGTTTCCAGAACGCGGTGGATCAAATGAGAGTTCTTCATCCTGACATGGCCTTAGACGCTGGTCGAATCAGCTATTTATACAAGGTCGTGGACGGTCAGATCGTGGTCCCCTCAGACTTGGTGGTGGATGATTCTCAGCCGGGGTCGACTGATCAGCCTGGCCAGCCTGAAGCACAGCCGGAGCAGGAGGGAGCTTGTGAGGAGGAAGGCCGCCCGGGAGGCGAGGGTAATTAGTTTATGGCCTGCGTGCCTGATAATTTATGATGTTTCTTTTTGAGGGGCGTGGCCCCCTTTGTATGTAATCCTGAACAAGTCGGCCCTTTGGGGTCGCATTTTTAATTTCATATGTACGACTTTGATGGTCGGTTTCTGCATTTTATTTGCTCGTAATGATGCGTCCGTCGGAGGACATAATTTACTTGTTATTTTTACTAAGTGTTTTGGTATGCATCTTTGCATTAATTGGGAGTGATCGACTAAATACGGGGTGTGGGTGTGATCTGTTGGTTAGGGGGACCAATCAAATTTTGGAGTCTTACTCCTGGTCGGTGCCCGGGCCAAGATAATGGCCCGGGTTCCGTGGCTTGAACATCCCATTGCGAGCTAGGGTTCTGCCTGGTCGTGGTACTTAGGAAACGTCGGACTCGTTTGAGTATCCGTCCGTGCGGCAAGTTTCTCTTTCCCTCGAAAGGAGACCTTGCTTGGCTTTGTTGTATTTGGGTTGTCGTGCTCGTACCTAGGCACACAGTTTTCAGTCGGTCCCTTTTCTTCTTGCTTGAAAGTTGAGCAGGGTGACTTTGTGATTTAGCTGTAGTATTGTTTGAGTTTCTCGGCGTTCCAAGGCCGAGCAAGCTCTTCCCCGTGTAGATTTTCCAAATAATAAGCTCCGTTCTCGGTTTTTGCTCGGACACGATATGGGCCTTCCCAGTTGGGCGTTAATTTTCACTCGCGGGGATCTCTGTGATTTCTTCTAAGGACAAGACTGCCTACCTCGAACGTTCATCTTATGACCTTAGAATCATACCGAGCGACTATTTTTTGTTTGAGAATGGTTTCTCGAAGAGCAGCTCCTGATCGAACTTCTTCGATCATGTCGAGCTCGTCTCTCAAGGCTTCGGAATTGGTGTCTTGGTCCATAGGAGATTTTGTGTGTTTCGATAGGACGTGCATTTCTATAGGGATCACCGCTTCAGTTCCATATGCTAATCGAAATGGGGATCCCCGGTTGTTGAGTGGGGCATGGTCCTATATGCCCACAGTACGCTATGTAATTCCTCGACCCAATGCTTCTTATGCTCGTCCAGTCTTCGTTTCAGACCTCTTAGGATTACCCTGTTCGCGGCCTCTGCTTGCCCGTTAGTTTGGGGATGCTCGACTGAAGCGAAATGTTGTTTCGTTCCTATTGATGCAACGAATTCTTTGAAGTGTTTATCTGTGAACTGAGTGCCGTTGTCGGTCACGATGGCGAGCGGTACTCCGAACCGGGCGAGGATGTTTCTCTTGAAGAAACGTAGTATGTTGAGCGCAGTGATTTTGGCCAAGGCCTCAGCTTCTATCCACTTGGTGAAGTAATCGAAGCCTACAATTAAGTATTTGTTCTGACCGGACCCGACGACGAATGGTCCTAAGATATCCATCCCCCACCATGCGAATGGCCAAGGTGACGATAATGATTTTAGCTCGGATGGGGGCGCTACGTGAACGTCTCTGTGTCGTTGGCATTTGCCGCACCTCTTTACGTGTTCCTTTGCATCGTGTTGGAGTGTGGGCCAATAGTATCCTGCCCGTAGGATTTTTCGAGCCAACGACCGTCCGCCAGGATGTTGTGCATTGATTCCTTCATGGACTTCCCTTAGTACGTGCGGGATATTTTCTTCTTCTACGCACCTGAGGAGGGGTGTAGAGAATCCTCGACGATACATACGTCCACCTACTAGAGAATACGAGCATGCTCTTCGTCGTATAGTACTGGCCTCTTTTGGGTCAGTCGGTAATTCTCCTTTAGTTAGGTAGTTAAATACTGGGGTCATCCAACAGCTTGTGTCGCCCACGATGTTAATGTCTATGTGGACCGATGATTGCCCGATACTCGGTCGGGGAAGCGTTTTCTGTACGACGGATTTGTTGTTTCCTTTCCTTTTAGTGCTCGCTAATTTGGATAGGATGTTTGCGCGAGCGTTGTTTTCTCCCGGGATGTGTTTGACTTCCACACTTTTGAACCGTTTTAGTTCGCCTTTTACGAGGGCCAAATATTCGGCCATGTTATCGTTTTTGGCCTGAAAATCTCCTCGAACCTGGCTTGCGACCAACTGAGAGTCCGTGCAGATTATGATCTCTTCTGCTTCCAAATTGGTCACGAGTTGTATGCCCGCTAGAAAAGCTTCGTACTCTGCCTGGTTGTTAGAAGTGGGGAAAGATAAGGTCAGGGATACTTCGATGACGTTTCCCTCTTCGTTCTCCAAGATAATTCCGGCCCCGCTACCTGCTGGGCCAGATGCTCCGTCCACGAAAATAACCCACCTGGATGAGGTTTTTGGCTCTTGCTCGGCAAAAGTAAGTTCAGCCACGAAGTTGGCCAGCGCTTGAGCTTTGAGAGCTTGTCTTCCCTCGAATTTGATGTCAAACTCGGATAGTTCCAATGACCACTTTAGCATTCATCCGGCCATGTCCGGTCGACCTAGCAATTGTCTTATGGGTTGATCGGTCCTTACGATGATGGTGTGAGCCAGAAAGTAATGGCGTAGCCTTCTGGCTGCGAGAAGGAGGGCCAAAGCCACCTTTTCTATCTGGAGGTATCGAAATTCTGGGCCATGGAGTGCTTTACTTGTAAAATATACAGGTTTTTGCCCTTCGGGTAGGTCGCGCACGAGTGCCGCGCTTACTGCTTCGTTTGCAACCGCAAGGTAGAGATATAGTATCTCCCCTTCCTCAGGTCTGGATAAGACTGGGGGTTCACTTAGTGCCTTTTTTAAGTGGGACAACGCTAGCTCGCACTCCTCCGTCCACTCGAAAGTTGCTTCTTTGCGGAGGAGTTTGTAAAAAGGGAGAGCGTGTTGAGCGGATTTTGCTACGAACCGAGCGAGGGAGGTGAGGACCCCGTTTAGTGATTGTATGGATTTTTTAGAAGTAGGAGTTGGGAGCTCCGCGAATGCCCGACATTTGTCAGGGTTGGCCTCGATGCCTCGTTCGGTTAAGTAGAATCCGAGAAATTTTCCTGCTCGGACACCGAACGTGCATTTTTCAGGGTGGAAGCGCATTTTGCATTTTCGTGCCTGATCGAACACTTTCCGTAAGTGGGACGCGTGGTCCGTTTCTTGTTGAGATTTGACGATCATGTCGTCCATGTATACTTCGAGCATATCTCCGATTTCATCTCGGAAAACCTTATTCATCATGCGTTGATATGTCGCGCCCGCGTTTTTTAGACCGAAGGGCATAACGTTGTAAAAGTAATTGCCCGATTCGGTCATGAAGGTCGTGTATTTTTTGTCAGACACGGCCATGGGTATTTGATTATATCCTGAATATGCGTCCATGAAGGATAATATCTTGAAGCCGGACGAATTGTCGACCAATTTATCGATGTTAGGTAAAGGGTATGCATCTTTCGGGCATGCCCGATTGAGATCGGTATAATCAACGCACATCCTCCATTTTCCACTAGATTTTTTTACAAGTACAACATTCGAGAGCCAGGTCGTGTACCTGGCCTCGGTTACAAATTTAGCCTTTAGGAGGTCTTTAACAGCAGATTCAGCTGCTTCAGTTTTCTCGGTCGACTGCTTCCTTATGCGTTGAGCGACCGCCTTGTGTGTTGGGTCAATGGAGAGGTGGTGGCAGGCTGTCTCGGGGTCGAGCCCTGGAATTTCTGCGGCGCTCCAGGCAAATAAATCTGCGTTCCCTTTGAGGCAAGCTTCCAATTGTCGCTTCACCAACTCAGGCATATGTGCCCCGATTTTAACGCACCGAGCTGGGTCTTCTCCCAGAGGAATTAGCTCAAAGTCTCCATCTGGTATTGGCCGGGATAGCGATTTTGTTGGCCTTTGGACGCCCTCTCTATTGTCTGAAAATCTGCAGTCTAGGTCGATCGAGTCTACCTGAGGGAAAGCCCTGGGAATATCTGGTGAATTTGATGTCGGGGGACTTGGTTGGTATGATATTGAGCTGAGACCTTTTGATGCTGCTTCGAAACACCTGTGGGCAGCGTCGATGTCTCCGTGCAACGTGGCGACCTTACCTGAAGTAGTGTAGTACTTCATCTTCAGGTGGACGGTGGATGGCACAACGATTAGCTCGGCTAAGGTTGGTCGCCCTAGGATGCATTGGTACAGAGATGGGCAGTCCACGACTAGGAACTTGACCCTGACCATCCTGGCTGTCTCGCCTGCCCCGAAGGTAACAAATAGGTCGACATAGCCCCATGGTCAGGATACTGCTTCGTTGAAACCCTGCAGGTCTGATCCGACGTATGGAGTTAAGTGTGTCTCGTTTAGTTGGAGTGTCGAAAACAGCTGGGAGTACATGATGTCGCAGGAGCTTCCTTGGTCTACCAGGATCCTCCTCACATCGAAATTTTCCATGCGTGCTCGGATGAGCAGAGGAATGCTAGCGTTGGGCGCCCCTCCTAGGAGTTCCTCTCGATAAAATGCAAGGGGTACATAGCCCTCTCTTGGTGGATCCAGGGTGGCGTTTTGCGTGGGCCCTTTAGCAATTAGCTGGTCGAATTTCCGTTTCACGGATCCGACCGTGATTTTGTTGAATCCTCCTCCCGAGATGACCATTGCCGAAGGGAAAGCTTCCCATGGACTGTGGGAGGAAAGGTACCCCGAACTCTCGGTGCGGTCCGGTAGGAAGAAATCTTTCGGGCGATAAATGCTTAGAGCGACCTGCATGTTAGCATCTGCAGGGATGGGTATGGCTTCCTCGACTTTCTGGGTCTCCTGCGTTTCCTGTCGAGGAGTGTCTCTGGACTTGGTGAACTGCTTTAAGTGCCCGTCCTTGATGAGGATTTCGATTGCGTCCTTGAGGTGGATGCAATCCTCTGTGTTGTGGCCGTGACTCTTGTGGAATCTGCAGTATTTCGTTTTATCCGTGCCGGGCTTGCTAGGTTGTTGCCTCGGAAAACGTACCCCTGCCTGTTTGAATTCCGAATTGGCGCATTCAGACAAAATTTTCTCCCTGGAGGCCAGGAGAGGTGTGTACTCGTGGAACCGACCGATGGGTCCCCGGTGCTCCCACGGTTCACAGGAGCGATCGTCCTTTCTTTTATCTCCTCCTCGACGAGACGTCGAAGGTTCATCGACTCAGTGTGGTTTGGCATCTTCACGGCGTCGAGCGTCTCTTACTGAACTGGCTGCTTGTTTTTCCTCATACTGAATGTAGGCTTGGGCTTTCAGTAGGAATGCATCGAGGGTGGTCGGGGTTTCAATGCCGACCGCCCAATGAAAATCAGTCGAGGGGCGTAACCCTCGTTCCAACAAATATTTTTTCATGTCGTCGGTCGTGGATACTTGGACCGCTTCTTTATTGAACCTCTCGATGTAAGTTCGTAAAGGCTCGTCCCTCCCCTGGATGATCGCTTCGAGCGAAGCCTCTGTCTTCGGGTGCCGCCTTGATGCGGTAAAGTGCCTGGAGAACGTGCGTCCAAGTTGCTTCCATGAGGTGATGGACTCGGCCTCGAGGCTTTTGTACCATGTCATTGCTCCTTTCCTCAGCGTTGTAGGAAAAAGGAGACATTTGATTGCCCCTCGTACACCCCGATAGTCGAGCAGTGCATCGATATTCTCGATGTGCTCGTCTGGGTCTGTGGTCCCATCGTACGAGCCTAACGGAGGGGGTTTCTCTAAGCTCTTGGAAGCTTGGCCGCCATGATCTCAGACGAGAGGGGACCCCGAGCGTCCTCGTCGTCGCTGGAATTGAACGACGAAGACCTGTGAGTATGTTTCTTTGTTCGTCGGGGAGAGGTAGATCTTGATCTGCTCCTTCTTGATTTTCTTCTAGGAGAGGGTCGTGGGGAAGATTGACGAAAACGTTTGTCGCATGTTGATTCGTCGGTGTGCCCTTTCCTCTTCTTCTTGGCGGGAGACGGAGTATGCTCCCTTTGGGGTCTCGCGGGAGACTGTGGTCGACGAGAATTATCTTCGAGACGAGCGATTTTCTCGCCATGGGTGAGGAGCAGCAAGTTTGTCTGATTCAGGATCTCGGCCAATGCGGCGAAATCCGACCCTGAAGGAGTCGAAGGAAAAAGAGTTTCTGGGCGACTTTCCAATGGTTGGTCGCGATCGGGTGAAGGTGATGCCGCCTTCCCGTCCGGATGGTCTTGCACCGTTTCCTCATGTAGAGGAGGATGGATGTTGCTCTCATGTTGTGTGAGAATCATGCCATCGTTTGATCGGTTTTCCTGGTTGTCCCGAGTAGCCATGGATCTTGTTAAAACTTTGGTTCTTTGAAGATTTTGAAAGAAGAACGGGGAAATCAGTTTCCCACAGACGGCGCCACCTGATCGTACCTGGAGATCAGGATCCGATGCGGCTGGCCTCGAGAGCTGATGGAGACGGTTGGTGAGGAGAAAAAGGGGGGTGTACCTGCAAGGCACTCCGATGCTAAAGTAAGTAACCGAGCAAAGAGTGGGCAAGTACAAGTATAAAGGTCAGAGAGATTGAATACCTAACCCTCTCAAACGAGAGGGTTTATATAAGGGACTAAATGGAAGATTATTGGTCCATATTGTGAGGCGCGGATCGAGGAATCCGTGAAAATAGGCAACGGTCAATACTATCCGTTAGGGAACTTCGTCGTGGTCGGACTGCTTGTGGTCGACAGGGACCACTTTTCCTAATTGTGGTCGACGTCGAGCAGGCCTATTGGATTGGTTTTCTTGGCCCAATTGTGGGGATTGGGCCGATCCAGAACAACTGTGCTGTCTCAATTTTTCATTTAATTTTTCTTTCATTTATGTTACAATCACTAACCAATATAAATAGCAGGTTTTATTTCTTTTGTGAGCTGAACAAGGAAAGTGAAAGAAATACACACATCTCTCTTCATCTTCTTCCTTCTTGCATCAATCAACAATCACACACAACAATCTTTGTTTGATTACGGTGCTTGTTTCGAAGATAACGTTCAATCGTGAATTAGAATTTCAGATTGGGTCTAGAGTGTGTGGGTTTTCCTTGGAAAAATCTGAAGGGTTTTCTCCTCCAAGATCGTTGAAGGTTTAGGGGTTTTGCACACAACGATCGTTCGTAGATTCAGCCGAGTGAGGTAGATTGAAGATCAAGTGGATCGTTCTTTCATATCACAGTAGACAGAGGATTGCAAAGGTCTTTGTAGGTTCACAAGTGTTGGAGAAACTCAGTCGTGCTCAAAGTTTGGAGGATCGTGAATTCTTGCAAGAAGGGAGCAATTAATCGGAGGCTTTCTCGACACGTGTTGAAGACTTGATTCTACTTTGGATCAAGGGACAAGAAGAAGATTTGACAACATATTCAACGCAGTTTAGTTTGTTGGTTCATTTATCTCTCTTCTTGTAAAACAATTGCGATTTAATAAAATTGCCCAATTCGACTGTGAATTGGGGGCAGAGTACTTCGAGCGAGGACGACGAAGGAACTGCCTCAACAAATTCCTTGTGTTCTTTACGTTTCTTGCATTTTACTTTTGTTCATATTGATCTTATATGCTTTAAAATTTCGGTGAATCAAATTAGTGCACTCAAAGTGTTTGATAAATTGTTATACTCAAAAGTGATAACTAGAGTGGGTAAAATTTTGCACTATTTGATACAACAGAATTATCCTTGGTGTGTGCACTCCAAGTGTTTGGTAAAAAGCCTAACCACACAAAATCAATTTGATTGTGCCTAATTTCTTCTCTATATCATTGTTAATAATAGTTTTATCAAGTGTTGAAATATCAAGTGAATCATTTGTGAAATATTAATTCTTCTAGTCATCATATCACTCCAATTGGGTTTTTGCGTATATCCGATCTCCGATGACTTCTAATTTAAACTAGACGATTTTCCGGGAAACTTCTGCAATACATTTTCAATTAAATTTTGAAAAGTAAATTTTTAAAAAGGGATCTATTCAACCCCCTTTCTAGATCCGCGCTATCGTCTAACAAGTGGTATCAAGAGCACCAGTTCATCTAGTGCTTCACATACAACTTATTGGAAAATGGACAATGATCCAACGAGGGCGTACAATAGAGCTCCAGTTTTTACCGGAGAAAACTATAGTCACTTGAAAGATTGTATGCGCATCCATATCAACTATGTTGATAGAAATATTTGGAAAGTTATTCAAGACAACCCTTTTCAAATAACCATGGCCGGTCCGGATAATGTCCAAATTGAAAAACCGGAAGCACAATGGGATGATAATGATGAAAAGAAATATATCTACGATTGGAAAGCTCGAAACATACTCATAGCTTCTTTGGGAGCGGATGAATATTTTCGAGTTTCTCATCACACATCGGCTAAAGCTATGTGGGAAGCCTTACAAGTTGCCCATGAAGGAATCGATGATGAAGCTTGCTCGAATTAATACTCTACAACAAGAGTTCGACCAATTTCACATGAGCCAAGGGGAAACCGTTGGTGAAATGGGAAAAAGATTTTCTCACTTGACAAATCGATTAAAAGCTCTTGGTAAAACTACTCCTAATGATGTAGCTACTAACAAGATTTTGAGATGTCTTACTAGGGAATGGTTGCCAAAAGTTACGGCAATCAAAGAAGCCAATGATGTAAGAACCTTGGATCTATTTACACTCATTGGAAAACTACAAGAGCATGAACAAGAGCTCTTAAACTTACATGAGCATGAAGACAATGAAAAGAAAGAAAAGAGCGAGAAAAATAAAGATCATGAGAAGAAGAAGAAGAAGTCTATTGCATTAAAGGCTTCTTCCTCAAAATCCTTAACCAATAAAGATAGTGAGAGTGATTCAAGTGATGATGAAGACGAATCAAACGAAGATATGGGTTTATTTGTAAGAAGATACAATCGGTATCTTAAAAAGAATGAGATATCACATTCGGACAAGCATCTCATCAACTATCGAAGAAAATCTAATCCTTCCAAGCAAGAGTTTGTTAAAAGTACTAAAGGCAAGGGATCTTGTTACAACTGTGGAAAATCGGGACATTACAAACTGGATTGTCCTATGCTAAAGAAAGACAAGGCAAAAGAAAAATATCAAAGAAAAGGTAACAAGGCTAGAAGAGCATATATTGCTTGGGAAAGCGATAGTGATCCGTCTAGCAAAGATAGCTCAAGCGACGAGGAAGAGAAAGTAAATATTTGCCTCATAGCTCATAAGAAAGGCAAGAAAGAGGTAAGACATGCTAAATATGATTATGCTGAAAAATTGTCTTATAATGATTTGCTTAGTACTTTTAATGTTCTCCATCAAGAGGCTAAAGAAGCTTTCAAGCGCATTGCATCCGACAAAATAATTTTTGCATATTTAGAGAAAAAGGTTTCGGATAATTAAAATGATATGAAAGCTCTTAAGACATCGATGGTAGAATCTATAGTAGAAGACAAGCGAGAATGGCACAACTTTCATAGTTGTGAAACATGTTGGATTTGGCAAAAAGAGGTTAAAACTCTTCAAGCCAAACTAGACAAGTTGTCACAACAAAAAATGACATTTACTATTGATCATTCAAACTTTAGAGAATCAATGAACAACCCATATAAAAAATATACCTATGTTGTGAAGGATCAAAATAGTAAATGCAAGTCTAAACCATTCCTGAAATGTCACTATTGTTGCAAGGAAGGTCATACAATTGCCAAATGTCGGTTTAGGAGATACTTGGTCCCTAAAGGAATTTGCCAATGGTTGCCCAAAAGCAACAAAATTTTCACTCACACTCTAGGGCCCAATGAAAATTGGGTACCTTTCTCTCTTGTCTAATCATGTAGGTGGAATGTCTTAAGACTATGGAGAAACGATGGTTTCTTGATAGTGGATGCTCAAGACATATGACAGGCGATATTTCCCTATTCTATGACTTTGTGGCTAAGAAGAAGGGCTTTGTTACCTATGGTGATAAAAACAAGGGAGCTATACTCGGCAAAGGTAGTGTAGGTAATTCCTCTTCTACATCTATCTCTAATGTACTTTTAGTTGAGGGTCTTAAGCATAACCTTGTTAGCATTAGTCAATTATGTGATAAGGGATATAATGTCTCATTCTCTAAAGAAGGTTGCATAATTGAACATAATGAAAACAAAGAGGATGTGTTTAAAGGCTTGAGGGTTAACAATGTATATATGCTTGATTTGAATTCGATGACCATGAGTGATCCTAAATGTCTTATTTCCAAAAGTGAAGAGTCTTGGCTTTGGCATAGACGTTTAGCTCATATCAACTTTGACTTGCTAAATTAGGCTGTGTCCAAAACCTTAGTAGTCGGTTTTCCTAACATAAAGTTGACTAGAGACCATCATTGTGATGCTTGCCAAATGGGAAAGCAAACCAATATATCTTTTAAATCAAAAAAATTAGTCTCTACTTCTAGACCTCTAGAACTTCTACACATGGATCTTTTTGGTCCTTCTAGAATCAAAAGTATAAGAGGGAACTATTATGGTTTTGTTATCATTGATGATTACTCTCGATTTTGTTGGACAATCTTCTTAGCTAGTAAAAGTGATACCTTTTCGGCTTTTGAAACTTTTGCCAAATTATCTCAAAATAAACTTGGCACAAACATTGTAACTATTAGAAGTGACCATGGAGGTGAGTTTGAAAATCATCTATTTGAATTTTTTTGTGAAAACCATGGCATTGATCATAATTTTTCCGCTCCTAGAACTCCACAACAAAATGGTGTTATGGAACGTAAAAATCGTGTGTTGGAGGAATTGGGAAGAACTATGATTAATGATAGCAGCCTTCCTAAATATTTTTGGGTCGGTGTTATTAGCACCGCTTGCTATGTTTTGAATAGGATCACTATTCGACCTATTCTAAACAAAACTCCCTATGAACTTTTAAAAGGAAGAAATCCTAATGTGTCACATCTTCATGTTTTTGGTTGCAAATGTTTTGTGCTAAATAATGGAAAAGAAAACCTTGGTAAATTTGATTCAAAGGGGGATGGGGGTATCTTCCTTGGATACTCTAATTCAAGCAAATCATATAGAATATACAATAAAAGGTTACTTATAGTTGAAGAATCTGTACATGTATCTTTTGATGAGTCTTATTCGAATGTTGTCGGAGAAGGTAGTGTTGTTATTGGTGTAGGTGCCTCTTCTAGTGAGATTGTTAAAGACTTTGATATTTCTCGTGTGAAACCCATTCCGGATATTGTTAATAAGGATCCGGTTGATGTGTCTAGTCTCAAAGATGAAAGTCAAGCATCTTCTCAAAATGATCTACCATTAGAATGGAAGACATCGAAAGATCATCCTATCGATAACATCATTGGAGATATCTCAAAGGGTGTCATTACTAGATCAAGGATAAGTAACTTTTGTTTTTATCATGCCTTCATATCTCAAATTGAGCCTAAAAATTCCAAAGTGGCCTTACTTGATGAAAATTGGTTCCTAGCCATGCAAGAGGAACTAAATCAATTTAAAAGAAATGAGGTTTGGGATCTTGTTCCACCTCCGCGAGATCATCGAGTAATTGGAACCAAATGGGTTTTTAGGAACAAATTGGATGAAAACGGCATTATTGTTCTTAACAAGGCTCGTCTTGTTGCTCAAGGGTATAATCAAGAGGAAGGCATAGACTATGAGGAAACTTATGCTCCTGTTGCCCGCCTTGAGGCTATACGCCTTTTACTTGCATTTGCTTGTTCACAAAACTTCAAATTATATCAAATGGATGTTAAGAGTGCCTTCCTTAACTGATATATAAATGAAGAGCTTTATGTGTGTCAACCTCCTGGATTTGAAAATTTTGAAAAAACAAATCATGTTTACAAACTAAAACGTGCTTTATATGGTCTCAAACAAGCTCCTAGAGCTTGGTATGAGCGCCTAAGAAATTTTTTAATCAATCAAGGTTTTTTAAGAGGAAAGGTTGACACTACTCTCTTTATTAAACTTGAAAGAAAACATTCTATATTAGTTCAAGTATATGTAGATGATATTATTTTTGGATCTACTAACATGAAGTTGGTCAGAAAATTTTCAAGTTCTATGCAAGGTGAATTTGAGATGAGTATGATGGGGGAGCTTAATTTCTTCCTCGGACTTCAAATTAGACAACTTGAAGATGGAACCTTCATAAGTCAAACTAAATATTGTAATGAATTGCTCAAAAGGTTTGATATGACAAACTCCAAGCCTATTGATACACCAATGCCTACTGCGGAAAATCTTGATCGTGATGAAAAAGGGTAAAGATGTGGATATAAAAAGGTATCGAGGTATGATCGAATCACTTCTTAATCTTACTGCATCGCATCCAGATATTATGTTTAGTGTATGTATGTGTTCTAGGTTTCAATCTTGCCCTAAGGAATCACATTTAAAATCAGTTAAACGCATACTTAGGTATCTTTATGGTACGTCTAAGTTTGGCTTATGGTATCCTAAGGGTAGTGATTGCTCTTTGGTAGGTTTTTCCGACTCCGACTTTGTCGGTTGCAAAATGGATAGGAAAAGCACAAGTGGAACTTGTCATTTCTTTTCAAACTCTCTTGTTAGTTGGCATAGCAAAAAGCAAGTTTCTGTTTCTTTATCAACTATGGAGGCGGAGTATATTGCAGCCGAAAATTGTTGTGCCCAGATCTTATGGCTTAAACAACAATTGCTTGACTTCAATATTTCTCTTAACCAAATTCTAATTTTGTGTGACAACACTAGTGCAATTAATCTTACCAAAAATCCTATTCTTCATTCACGCACTAAGCATATTGAAATAAGGCATCATTTCCTTAGGGATCATATAGAGAAAGGTGATGTGGTGTTTGAGCACGTTGATAGTTTAAATCAACTAGCCGACATTTTTATAAAACCACTTGCTACCAATCATTTCTTCTATATCTGTAGGGAACTTGGGGTTCTTGACATCTCGGATAGATCTTGATAATCATTGCTTTGTTTGTATATTATTCTTTGGTTTAACTCCTCATGTCTCTAACTTCTTGTTGTATAGTGTTATCGAACATCTATTTCACATATACTCGAGGTAATATCCTTCTAAACTTAGTTATCTTTATTCATTCATGATATATATAGTAAAATTGTGTTGCATTGCTTATGTTCGTATCTTTATCTATTTCTTCTCTTCTTTTGGATTATGATTGGTTGTCTGTCAAATGATTAGCATAAATGATGATATTTTCATGATTTGAGGTGGTTTAAGTGGCTTTTGGTGAAAATTTTCTGTCAAAACTGTCGGGTCCCAACAGGCCGACTCATGAGTCGGCTCATGGAACATTATGAGTCGATCTCTCTACTTCGTTGAGCCGAATCATTTCAAATTCAAATTGAGTCGACTCATTTTACATTTTGAGCTGACTCATTGTCGCATCAACTGACATTTGGCGGTCTTGAAAAGACGCGCCGCCTGCCTTTCCTCTTTCCTAGGTCGGCACATCAATGCCTTCCATCAACTTTTGACTTTCTGTTGCACCCCAAAATTTTCCCTCACCAAGACAAGATATTGTGTATTAAGAGGCTCACAAGGTTCACAAGGTTCACAAGACATCTCATGAGGTTCACAAGGTTCAGAATTAGTCAGAAAGTTTGACAATTCCCTCATACAATGCATCCTCCTAAGCAATGCATCTTAAACTAGGGTTTTGACTTTCATCAGGCTAAATGGACTTCCAAGACTTAAAGTGAGCTTCATAGCATCCTATATGTGTTCAATAATCCCCATGTCAAGTTTCAAGACTTTCCCAAAAGATTTGCTCAGTCAGATGATCAGATAGGTTAAAATCAGTCAAAGCAGTTAAAAAGTCAAACTGAGGTCAACTGTGGTCAAACCAAAGTCAAACTTCATGATTTTTTTGCCAACATCAAGTATATGAAGTAAAATTCATCATTTTATCAAGGGTTGATCATGATTCATCAAGGAGATTTCAGATCATCAAGAATCAGGAGTTTCTAAATTAGGGTTTTCACAGGAAAAGTCAATTGAACTTTGACCAGCCATAACTTTCACATACTTCATCAAAAAATTTCCATTCAAAGCTCATTTTGAAGGAAATTGAATTATCTACAACTTTGTGTCTCACAAGCCAAGCCCAAAAATGCTTCATTTGGAAGGTATGATCTAAGACATTATAGGTCCTTTTAAAAGTCAACAAAAAGTCAACAACTTCCAAAGAGCATAACTTGAGAATGGTAAAAGATATGGAAATGAGACCAAAGAGGTTGGTTAGAGGACTCTTTAAGCTTTCCAAAATGTCCAAGAACACCTTCATAGCATTAAAATTTAAGGATTTGTGCCCTTGCAAAGTTGGGAAATGTTTGGGGAATTTATGAAGCAAATAAGGCCTTAAAACCAATTTTTGCTAAATGAGCCCACCTAATTGCCATCCAAACTTTATAAAAACATCAAGCACGACCCAAACCATTCATTTTATGATTTTTTATATTTTATTTGATATTTATTTGAATTTTATTCATTAAAATACAAATTAAATTAAAATAAAATATAAAAGTCATATATTTGGAAAAGATTTTGATTCTAGAAGGTCTTAAAAACCATTTAAACTTGATTGACACTAGAATATTTGAGATCATACCAAAATAGCAAGGCTAGATCAAATAATATTCAAGTTTTAATATCATATCTTTTTCAATCTTATGAGGTCCAAATATCCAAAGGAATGATCAAGTTTTTGACCTAATTTCATTGTATCCTATATAAACAACATTAAGCAATCACAAAGGCACGAATTCACAGCCTCAAGGATAAGTTTTACAATTTCAATATTCATCAAAAATTTGAAATTCGGATTCTAATATTTTATGGTTTTTCAGGTGAATTAAGGACACCAATCTCTTCCTTGAACATCACTGATCATGTAGCAATAGTCATATGCATCTCAAACCCTAAGAATTGATCAAACCGAATCAAAGTTCTTGAACCTTTGTGAATTTCTCGTTTTCATATCTTTGTGCAATATAAATGGTATTTGATTGTTGTTTCATGTTTGTAGTAAGTTAATGATTGTTTCTGAACGTTTTAATTTGAGTTTTGACACAGGATCGAAGACTTGCCATGTTAGGGTTCAAAGAAAACCGTGAATTGGGAATTCACCTAATAGCCAATTTTAATCCAAATTAGTGGTATATTTGGGATCAGTGGCCTTCATTTAACCGATCTGGGCAATTAAAATAGGTTTATTGTTTGTGTTTTCCATGTTTTAATGTGCAGGTGTTATAGTGACGACGAAGATCTGTCACTAAAGCTTCTAGTGACAGACAAACTGTAGGTATAGCCTAACTGGACGGACAAAGCTAGGAGATGAAGTTTGGCGCGTTTCTGGAATTTGAAATTCTGGTTTAAAATATATTTTTTGTTACAGGATACATGACATTAAAACGCTGATGGCCTAGTGGAAGCTGCGTACGCTTGTGATGTACAAAACCTGGGTTCTATCCCCAGGTTATCCCTTTTTGCTTAAAAAATTCTTTTATTTTGCAGGTTAAAAATAAAAGGATTATTATCCAAACTTTATCACCAGCACGCAGCTGGCCTGGTGGCAGCCTTGCTGGTCCAAGGGTGGAAAGGCCTAGGGCGTGGGTTCGATCCCTGCCCCAGGTAAGTCTTTTTTTTTTTCTATTTTGTTTTCTTATTTTATTTGTTTAAAATTAATTCAAATTATATTTTTCATATAAAAGAAAATTACTTTAATAATATATATGTATGTACATAATTTCATGTGTTCTTAATTTTTTTTTTACAACTTTGATTTTAGTTTATATTTAAAATTAAAATATGTATATATTATTTATTATATATTTATTTGTGTAAATAACCAAATTAATATTGTAATTATAAACCCTAATTTTATCTTTAAAATTTGCAACCCTAATTCTATTTTCTAAAATTTCTAAAACCCTAATTTTTTTTAAAAACCTTAATTTATTACCTTAATTGTTTTGCTTAAGTATTAAACTTAATAAATTTTTCTAATATATATAATTAAATAATTAATCATGCTTTATTTTTGTAAATAAATTAGTATATGGTTTATTATTATTATCTTTATTATCTTTATTATTTTATTTTCATCTCAAAAATTCTTAAAATTTGTTTATTTAATTTATATATGTTTTGTATATTTGGGCTAACATTTTCTTTCTTATAATTATTTTTATTACTAACCCTTTTTATTATTTAGTTATATATTTATTACTTAATCGTTTCTATATTTATGTAAATGTGAAGCCTTGTAATAGTCGTAGGTTTTATTTTGTGTCCTTATTTTATTATCTATAAATGTTTATATTGCCATGGTTAGTAAATATAGGGAGTGATAACATGTTTGTATTTTAAAATTAATTTAGAATCACTAATTTAATAAGATAAATATATGAATATGGACACTCACACACGTAAGTCGATCTTTGATCGCCATCTCACTTCCTAAGGTTATCCCTCATGTTGCCTAACTATAAGGTCAAGTAAGGTGTCTAAAAGCAAGGTCTCTTCTCATGAACAAATCATCTAGTCCCTCAAATATTATAAGATCAAGTCCCTTCGATGTTGCCTACGTAAATGATCTTGTCCCTTTCGAATAAAAGATGATAAGTCCCTTCGTATTGCTAAGACACCTTACTGTTGCCTAAACACATATGACCCTTCACATGTCCCTTATAACATCCAAGCTAATGACTACCTATTCCTTAATAATAGGGATAGTATTACCATTGAAAGAACATTCAAGAATAGTAAAGATTTAACTTATGATAGGTTCCTCTTAAGTACTTGCTCACTTTTTTTATCAAATTATTTCATTACACTTCACATTTTCAAACAAATTTTCAAAACAAAGTCTTTATATACATCCATACAAGGATCATTATAAAGTATTTAAGAAAATTTTCAATCACACACACTACACTTCTCAAAACAGTTTAAAGTGAGCTAAGTAACTAAGAGCCCATGGATAACCATGGATGTAAAGGGTGCTAACACCTTCCCTTTACATAACCTACCCCCCGAACTCAAAAATCTTTTAAGGTCTTTCCTGTTCTTTTATGCCCTTTCCTTTGGATAAAATAAAAGTCGGTGGCGACTCTTGCTATCCGCAACATAACTAAAGTCAGTTCTCCCACCATGTTACAGAACTGGCGACTCTGCTGGGGATTTAATAAAAGAGGGGTACCCTTAGGAATTAGATCACTTAAATTGTTTGCCTTGTTTGCTTTATACTTATTTGTTGGGTGCTCTTATGTGTGAAAGATCCTAACCCGAATCTAGTGTATCTTAGGTAAATGGCAATAGACCAAGGAAACTGTACGGCGTATACCGATATGGTTGATCTGGTGGCCATAGTTAGTGTGACTTCTTGGTTGGTGCTTATGTTCCTTAAGTAAAGTTGAGGATAATATGAGGCTGCCATATGTTGTCAATACACTAACTGACTTTTAGAACCCTAGTAATCCCATCTTGGCCTTTAGAAAGTAGTGAGATAACCGGCTTTGGTGAAGACTAAAGTTGGTTGATACTCGATACTACACTCATTGAGATCTTAAACTTGGAGGGTTTTGGTTGGCAAGTAAGTTGCCTACTGAACAACCACCCTTGTGAAGGATCAATGATATTGAGATTCCTTAGAACCTGGTTACTTTATAGGACAGGATGAACCATCTAAACTTCAGGGGAGGGTACTTACCTTTAAACCTCATGCAAGCCTTCAAACCTAGGGCTATGGTGTGACTTGTTTGTGTGTGCCACATGTTTGTGATTGAACATAACATCATAGCATCATCATGCATCATAAGCATAGCATTTTCACTAACCATTTCAAGGACCAAAGGATTTATCTTTGTTCTTTGTTGCAGGTCATGGCTTCTGCTCGTAGGAATACTATCCGGATCAACTTTGTAGGTATACCTCCTAAGCTTAAGGGATTGGTTTCTCAAGTTTCTGAAAACTCCCAATTCATCAAGAGACATGGTCACCTACAGGATCTAGTCACTTCAGGGTTCCATGAAGACATGATGAGTGTTTTCATTTTTATATTTGTTATAAGCCCAAGGGGCAAACAAGTTTATTGATTACTAATAAAAATTTGTTTTCTGATTGTTTAAACAAATTTAAATCCTGCGGTCCTTGAAAACATTGCATACGCATTTGCATACCATATCATTGCATCACAGGTCTCTTATGTACAGGTATCTTATCTTCTCGATGTTTATTTCAGCAGAAATGGCTCTTGAACAGACTGTCAAAGATCTCCAGGCTCAGAATGCACAATTCCAAGAGTTGATCCTGAACTTGTCCAAGGGACAGGATGAATTGAAGACACTGCTGGCTAAGAAGACTAAGAAGGCTAGAAGATCAGGAGGCCTTATCAATATGGGAAGAAGTTTCAGAGGTCCTGTCAAGACCAAGGAACAGGTTGAAGATTATGAGTCTGAGGAGTCTGAGAAAGAGGGAGGCAGTCTCCATAATACTATGGGGGATTCTGATTCTGAAGCAAATTATTATCATGATCCTAATGAAGATAAGTTCAAGATGCTGGTGGATAAAATGAATGTTATAGAGTTACAAAAGTCTTCTGGGCTGGATTTTGAAGATCTAAGTTTGATATTTGGAGTGGTTATACCCATTGGTTTCAAGGTCCCTGCTTTTGTAGTATATGATGGTGTCTCATGCCCCAAGCTGCATCTAAGGTCCTATGTCCGGAGGATTCAACCACATACTGCTGATAAGAAGTTATGGATTCATTTCTTCCAAGAGAGCTTGTATGGAGCTCAATTGGAATGGTACTATCAATTGGAGAGTGCCAATATTCGTGATTGGAATGATCTTGCTGAGGCCTTCTACAGGCAATACCAATACAATGCTGGTTTAGCACCTACTCGCATGCAACTCCAAAGCATGTCTATGGGTGCTAATGAGAATTTCAAGGAGTATGCCCAGAAGTGGAGAGACCTGGCTGGCAGAGTTCAACCTCCTCTGACTGACAGGGAGCTAGTGGATATGTTTATGAGTATGCTGAATGGTCCTTTCTATAGTCATCTCATTGGAAGCTCATCATCTGGCTTCATTGAGCTGATAATGACTGGAGAACGTGTGGAAAGTGGTATAAGAAGTGGTAAGATACAGGTGGGTGCCTCTTCATCAAGCACTGCCAAGAAGCCCCCTAGTGGGAAGAAGGAGTCCAATTCTGTGTATGGTCAACCCAGTCGTAGCAGGAATCACCAATCTGTGGGAGCAGTTCACATCTCCAATCCTACTCCTGCAGCACCAGAGCCACCACAGAGAAATCAACAGAAGCCTAGAAGACAGTTCACCAAGATCAACATGTCACTGGCCCAAGCCTTGCAACACCTGTTGAAAGGGGAACTCATTACTTTGAAGGACCCTCCTCAGAATCCTAATACTTCCTCTCCTTGGTACAATCCGAATGCACGATGTTCCTATCATTCTAATTGTCAGGGACATGATACCAACAACTGCTGGATTTTGAAAAACAAGATTCAAGATATGATTGATGCTGGAGAGATTGAATTTGACCCTCCTGGGACTCCAAATGTGATTACTGCTCCTATGCCAAATCATGAGAACACTGTTAATGCCATTGATGAAGTTTCATATATTTCCTCAGTTGCAGATGTGACTACTCCATTATCCGTTATCAAGAAGAAGTTGGTACAAGTTGGGTTCTTTCCAGGTTGTAATGAAGACTGTTTCTATTGTGCTTATAAACCTGATAGCTGCTGGAAGTTGAAGGATGGTATTCAACGCCTCATGGACAATTACACAATATTGTTTGAGAGGACACCTTCTGTGGAAAGTATGGTTGAACATCTAACTCGAGGGGCGAAGGTTGAAGATGTGGATATGGTTGATAAAGTACCAGTGAGGATTACCTCCAAAGGCCCTGTCAAGATCACTCATAAGGGTCCTATCAAGATTACTGCTGAAGGTCCAGTAAAGACTGTTGCTGAAGCTAGGGTGCCTCCCACGATTATTACTACTCCTGGTCCAGTTCCGTATACTTCTGATAAAGCTATACCCTGGAATTATGGTTCTGATGTTTATATCCATGGTGTCAAACAGGAACCATTAACTGATACACCTGCTACTAATGATAACCTTGATGTTGATAATATTACTGGATCTAGTAAGATCACCAGAAGTGGAATAATTTTCTCTCCTCCGGCTACCTCAAAAAAGACAGTTACTCCAACTGCTACCTCCACTTCTGAGCCAAGTACTGATGCTCAGGGCAAAGGTCCTGTGATTGAACCTGTGCAAGCTGAGGCACCGACTGCTGAGAATCTTTCTAAACAGATGGAAGAAGTGATGAAGATCATTCGCAAGAGTGATTATAATATTGTTAACCAGTTGGGGCATACTCCCTCCAAAATTTCCATGTTGTCTTTGTTGCTATGTTCTGAGGCTCATGCTAAAGCCTTGGTTAAGTTCTTGAATACTGCTCATGTACCAAATGAAATTTCAGTGGATCAATTCGAAAACTGTGTTGCACACCTGACTTATGATAATGGGTTAGGATTTTCTAATGCTGACTTGACTCCTGCCAAGAGAAATCATAACAGAGCTTTACATATCTCTATTGAATGCAGGGGCACTACCTTGTCTCATGTATTGATAGACAATGGTTCTTCACTGAATGTACTTCCCAAAGAGGTTCTAAACAAGCTCAGTCCTGAAGATGTTGTGTTAAGACCAAGCAATATAGTGGTGAGGGCCTTTGATGGTTCAAGAAGAGTGGTGCATGGAGAAATAGATCTCCCGATCAAAGTAGGCTCTCAAGTCTTCAATTCTACCTTCTATGTAATGGATATTCGTCCTTCGTACTCTTGTTTGCTTGGGCGCCCCTGGATCCACGGGGCAGGTGCTGTGACCTCCACTCTACATCAGAAGTTGAGATATCCAGTGAAGGTAAAGGTTGTCACTGTTTACGGAGAGGAAGAATATATGATCAGTCATGTGAATACGTTTAAGTATGTTGAAGTGGAAGGTGAATATGTTGAGACTCCGTGCCAGACATTTGAAGTAGTTCCTTGGGTTGTTCCTGCTACTGAAGCTCCTCCTGTTGTCAAAAGAGTTCCTGTGGTTACCAGAGTACCTCCTACAATGGCCTCCCTCAAAGATGCTAGAGCTGTGGTTGAAGAAGGTGGTTGTACTATTTGGGGTCAGCTTCCTGACATCCCTTACAAGTCTGACAAGTTTGGTTTGGGTTTCGCTGCAGAGTCCCAGAAGGCTATTCGTCGTGCTCGTGCTTTTCGTATCACCAATCGTTATGAAAGATCAAATCAATGTTGTGGGTGACTATATTGAAGACTACAACCTGGATGACTGGATCTTTCCTTCTGTGGGTGATGGACTCAACAATTGGAAGACTGAAGACGTTATTCCTATCTCCTTTAGTCAGGAGTAAATACTATTACTGTGTTGTTTTTTTTAAGTTTGTAATTTTTGAACAATTAAACTTTTAAGCCTTGTGTCTTACCCGGGGCACAATGGTATGCTTGTTTCGGGATGTCAATTCATTTGCATACTTCATTCAATAAAAATCAATGGACGTTTCGTTTTCGTAAATATTGTGCTCTTTGTCTTTCTTTTATTTTCTATTTTTTATCAGCTATATGTTCTTACACACACCCACATCACTAAAATGCAGATCCTCATCCACTCTGGATCCTGTTGATAACAGTTCTACTATTGCCAATTATAATTTCGAGAATTCGATATATCAAGCTGAAGATGGAAAGGAGGAAGATTGTGAAGTACCTGTAGAGCTTGCTAGGTTGTTACAACAAGAAGAGAAAGCTATACAGCCATATGAAGAGCCAATCGAAATTGTGAATTTGGGAACTGAAGAAAACAGAAAAAGAAGTCAAGATAAGGGCTGAATTAGAAGACGGTGTTAAGAGCAGATTAATTCAGATGTTACGTGATTATGTGGAGATCTTTGCTTGGTCCTATGAAGATATGCCAGGGTTGGATACAAACATTGTGGTTCACCGTTTACCGGTAAAAGAAGATTGTCGTCCAAAGAAGCAGAAGGTTCGTCGCATGCGTTCCGAAATGTCAGAAAAGATTAAAGCAGGGGTGATGAAACAGTTTGATACAGGGTTCTTAGTTGTGACTTCCTATCCTCAATGGGTTGAAAATGTGGTACCGGTACCTAAGAAAGATGGTAAAGTAAGTATGTGTGTAGACTACAAGGATCTGAACAAGGCCAGCCCCAAAGATGACTTTCCACTTCCTCATATTGATGTTCTGGTAGACAACACTGCTCAGCATAAAGTATTCTCTTTCATGGATGGTTTCTCTGGTTACAATCAAATCAAGATGGCACCTGAAGATATGGAGAAGACCACATTTGTTACACAGTGGGGCACTTTTTGTTATAAAGTAATGCCATTTGGTTTGAAGAATGCCAGGGCAACATATCAGCGTGCTATGGTGGCTTTGTTTCACGATATGATTCATCATGAGATAGAGGTATATGTGGATGATATGATAGCCAGGTCCCAGAATGAAGAGCAATACCTTGATCATCTGCATAAGTTGTTTGAGAGGTTGAAGAAATACAAGTTAAGATTAAACCCAAACAAATGTACTTTTGGAGTTAGGCCTGGTAAACTCCTGGGTTTCATTGTCAGTGGGAAAGGTATTGAAGTAGATCCAGCAAAAGTGAAAGTTATACAAGAGATGCCAGCTCCCCGTACTGAGAAGGAAGTTAGAGGTTTCTTGGGACGATTGAATTACATTGCAAGGTTTATTTCCCAATTAACTGCTACCTGTGAGCCAATCTTCAAGCTGTTGAAAAAAGATCAGGTAATGGAGTGGAATGATGAGTGCCAGACAGCCTTTGATGAAATCAAGAGATATCTTCTAGAACCTCCAATTTTGATGCCACCAGTTGATGGAAGACCCTTGATTATGTACTTAACAGTGTTAGACAACTCAATGGGGTGTGTGTTGGGGAAACATGACGAGTCTGGTCGAAAAGAGCAGGCAATATACTACCTTAGCAAAAAGTTTACCGAGTGTGAAACAAGATACTCACTGCTCGAGAAAACTTGCTACGCTTTAGCATGGGCTGCTCGCCGACTAAGACAGTATATGTTGACTCATACTACCTTATTTATTTCGAAGATGGATCCAATCAAGTACATATTCGAGAAACCTGCTCTCTCCGGACGAATAGCAAGATGGCAAATGATCTTAACAGAATATGATATACAATATACTACTCAGAAGGCCATTAAAGGAAGTGTTGTAGCTGATCACTTGGCTCATCAAGCAGTGGATGATTACCAGTCAATGAGTTTTGAGTTCCCTGATGAAGACATTATGATTATTACCAAAGAACCTGGACAATATGACGGACCTGAACAGGGATCCCGATGGACTATGGTTTTTGATGGAGCTTCTAACGCACTTGGTAATGGTGTTGGTGTTGTGATCATTTCCCCTAAAGGTTGTCATACCCCGATTACGGCAAGACTTTGTTTCTATTGTACAAATAACATGGCTGAGTATGAGGCATGTATCCTGGGCATCAAAGCTGCCATTGATATGAAGATTCAGTTCCTGGATGTATATGGAGATTCAGCCCTGGTAGTAAGTCAGATCAAAGGAGATTGGGATACCAAGCATGATAATCTCATTCCTTACAGAGAGCATGTGTTGTCTTTGATCCCATATTTTGAAGAGATTACCTTTGGACATATTCCACGAAGAGAGAATCAGTTGGCAGATGCATTAGCCACCATGGCATCTATGTTTGAGATTAGCTGGGATGATGAAGCTCCCAAGATCACTATTGATAGATTTGAGAAGCCTGCATACTGCAATGAGATAGACACTGAAGAAGCAGAGGGGAAACCTTGGTTCTATGAAGTGAAAAGATATCTTGAAACTCAGGAGTTCCCTGAAGGGGCATCTGTCAAAGATAAGAAGTTTCTGAGGAGGTTTTCTGCTAAGTTCTTCTTGAGTAATGGAATTTTGTACAAACGCAATCATGATTCGACTTTGCTTTGTTGTGTGGATAAGAAGGAAGCAACTGAGATCATGGAGGACATGCATGATGGGATCTTTGGCACTCATTCTAGTGGTCATACCATGACAAAGAAGATATTGAGAGAAGGTTACTATTGGTCTACCATGGAAGCTGACTGCTATCAACATTCTAGAACATGTCACAAGTGTCAAATTTATGCTGATAAAGTACATATACCTCCAACTCCCTTGAATGTGTTGACTGCTCCTTCGCCTTTTGCCATGTTGTCGCTCCCACCAAAATGACACCCGGTCAAGAGGGGTACAGACGCGAACGGTCGGCGAAAGGGATATGAGAACACACAGGAGTGAACTCATGAGAAAGAAAGAGTCGCCAGCTGGGCATTTTTATCCCGAAGGAAAGGTAATGCTGCATAAACCTAGGAAAAGGTATGGATAAGACGGTTGCGAACCAGAGAGACTGAGAAAGGGGGTTGGTTACAACCTGGGAAGGTATTAGCACCCAGATTGTCCGTCGTACTCGACGGGATCCACGCTTAAAAGATTTGTGTTTTAAAGGGGTAGTGTCAGTGCAATTTGTGTATAGAGAGCTGCAAAAGGATGTACAGGTGTCAGTGTAAGTGAAGTGTGATATGTATAGTGTCAGTGTAAGAATAAGAATGAAATGCTCATGACTATGAGGCTTAAAGAATGATGCTAGAAAGAGGGGGGATATACAGAGACTTTTGTTCGATAACTGTTAAGTTATGCCTACGTATCCTCTCGTGCAATGAGGAAGTCAGAACACCGTAGTTCGACCCAAAGAGACTGAAAGAAGAATTGACTTGTGAACTGCTTACTTGTCTATGCTCAAGTGTATGACCTGTCTGGCTCAGGTGCAAACTGTCTTGCATTAGACGGAAGAAGCTAGTTCTCGTTTATGAGTGAGTGAGATGAGAAAAGAATCCCGAAGGAGACGATTATTGTTTGTTTTTGTATTTTCAGTCTTTTATTGCTTTTTGAAGTTTGTCATAAGCTAATGAGCTTAAGCCTAAACCAATGGATTTAGTAAACTCGTCACATCTTCCCTCTGATTAGGGGTAATGAGAATGCCTTAAGTGTGAAGTCAGCTTCTCACACTTAATCACCATGATTTAGGATTAAGATCATTAACCTACTTGTGATTATTTAGATGTTTTTGGTGTTTTTGTTTAGTGTTGAGTAATGAGATTAAGCCATAATCAAGAATTAAACAGACTCATTACACCATCCTAATAGAAGGATGATAGATGAGAATGTTTAAGCTGAGGAAAGCTCCTCAACTTAATCCATGATTAGGGATTAACTTCATGACATAACAATGCCTTTATTAAATGGATTTTAATTAATGATAAGATGATGAAGTGAGTTTTATGATTTGTAAGACAACTTGAGGGGGACTTGTCCATTAACACTAGGGTTAGTCCTTCTTAACCAATTAAGGAAGAATTAGAACCCTAATGCAAGGCCCAAGTTACAAGCTTGATGTCTTGATGATTATTAAGTGAGTTGACTAAAGGATGCAAACACATTAAGGGTTTAACACTTAGGATTAAAGTTATACACTCCATCCTAATAGAAGGATGCAGGCATAAGCTTAATCACAAAGCCTTAAAGCCTTTAGGGTTTAGTCCCTGATTATGAGGTGAGAAGAGAAGACTCAAAGAGACACAAAGGTAAAATCTAAATGGGAGACTAATCAAAACCCTAATTATTGTCATGCTTGGTTGTTCCTAAGGTTTATGAGGTTTACAAGAAAGATCTTCAGAGAAACCACCAGGAAGCAGATGAAAGGAGCAAAGAGAAGCAAAGTAACTTGCTTCATTTAAGAAGACAAGTCACTTAAAGAAAGAAAGTAAGAGATGAACAAGAATGACCAAGCTCAACCCAAGCACAAGATAAAATGCAGCAATGATGCATAAGAGAGATGAAAATAGATTGTGAGAAGTGAAGGCAAATTCACTTCTCAAAGTAACTTACCACCTGAAAAGTTAGTGAAAGAAATGCAATGCAATGCAAAATGAGATGAAATGGGATGATGCCAACCAAAACCAGAAGCATGAGTATGATGCCAATGATGCTAAGAGATGATACAAACATGAGGCAAGGCATGAGAATGATCATACAAGCATATGGATGCAAATGAGGCATGCTTAGGACCATGGACATACATGAAAAGTTATGAAATGAAAATGACATACAATATGGTAAATGAAAGATGCAATGATCACACATGATTCTAACATGTCCTAATATGTATTATGAATCAAATGGATGCACAAAATGTCATGGCAAGTCCTAGTATGCAAGCAAATGGAATATGGATGCAAATGAAAGCCCAAATCAGGGTTTATGATCAATGCACAAAACAAAATTCAAAACCAGAAGCAAACATCATGGTAAAAAATTGAAAATGCACTCAAAGGAACCCTAAACCTATACAAACTCACTGCCCAAAGGAGGGGATCCAACTCTTAACCTAATGAGGGTTATGAATTTCTTAAGATTGCTAGGGTTTTAAGGTACCTTGTCAAGAAAAATGCAAAACAAATAGGAAATGCGAGATCAAATCATGCCAATTTAATCCTATAAACTACATGCTATACAAGATGCAATGCAAGAAGAATCATTGTCCAACTCTTAAAGGCTAGGCAGAAATGAATTTTTGAAGATTGGATCAAAATAATGCCTTGAAATGAAATTAATTCCATTGAAAATTGTCAAAAGACATCAAGATCAAAAAAGAAATTTGGTTTGAGAGTTGGACAATGCTTCTAAATGATTTTAAATGTTTCATGAATTTTTGTGATTTTTAAATACCTAAAAGTATTTTTAATTAATTAATTCTCATTAATTAATTAAAAATAAACTTTTAAATGATTTAAAAATATTTTTTAATGCAAAAAATAAAAATAAAAATGTTTTTGATTTCTGAAAATTAATAAAAGGTTGGATAAAAATTTTCAGAGTTTTTCAATGATTTTTACTATTTTTAATAAATTGTAGAAAACAAATGAAATTAAATGAAAATAAAATGAAATTAAACTGAAAAATAAGAAAGTCAGCCAATCCAATGGACGAGATTCAAACTGGCAGGGGCGGGAATTGACTACGCGCGCGTTTGGACGGCTCACATTCAAACTCTCCTAATTATGATTAAACCCTAATTAAATGCCCTAATCACTTTCAGACGACTGGAACACTGTTCCGGTCGTCTTCTCCGGTAGGCTCCTCTTTCAATCTCTCTCAATACGCCATGAAAACTCACCAAAAGCTCCAGAAACAATCAATGATCAACAACAAAACATAATCCAACAACAAATCCCATTTATTTCTACTCAAAATCAAGATACGAATCAAACATCAAAAACTGTAAAAATTTCAGAAACACGATACAACCTCATTTCTCAATCTTTTTCAAAAGTAAAAGGTTCAGTGAACTCAGGGAAGCATGCTTTATCATTTAGAAACAAGAAATAAAGGTTCTGGAAAAATGAATTTCCATGGCTACCTGAATCGAAGCTTTGATTTCTGGAACTTTCTGGCTGGCCCTTTGGTCCAAAACACCTCTAATGGACCTCCTGAGAAGCTTGCAGTACTTGTTTGGAGTTTAAAATGGCTAGTTTGAAGGATTGCTGAAGTTCTGTTCAAGGAGGGGCAGAAATCGTATTTTGCTTTCAGTGAGTTTCAAGCTATGGTAATGGGTGGTTTGTGATCAGTGAGACATGTTGAGATTGTTTGTGAAGTTTGTTTGTGTGTTTGAAGCTTGTGGAGAGTGTTTCGAAGAGTTTTGCAAATGGGGTGAAAAATGAGAATGCTGGTTTCTTGGATCTTTCAGGCTTGTGTCTTATGTCAAATGGCTTGCTTTTGATTTGTATAAACAAGTGTGATTGGTTCAGAAAGTGGTTGTGGCATAGTGTGATTGGTATGGGCAAGTTGCCAAAATGTCAACTTGACTTGTACTTGAGGTATGGGCAATGGTACAACTTGCTTTTTGGCTTGTCTTGGTTCAGCTGAGTTTAGGGAGAACCATGGAATTGTTTATGAGATGATTCAGCAAGTGGATCAAGGTTTATGAGGTGTTTTGCAATTTTCACAAAGTTTGGCCCCTTTGGAAATTCTTGAGATTCAAGGCATCAAAATGCAATATTCCTTGGCCCATTCTGATCTTTAGAGGTCATGTGATCATGTTGTGAAGAAAGTGTACACATTTGAGGCCTTTAGAACACTTGATCATGCCATTTTGCAAAATGCCTCTTTGGTAGAAAACTTCAAATTATGTGATTTTAGCCAACTTTGACAAGCCATAACTTTTGATCCAAAATGAATTAGGTAAAGTTCTTGTACTTTTTGAAAAGGGAATGATCCATTCTACAACTTTCATGACCAAAGTTTTTTCATTTGAAGCATTTTTGAATCAAAAAGCAAGGGTTGAAAAAGTTTCCCAAAATGGCAATTTTCATTATAAGTCAACTTTCCCAAAAAGTCAACTTTGCAAATGACTTGAGATTCTTCAATTTTGTGAACTTCCAACATCTTCTATGATCAAATAAAGACCATACACAATCAAAATAATGAAGAACACCCTTTGGTTGGGTCATTGGGGGCCTCAGATGCCCTGATTTTGCACTGGCTTGCTCAAAAAGTCAACTCTTGATCATATGACTTCCCCATTGAATTTCTTCATGAAAATTGATATGCATGATCCCTATACCATATAGAGACCAATAGAAACAAGAATGACAAAAAAAAACTGGAGTTATGGCCTTTGAAACCAAAACCCTAATTCTAGGTCATCTGTGCAGTTAAACTTGGCTCTGCTTCCATGCCTTTCTCAGTTCTTGTGATTCTTTGACATTCTTGACTTTGAGAGGATATAATATGATGCTTGAACATACATGGACCCCTTTGAAGTGATTGATGACCTTTGGAGTGGCTCAAGAAGCTCTTGGATTGCTCAGATCACAAACCCTAGATGCAGATGACTTTGAACCAATGCAGTGAATCAAAAATGCAATATGAGATGCTATGATTGAGCTTATGCATATGAAGAGATCATAAGCCATGGTGTGAATGGGTGAGGGAAAATTTGGGGTGTTTACAGCTGCCCCTATTCAAACATGAGTTAGCTGTGCAGGATGTAAGCAACGGCTTAACAGGCAAACAAGATAACTTGTGGTTGAATACCAAAGACAATCCAAAATTTGCACTCACAGAATGAAGAAGAAAAGGGATATAGATTGTAAAAGGAAAATAAAGTATAATTATAAAGTGCGGGCGACGGAGGACGACCGTCGAGCAGAGGACGACTGCTGGGAAAAGAGCGATGACGGGGACGGCCGACATGCTGGAGAAAATGCGGGAAATAAAGCGATGACGGGGACGGCCGACATGCTGGGGATATAAGAGATCGTGATGGGAACAGCCATCAGGACTCTCTGGGGATTAAAGGTAAAAATAACTGATGAGGTACGGTTATCAGGTTCATTAAGCAATACAAGCAACGATGGGGACGACCATCGGGCTAAACTGATGAAGGACGATCATCAGGAAAAGGAAAAGGGACCACGACGGGGACGGCCATCGGGTTAAAGAATAAATGAAATAATGATGAGGGACGGTCATCAAAGGTGAAGGACGATCACCTAGAAAAGGAAAAGGGACCACGACGGGGACGGCCATCGGGTTAAAGAATAAATGAAATAATGATGAGGGACGATCATCAAAGGTGAAGGACGATCACCTAGAAAAGGAAAAGGGACCACGACGGGGACGGCCATCGGGTTAAAGAATAAATGAAATAATGATGAGGGACGGTCATCAAAGGTGAAGGACGATCACCTAGCAGGGGACGGCTGCTCTGTTGGGGATAAGATGAGGGACGGTCATCTAAGGTGAAGGACGATCACCTGGCAGGGTACGGCTGCCGAAAGTATCGCGACATAGGACGAATGCCGGATAAAAAGTCGACGATGGGGACGGCCATCGGACGAGCATGATGAAGGACGATCATCAAGAGGTGAAGGACGATCACCTAGCAGGGGACGGCTACTCTCAAGGTTTATCATGACATAGGACGAATGTTAGATAAAAAAGATCAACGATGGGGACGGCCATCGGATAAAATGATGAAGGACGATCATCAAAAGGTGAAGGACGATCACCTAGCAGGGGACGGCTGCTAAAAATATCACGACATAGGACGGATGCCGGATAGAAAAGATCAACGATGGGGACGACCATCGGATGAGCATGATGAAGGACGATCATCAAGAGGTGAAGGACGATCACCTAGCAGGGGACGGCTGCTAAAAATATCACGACATAGGACGAATGTCAAAAAGAAATCTTGCTTTGCTGGCGACCTACTGGGAATAGTAAACACGGACGAGTGTTTATATCCAGGAAACAAAAGGTATAAGTGTTTTGACGTTGTGTATAGATTAAAGATGCGGACGAGCATCCCTAAGACTACGATACGGACGAGTATCGGGTAGAAACAAATACTGATACATGTTCAGAGATGATGATACGGACGAGTATCAACTGGTTAACAAAGAACACGAACGAGTGTCGAATCTGAAAGGACTCTTCTGGGGAATAGTAGGCAAAGACGAGTGTCTAAATTCAAGAAGATAAGAGTGTTTGACACGGTGTATGGATTAAAGATGCGGACGAGCATCCTTAGGACTATGATATGGACGAGTATCAGGTAGAAACAAACGCTTGACGCATGTTCTGAGATGATGGTACGGACAGGTACCAACTGGTTAACAAAGAACACGGACGAGTGTCGACTCTGAGGGGATTTAAGTGGTATATATAAGATACGGACGAGTATCTGTATGAGCGAAATAAGTATGAGTGGTGTATAGATGAGTGTTTAACTCGCTGGGGATGGTGACACGGACGAGTGCCAAAAGGAGAAAAGTATAGTATAAACAAGTATATGACATACAAAGTGTTTAGGTCACTGTGCCGGGAAAGCGACACGGACGGGTGTCGTGGAATTTGTATAAAAGGTATCTGTGAGTGCAAAGAGGATGCTTTGGTTTTCTGCTGGGGGAATGACACGGACGGGTGTCAAGAAGTATCTGTAAATATATGAGTGGTCTATTTGTAAAGAGTGCTCGGGCGACTTTTGCTGGGGAATGATGACACGGACGGGTGCCACAAGGAGTATGTACTGGTGTTTGTGAGCGTAAGGCAACTGCTTTAGCTTTAGCTCTCTGCTGGGGATATGACACGGACGAGTGTCAAGAGGTATTTGTATTTGTAAAAGAAATGTCTGGGCTCTCTGCCGGGGATTTGGGGAGTTTTCTGTATATCTTTGATGGATTGTCAGTGTTTACAAGTGTTTGATTCAGAACATGGCTTATGATTATGCAATATGTTTGATTTTTTCCGTAATGCTCCGTATTAGACGGAATGATACGCTTTGTGGGGTGAATATGATGCGGATGCTATGTTTATGCAAAGGGTAACGATCCGAGATTCGGGTCCCGTTGCTGCAAAGATCCCTGGTTGATCTGCTTGAAGTGGACATCCCAGCTGGGGATGAGATCATTGGTAGATCTGATGTGATGTATCTGCTTGGGAGGAATAGGTCACTGATAGACCCATCCTTGGTAATGAGGGACCCAGCTGGGGTTTGTAGAAGCTTTCTTCACTCTGTTGTGATTCCTTTGCGTTGCTCTTCTGGATAGAGGCTGAAGCTCTGTGGGGAGAAGGTTCCCTGACTTTTGTACTTGACTTGAGGAGGAAGAATGAATGGCAACTCGGCTGGGGAAAAATAACAAGTGGCAACTCAGCTGGGGAGAAAACACTTCGGGTGCTAAGACTGAGTGAGTATTGATTTGCCAGCTTGTTGGGATGAAGTTTACATGCCCCATGTTGCGTTTTGGATACCTGCAATCCTGCAAAGACAGAGAAACGCACAAGTAATCCCGAGGTATCCCTTACCGGATTCCGTCGTAAGAGTTCAGACACTCCCGGGAGTAAATATATTTCCTGTAAGCACGTACTTTAGAAGCATCTGTATTTATGCAATCAGTATCTTAAAGACATCGGACATTTTGCAAATGAAAATAAAATGTACGAGACGAGACATGACTGAAAATCTGATTTTATTAATTCATATGCCCTAAATTGGCAAGGTACAGTCAAAGAAACATATCCCCTGAAATGAGGAGATTGTTACAAGTTGAGAACAAAATATTGGCAATGTTGACGACGCTTCAAGGAGCTTCCCCTTTTCTATGACTCGTATGACGTTTGATGTTCTTCTCGTCTTTGCTTTCTGAAGGAAGCTGATTCTGAAAGAGGCTTGATCCTTTCGAAGCTTACCAAGTTGTAAATGATACAGACAAATTCAGAATGCAGTTGTTCGCTCATTCCCTTATTTTGCATGGATCGCCCTTTCGGGTTTTCAATCCATCGGGATACCCATTTTTGCCTGAGTTGTCCAATGCGGCTTTTCAACTCAGCGGGTGTACATCTTTTGTTTATTTTCCCTTATTTTTGCCCGAGTCTTTTATTCTGTTTTTGACTCGCCGGGATGCCCTATTTTTGCCTGGACTTACATTCTGTTTTTGCGTCCAGCGGGTCATTTTTATGCGAAGTATTTTTTAACTGCATCTGAATTCACAGGGGACGGGAAATCTTCACCATCCATAGTGCTGAGCATGAGTGCTCCACCGGAGAAAACTTTCTTTACTACGAATGGTCCTTCATAGTTCGGGGTCCACTTGCCCCTGTGGTCTGTATGAGGAGGGAGGATTCTCTTCAGCACAAGATCTCCTACTTGGTACTCTCGGAGCCTGACTTTCTGATCGAAGGCTTTCTTCATTCTTTTCTGATATAACTGCCCATGACAGACTGCAGCCAATCTTTTCTCTTCAATCAGACTTAGTTGTTCGTATCGGGATCGGACCCATTCCGCTTCGTTCAGCTTAACATCCATCAGTACCCGCAGGGAGGGTAATTCAACTTCAACAGGTAGGACTGCCTCCATACCATACACAAGCTGATACGGTGTTGCCCCAGTGGATGTCCTGATTGACGTACGGTATCCATGCAAGGCAAACGGTAGCATTTCATGCCAGTCTTTGTAGGTGACTACCATCTTCTTGATATTCTTATTAGCTGCCTCAACAGCGCCATTCATCTTTGGCCGGTAAGGAGAAGAATTGTGATGTTGGATCTTGAAGTCCCGGCATAGCCCTGCCATCACTTTGTTGTTTAAGTTGGAACCACTATCAGTGATGATTCGCTCGGGAACTCCGTACCGACAGATGATATCTCTCTTCAAAAATCGGGCTACCACTTGCCTTGTAACATTGGCATAGGAGGCTGCTTCAACCCACTTGGTGAAATAGTCAATGGCTACCAGAATGAATCTGTGGCCATTCGAAGCAGTCGGTTCAATCTTGCCAATCATATCAATGCCCCACATAGCAAAGGGCCAAGGTGAAGACATCACATTCAGAGGATTGGGAGGCACATGCACCTTATCCGCATAAATCTGGCATTTATAGCATTTTCTGGCGTAGGCACAACAGTCGGCGTCCATTGTGATCTAGTAATACCCTGATCTTAATACCCTGATCTTAACAACTTCTTGGCCATGGCATGCCCTCCGGCATGGGTACCAAAGGATCCTTCGTGCACCTCGTGCATCAACAAGTCTGCTTCTGTTCTATCAACGCATCTGAGGAGTACCATATCAAAGTTTCTCTTGTACAAGGAACCATCAGCGTTCAGAAAGAAACTACCAGCAAGCCTTCTCAAAGTCTTCTTATCATTGGAAGATGCCCCAGGTGGGTATGTTTGATCCTCCAAGAAGCATTTAATGTCATGGAACCAAGGCTTATCATCTTTGACAACATCTGCTGCGAACACATATGCTGGTCTGTCAAGTCTGGACACTGGAATCCGAGGCACAAAGTTGGCAGCTTGAACTTTGATCATGGATGAAATGGTGGCAAGAGCATCTGCAAACTGATTCTCGTCCCGGGGAATATACTCAAGCTTGACCGTTGTAAAGAAAGTCAATAACCTCCTTGTATAATCCCTGTAAGGTATCAGATGATCCTGGTGGGTGTACCATTTGCCGTTGGTTTGATTAACTACCAGAGCTGAATCTCCGAATACAGTCAAAGTCTTGATCCTGAGGTCAATGGCTTCCTCAAGACCCATAATACAGGCTTCGTATTCAGCTTCGTTATTAGTGCAGTTAAAGGTGAGCTTTGCCGAGAAAGGCATATGAACTCCCTTAGGTGTAATGAGTACTGCATCAACACCACGACCATTCATATTAACAGCCCCATCAAACATCATAGTCCATTCTTCCTCCGGGTCAGGCCCTTCAGTGTGAATAGGCTCTTCATGATCTTTTGCTTTTATGAACATGATGTCTTCATCAGGGAAGTCAAATCTCATAGGCTGGTAATCATCAATGGGTTGCTCAGCAAGATAATCAGACAATACACTGCCCTTGATGGCTTTCTGAGATGTGTACTGGATGTCATATTCTGTGAGGATCATTTGCCATCTTGCAACCCGTCCAGTAAGTGCTGGCTTCTCAAAAATGTACTTAACTGGGTCCATCTTGGAGATCAATAAAGTAGTGTGGGTCAACATATACTGTCTCAGTCGGCGAGCAGCCCACGCTAAAGCACAACAAGTTTTCTCGAGCAGTGAATAACGTTGTTCACAGTCGGTAAACTTTTTGCTTAGGTAGTAAATTGCATACTCTTTTCGACCAGACTCGTCATGCTGGCCCAGCACACACCCCATTGACTCTTCTAATACTGTCAAGTACATAATCAGAGGTCTTCCTTCAACTGGTGGCATAAGGATTGGAGGTTCTTGCAAGTACTCCTTGATTTTGTCAAAAGCCCTCTGGCAGTCTTCATTCCACCTGACCGTCTGTTCTTTTCTTAACAGCTTGAACAAAGGTTCACAAGTTGCTGTAAGGTGGGATATGAACCTTGAAATGTAGTTCAATCTACCTAGAAACCCTCGAACTTCTTTCTCAGTCTTCGGTGCAGGAATTTCTTGAATGGCTTTGACTTTATCAGGGTCAACTTCAATCCCTTTCTCGCTTACAATAAAGCCCAGCAGCTTACCAGATCGTACCCCGAACGTGCACTTGTTGGGGTTCAACTTCAGTTGGTACTTCCTCAGACGCTTGAATAACTTCAACAGATTTACCAGGTGGTCTTCTTCTGTGAGGGACTTGGCAATCATGTCATCCACATAACATTAGATTTCTTTATGGATCATATCGTGGAATAATGTTACCATAGCCCGTTTATAGGTTGCACCAGCATTCTTCAGTCCGAATGGCATCACCTTATAACAGAACGTGCCCCAGGGCATGATGAAAGTTGTCTTCTCCATGTCTTCAGGTAACATCTTGATCTGGTTGTATCCTGAAAATCCGTCCATGAAGGAGAACACCGAGAACTGAGCCGTATTGTCAACCAGTACATCAATGTGAGGTAATGGAAAATCATCTTTCGGGCTGGCTCTGTTCAGATCCCGGTAGTCAACACACATCCTCACTTTGCCGTCTTTCTTAGGCACAGGTACTATATTAGCAACCCACGGTGGATAGCTAGTCACAGCAAGGAACCCGGCGTCCCACTGCTTTTGCACCTCTTCTTTTATCTTCATTGCCATATCTGGGCGAGTACGGCGCAGCTTCTGTTTAACCGGCGGGCAGTCCTCTTTTAAAGGCAGCTTGTGCATGACAATATCGGTGTCCAACCCTGGCATGTCCTGATAAGACCAAGCGAACACATCCACATACTCCCGAAGCATCTCAATCAGTTGTTCTTTTACTGAGTCTTGTAGGCATGCCCCGATCTTAACCTCTTTCACGGCTTCTTCCGAACCAAGATTAACCGTTTCAATCTCCTCCTGATGAGGAGTGATAACCTTCTCCTCTTGTCTTAACAACCTGGCTAGCTCTTCAGGAAGCTCAAAATCTTCTTCAACCCCTTCATTATCTTGATTGATTGGATTGTCAAAGTCATACAAAGTCATAGCTGTGCTGTTGTCGGTGCAGTCTGAGAGGCACTCTCTGCAAGGGTTTAGATTGTTCATTTTAGTGATTGATTTTAATCTTGTTTAGAAAAAGTGAAATGAAGTTTTGCCATTTTGGAAAACATTGCCATTTTATTTTTGTACAAAAAGAAAAAATGAAAAACAGTGAGCAAAAAAGAAAAAAAAAGACTCATTTGCAAAAGACGTCCGATATTCATTGATTGATCTATTTGCACAAAATTACAAGATGGCCCGATTACAAAATGAGTCTTGTCATCTTGGGCAAGATGCAAGACTTGATGCATGCTTAAAATATATAGGAAATAATAATTACTCTGCAGGAGTAACCCTTATAATTTCCTGGGAAGACCAGTTTGAGATACGGCTCCCCGGGATCCTTGGACGTATCCAGCTCTCCAGGTTGCGCTTATCTTCCGACTCATCTTCCAAATTGTTTACTGCATCAGGGGTGAGCATCCCCCCACTGACAAAACTGGGCTTCTTAGCAGCCTCTGGTTGATCTTGTTGAGTTGGACTGTAACCCAACCCAAATCTGTCCTCTTTCTTCTCTACGGGCAGCAACTTGCCCCAGCCTTGGGCAGTCCCCTCTTCAACAACCTTCCTGGCTTGTTGATAAGATGTCATGGAGGTTCCAAGTACAACAGATGCTTCATTAATGTTCAGGGCTTCAAATCCCTGGCTCATGGTCTCATGGATCTCCCCATCCATCTCAATGTATTTGTATGTAGCCAGATGGCTAACAAAGATATCTTCTTCACCACAGATGGTGATGATCTGGCCCTCCCACTCGAATTTCAACTTCTGGTGAAGGGTAGATGTAACTGCGCCAGCGGCATGGATCCAAGGTCTACCCAACAAACAGCTGTAGGCCGGCTGAATGTCCATCACATAGAAGGTAATTTTAAACGTCTGTGGGCTAATCATCACAGGCAGATCAATCTCTCCTAGCACTGATCTCTTAGAGCCGTCAAATGCTCTTACCACCAGATTACTTGGGCGCAATGCCAAGCCATCATATTCCAGCTTCACCAGGGCTTTCTTTGGTAAAACATTGAGTGAAGACCCAGTGTCTACCAGTACATGTGATAGAACAGCACCCTTGCATTCAAGAGTGATGTGTAAAGCCTTGTTGTGGTTACACCCCTCAGTTGTTAAATCAGCATTGGTAAAACCCAATCCATGGCTGGTATTGACATTTGCTACCACGGTCTCCAGCTGATTAACAGTGATCTCCTCTGGCACATATGCTGCGTGCAAGACTTTTAGTAATGCATTCCGGTGAGCTTCGGAACACATCAGCAGGGATAGAATGGAGATCTTTGAGGGAGTTTGGTGAAGCTGATCCACCACTTTGTAATCACTCCTCTTTATAATTCTCATGAACTCGTCTACATCTTGTTCAAAAGATGTCTTCTGAGTTTCCTTGAGAATGGGTTCTTCAGATATTACACTCTTTCCCTTTGCTTTGGCAGCAGCTTCTGCTTCAGCATTAGGTCTTTGTGTTTGCGAGGCAAAAAGGCGTCCGCTTCTGGTGAAGCCTCCGCCTCCCCCGACATTATCAATCTGTGGAGAAGAGGTTGAAGAGTCAAGAGTGATTCTCTCCCCATTGCAGTAAAGGTCAGAGCCATAATGCCAAGGGATGGCATTGCTGCTTTCATACGGAACTGGTCCAGGTACCGTGATGGTAACCGGACTGACTGCAGCAGAGGAGGGTGTTGAAATAGTGTGTGGATCGTAGTAGATGGTTACTGGTGACCTGGCAGGAGATGCCACTGCTTGTTGTTGAAAATTGTTGTTAGGTGGAACATATGACGGATCATAATAGATGGTGACTGCCGAGATGTCTGTTGGCGTTGTAGAAGACTCTGAATAAAGGGGTGTTGATGTTGTAAAAGAGATGGTGGTAGACATCTGGTTTGTTGAAGTGATAGATGAAGCATTTGTTGATGAATTTGAAGAATTGTTTGGAACGATTGTTGTTGCAGTTGTAGGAGACTCAGGAATTGTTGTTGGAGAGATTGCTGGATTTGAAGGTGTTGATGTTGTGATTTGAAGTAGGCCACTCTGGATAAGACCATCTATGTCACTTCTCAAGTTATCACACCCATTTACCGAAATGTTGCAATAACCGCACCCGAGCTCACACCCGGGGAATATCTGGCATTCTAGGAGTTGAGCTTTAATCTCTGCCAGGGGTGTCCGAATTTGCCCAACACTGGTTATTAAGAAAGATGGCTTATCTTCCTCAATAGCATTATTTCTTGGTCCTCCGTGGTTGGGCATGGGGTTCTTGTTGACATTTGGCGGGGGTGCAAAGTTTAGAGCTTTAGAATCTACCAAGTCCTGTACCTTCATTTGTAAAGCTCTGCATTTCTCTGTACTGTGGCCAGGTGCATTGGAGTGAAAAGCACATCTGGCGTTGGCGTCGTAATTTCTTGGCAGGCTGGAAGGATCTGGTGGTGCCAACGTCCTTAACTCAACCAAGTTGAGCTTCAGGAGCTGTGGCAATAAAGCGGCATAAGGCATAGGGATTGGATCAATCACCCTATTGGCCTGAGATGGTCTCTGTTGAAAAGGTCTTTGTTGATTGTTGTTGCTGGTGTTGTTGTAGTTCCTCTGAGGCGGATACTGAATTTGTTGCTGGTAGTGGGGTTGTTGATGTGGTTGATATGCGGGTTGCTGAGGAATTGGAGCGGGAATAGTGACAGCTGCCACTGACCTATGAACATATTGAGGTCTGCCCCTGTTGGCATGAATAGCATTAGTCTCACCTGTTCTTCTAGGCCCCACAAAAGGCTTTCTGGGGTTGCTGGACGAGCTTGCACCATTGTCAAAAATCTTGCCCATCTTTAATAGGCTTTCAATTCTTTCTCCAGCTATGACTACGTCAGCGAAGCTGGTGGAAGAAAAGGCAGCTAGCCTGTCAATATATGTCCCTTGAAGGGTGTTCATAAACATGTCGGCCATTTCCTTTTCCGACATGGGTGGTTGGACAGCAGCAGCAAGCTGTCTCCACCTCTGGGCGTATTCCCGGAAGCTTTCCATGGATGATTGAGACATTCCCATCAGGAGGGTCCTGTTAGGAGCCATGTCCAAGTTGTACTGGTACTGTCTGATGAAAGCCTCAGCCAGGTCCTTCCAGCATCTGATGGTTGCTCTAGTCAAATGAGAGTACCATTCCCTTGAAGCCCCTGTCAAACTGTCTTCAAAGTAAAACATCCATAGTTTCTCATCCATGGTGTATGCCTTCAGCCTCCCCAGAAAGGATTGTAAGTGGGTTCGTGGACAGGAAGTTCCGTTGTACTTCTCGAAGTACGGGGGTTTAAACTTGTGGGGAATCCTCACCCCGTCCACTAAACCCATGTCCATGACATCAAAGCCCAGGGAATTTTGAGACTCCAGAGATCTCAATTTCTCAGCAATTTCATCTAGCCTTCTGTCATAGGCTTCATCCCCAGCTCCCATCACAGTGAATTGATCTTCTTGGGGGTCTTCTTGTAATACTCTGCCCGCAGTAGTATTCCCTTGTACATTGGCAGGGATGTTGATCTCTGGATGAAGATGGGGCCCATACACTGGTGGATTCACATGAGGTTGAACCCTCTCATTGTTGCTTGTTCCTCCAGTCCCTAGGTGGGGGTCTTCTTGGGTCTGCCTTTCTACTAATGCCCTTAATCTTTCTTGGCTTTGAGCCAGGCCATTCATCACCTCCATGAACTGGGTCATCTGGTTTCTCATTTCTAGCCTCTCATTGGCCATTTGAGTCCTGACTTCTGTAAGGTCCTGCTGTACTTGGTCCATTTGTATACCCGGAAGGTTGTTGTGAGTGGGATATCTGTGCGGACGATTGAGTGGGAACACCCGACGGCGAGCAATAGTTCTTGAGCCACAACAGAGTTAGTAACAAACAAAATAAAAAACCTACAAAACAAAACAAAAGTTAGTATGCAATGCAGTATGCTTATTTGTTTCCAAGGTATCCGGCTTGGCATTTGGCTTTGACCTTTCCAGACCCCTGAGGAAGATGCTTTGATGTTGCTTGATAGAAAAAGAACTCAGATAAAACAAACTAATGAACATATTACAAATGGTGAATCAATACATAGTTTGTTTTTTTACAACATATGCCCTCTGAGGGGTCAAAAATACAACATAAAAGTAAAGTACATGTAATGAAAGCAACAACAAGCAAAAGTCAAACACCAAGACCAAACTCATCCTCCTTGACCTCCTTCAGAAGTGCTTCAGTTACGGGATCAGCTGGATGCTCTGTGAGGTTCCTGATAAGAAGATTCCTGGTGGTGATAGCAGTGGTTAGCTTCCTGTGCCTGCTCTGGTCCTTTGACCTCTTCACACCAGCCCTAAGCTTCAATTCTGAGATCTCTTTCTGGGCTGCTAGCAGGGCTTCCTGTTGCTCCTTTGCTTTAGCCTCCAACTGCTCAATCCTGTCCTGAGTTCTCTTATCTTCCTGAGTGCGAGCTTCAGTGATTCTGACCCACCTAGCTTGGCTTTCTTTCAGATAGAGATCAGTCCTAGCCTTCTGGAACTGAGCCTCTTTACAGGCATTCTTCAAAATCTGTTCCCCTACCCTTGACTTTTTGATGTAGTCCTCTGACTTCTCAATCCTGGCTAGATGCTCCACCTTAAGCTTTTCTAACCTTTCAATGTCTAGACGACCATCACTCCTTTCCCAGAGGGTTCTCTTCAGGGCTTCAGACAGATTCTCATTCCTCTCTTTTAGCTTCTCAAACTCTTCCAGGCTGACAGTGGCTGGAGGTGGTGTTGTGGATGGTCCAGGTGTATCCTCAATGGTGAAGGGCATCCCAGAAAGTTGAGCCCTTGCATGGGACCACTCATAATACTGTGCTGAGGCCACATTGTTGCATCTCCCCAGAATTGCCATTCCTTTGGTCTGGATATGGTCCCAAGCCCAGGATGCTTGCCTGACAACAGCTAGATTAGGCTTAATCTCACAATAAAGGGTTTCAGCCAAGTCTTGTACTCTTGGAGAGTGGACCAATGCATAGCCCAATTGTCTTTTGAATAGCAGAGGGTTGTAGTTGATGCAACCTTTCACTCCTATCAGAGGTACATTGGGGAACTGCCCACAACTAGTAATGATGTCCCTGCCCTTGGTGCTCTGGGTGCACCACCTGATGTCATCTGAGGTCAAAGCAACAAGTCACCTAGCCCAATTCTTCTGTTGGTGAGGATTCAAAAAGGCATCAGTCTTGGGCAAGTGTTTGAGCAGCCAGGTATGGAACAGGGGAGCACAACATCTCACCAACCTTCCTCTTTGCTTTTCATTCCTTTGGTGAACAGAGTAGTAGAAATCTCCCAGTAAGGTGGGTACTGGGTTCCTCAGAATGAAAAGATGAATGGCGTTCTTGCTGATAAACTTAGGCTCATCTGCAAAAAGTATCACCCCATATATGCTGAGGGCTAACAATGCACAAACTGCCTTCCATTCTCCCAGGGAGGCCTTCAGGATAGCCTGAGAAGTCAAGAAATCCAAGTGTAGACCAGAGATTCCAGCCTTTGTTGTTATGTTTTGCTCAATCAGAATGGGTTCCAGATACAGTGCTTTTGCCACTTCTTCATTACTGGGAAAAGCCATCTCAGGGTTGAAGGGGACACCACCCCTGACAGGTACACCAATCAGTGATGAATACTCTTCCAACAAGGGTCCCAACTGAAAATTCTGGAAGGTGAAGCATCTCAAAGGAGGATCATAGAACTGTAGACAAGTGTGAATCAAGCTCCTCTGAGAAGGGTCCAAATCCATAACCACATCAAGGATGCCTCCATAATGTTCTCTAAATAGTGGTATATGGTCTGGAGTGATAAGGGTCTGAACCTTCCTGATGCCAGTCAGCTCAGGCTCAAAGAAATGATATGAGATGTTGCTTTTCTTGGGTGCCATGTCTGCTGATGAAGAGTTGAGACAGATACTGATGATGATGACTGATACTAGAAAATGAGCCACTGATAGGCTGATACTGGTGATGCAGGTGACTGAAGCAGGTAGCTGATGAAGATGGCTGAAGCCGATACTGATGAAGATAGGTCTATGCAGATGAAGGGGTCAAAACCAAGCCAAATATGATGTGGATACCCTGAAAAACAAATAAGAAAATGTTAAATGATGCAATGATGATGTATGCAAATGATATGCAAGGGTTTGGGATCAAGCTGGATCTGATTACTGCTTTGGCATAAGTCCATGTATGTCTAAGAAGTCCAGATGGAGGTTCAAAAGTCCAGTAACCAAGGTGGGGGACTCAAATAAAGAGTCACATGTCCAGGGTTAAAATCACAAGAACTGTCCCAAAATGGAGTACTCTTAATCAAAACAAAGTAACAGGGAATGCTGAGGTCAAGGGTACCTGCAAACCTGTAAACAGCCCAACCCCCTCACAGGTGATGTTCTAGAACAAGGATCCTCAGACTTGGATCAGTTATGAGAAGTGTAAACACTTCTAACCCGGAGGTACAGTGTTTACAATAACCATAAAGGATCCTCCTCTAATTCACCTCAGTTTCTGAAGGTCATAATAAAGGTCATCCAGACTTAGCAGGCTTCCCAGATAGCCCTAGCACTACAGGAGATCTGTAGCACAGAGTTCTCAAGAAGAAACCCATATTTGAACCGTGTTTCATATTCCCGCACCAGACCGAAATGGAATGGGAAAGAACATGAACCACTCTAGCCTAGGTGTCACTCAGGTCCCAGGTATAGGACCTTAAATCTCAATAGAACACCCACCCACCAAAGCAACAAAACCAGATCCAGCCAAAACAGTATGACAGTATGATGTATATAAAGCTGTAAAAGAAAGCAATAAATAACTGTACATAAAGCAGTAAATAAAGCAAATATACAAACACAATTAGCACTTAACACCCCAATAAACACAAATCAAACAAGCGCTAGGAGGAGCCCACAAAAAGAACCAAAAGCCCTGGTTACAGCATAAAAGTCCCCAGCAGAGTCGCCAAGCTGTCGCTCCCACCAAAATGACACCCGGTCAAGAGGGGTACAGACGCGAACGGTCGGCGAAAGGGATATGAGAACACACAGGAGTGAACTCATAAGAAAGAAAGAGTCGCCAGCTGGGCATTTTTATCCCGAAGGAAAGGTAATGTTGCATAAACCTAGGAAAAGGTATGGATAAGACGGTTGCGAACCAGAGAGACTGAGAAAGGGGGTTGGTTACAACCTGGGAAGGTATTAGCACCCAGATTGTCCGTCGTACTCGAAGGGATCCACACTTAAAAGATTTGTGTTTTAAAGGGGTAGTGTCAGTGCAATTTGTGTATAGAGAGCTGCAAAAGGATGTACAGGTGTCAGTGTAAGTGAAGTGTGATATGTATAGTGTCAGTGTAAGAACAAGAATGAAATGCTCATGACTATGAGGCTTAAAGAATGATGCTAGAAAGAGGGGGGATATACAGAGAATTTTGTTCGATAACTGTTAAGTTATGCCTACGTATCCTCTCGTGCAATGAGGAAGTCAGAACACCGTAGTTCGACCCAAAGAGACTGAAAGAAGAATTGACTTGTGAACTGCTTACTTGTCTATGCTCAAGTGTATGACCTGTCTGGCTCAGGTGCAAACTGTCTTGCATTAGACGGAAGAAGCTAGTTCTTGTTTATGAGTGAGTGAGATGAGAAAAGAATCCCGAAGGAGACGATTATTGTTTGTTTTTGTATTTTCAGTCTTTTATTGCTTTTTGAAGTTTGTCATAAGCTAATGAGCTTAAGCCTAAACCAATGGATTTAGTAAACTCGTCACATCTTCCCTCTGATTAGGGGTAATGAGAATGCCTTAAGTGTGAAGTCAGCTTCTCACACTTAATCACCATGATGTAGGATTAAGATCATTAACCTACTTGTGATTATTTAGATGTTTTTGGTGTTTTTGTTTAGTGTTGAGTAATGAGATTAAGCCATAATCAAGAATTAAACAGACTCATTACACCATCCTAATAGAAGGATGATAGATGAGAATGTTTAAGCTGAGGAAAGCTCCTCAACTTAATCCATGATTAGGGATTAACTTCATGACATAACAAAGCCTTTATTAAATGGATTTTAATTAATGATAAGATGATGAAGTGAGTTTTATGATTTGTAAGACAACTTGAGGGGGACTTGTCCATTAACACTAGGGTTAGTCCTTCTTAACCAATTAAGGAAGAATTAGAACCCTAATGCAAGGCCCAAGTTACAAGCTTGATGTCTTGATGATTATTAAGTGAGTTGACTAAAGGATGCAAACACATTAAGGGTTTAACACTTAGGATTAAAGTTATACACTCTATCCTAATAGAAGGATGCAGGCATAAGCTTAATCACAAAGCCTTAAAGCCTTTAGGGTTTAGTCCCTGATTATGAGGTGAGAAGAGAAGACTCAAAGAGACACAAAGGTAAAATCTAAATGGGAGACTAATCAAAACCCTAATTATTGTCATGCTTGGTTGTTCCTAAGGTTTATGAGGTTTACAAGAAAGATCTTCAGAGAAACCACCAGGAAGCAGATGAAAGGAGCAAAGAGAAGCAAAGTAACTTGCTTCATTTAAGAAGACAAGTCACTTAAAGAAAGAAAGTAAGAGATGAACAAGAATGAGCAAGCTCAACCCAAGCACAAGATAAAATGCAGCAATGATGCATAAGAGAGATGAAAATAGATTGTGAGAAGTGAAGGCAAATTCACTTCTCAAAGTAACTTACCACCTGAAAAGTTAGTGAAAGAAATGCAATGCAATGCAAAATGAGATGAAATGGGATGATGCCAACCAAAACTAGAAGCATGAGTATGATGCCAATGATGCTAAGAGATGATACAAACATGAGGCAAGGCATGAGAATGATCATATAAGCATATGGATGCAAATGAGGCATGCTTAGGACCATGGACATACATGAAAAGTTATGAAATGCAAATGACATACAATATGGCAAATGAAAGATGCAATGATAACACATGATTCTAACATGTCCTAAGATGTATTATGAATCAAATGGATGCACAAAATGTCATGGCAAGTCCTAGTATGCAAGCAAATGGAATATGGATGCAAATGAAAGCCCAAATTAGGGTTTATGATCAATGCACAAAACAAAATTCAAAACCAGAAGCAAACATCATGGTAAAAAATTGAAAATGCACTCAAAGGAACCCTAAACCTATACAAACTCACTGCCCAAAGGAGGGGATCCAACTCTTAACCTAATGAGGGTTATGAATTTCTTAAGATTGCTAGGGTTTTAAGGTACCTTGTCAAGAAAAATGCAAAACAAATAGGAAATGCGAGATCAAATCATGCCAATTTAATCCTATAAACTACATGCTATACAAGATGCAATGCAAGAAGAATCATTGTCCAACTCTTAAAGGCTAGGCAGAAATGAATTTTTGAAGATTGGATCAAAATAATGCCTTGAAATGAAATTAATTCCATTGAAAATTGTCAAAAGACATCAAGATCAAAAAAGAAATTTGGTTTGAGAGTTGGACAATGCTTCTAAATGATTTTAAATGTTTCATGAATTTTTGTGATTTTTAAATACCTAAAAGTATTTTTAATTAATTAATTCTCATTAATTAATTAAAAATAAACTTTTAAATGATTTAAAAATATTTTTTAATGCAAAAAATAAAAATAAAAATGTTTTTGATTTCTGAAAATTAATAAAAGGTTGGATAAAAATTTTCAGAGTTTTTCAATGATTTTTACTATTTTTAATAAATTGTAGAAAACAAATGAAATTAAATGAAAATAAAATGAAATTAAACTGAAAAATAAGAAAGTCAGCCAATCCAATGGACGAGATTCAAACTGGCAGGGGCGGGAATTGACTACGCGCGCGTTTGGACGGCTCACATTCAAACTCTCCTAATTATGATTAAACCCTAATTAAATGCCCTAATCACTTTCAGACGACCGGAACACTGTTCCGGTCGTCTTCTCCGGCAGGCTCCTCTTTCAATCTCTCTCAATACGCCATGAAAACTCACCAAAAGCTCCAGAAACAATCAATGATCAACAACAAAACATAATCCAACAACAAATCCCATTTATTTCTACTCAAAATCAAGATACGAATCAAACATCAAAAACTGTAAAAATTTCAGAAACACGATACAACCTCATTTCTCAATCTTTTTCAAAAGTAAAAGGTTCAGTGAACTCAGGGAAGCATGCTTTATCATTTAGAAACAAGAAATAAAGGTTCTGGAAAAATGAATTTCCATGGCTACCTGAATCGAAGCTTTGATTTCTGGAACTTTCTGGCTGGCCCTTTGGTCCAAAACACCTCTAATGGACCTCCTGAGAAGCTTGCAGTACTTGTTTGGAGTTTAAAATGGCTGGTTTGAAGGATTGCTGAAGTTTTGTTCAAGGAGGGGCAGAAATCGTATTTTGCTTTCAGTGAGTTTCAAGCTATGGTAATGGGTGGTTTGTGATTAGTGAGACATGTTGAGATTGTTTGTGAAGTTTGTTTGTGTGTTTGAAGCTTGTGGAGAGTGTTTCGAAGAGTTTTGCAAATGGGGTGAAAAATGAGAATGCTGGTTTCTTGGAGCTTTCAGGCTTGTGTCTTATGTCAAATGGCTTGCTTTTGATTTGTATAAACAAGTGTGATTGGTTCAGAAAGTGGTTGTGGCATAGTGTGATTGGTATGGGCAAGTTGCCAAAATGTCAACTTGACTTGTACTTGAGGTATGGGCAATGGTACAACTTGCTTTTTGGCTTGTCTTGGTTCAGCTGAGTTTAGGGAGAACCATGGCATTGTTTATGAGATGATTCAGCAAGTGGATCAAGGTTTATGAGGTGTTTTGCAATTTTCACAAAGTTTGGCCCCTTTGGAAATTCTTGAGATTCAAGGCATCAAAATGCAATATTCCTTGGCCCATTCTGATCTTTAGAGGTCATGTGATCATGTTGTGAAGAAAGTGTACACATTTGAGGCCTTTAGAACACTTGATCATGCCATTTTGCAAAATGCCTCTTTGGTAGAAAACTTCAAATTATGTGATTTTAGCCAACTTTGACAAGCCATAACTTTTGATCCAAAATGAATTAGGTCAAGTTCTTGTACTTTTTGAAAAGGGAATGATCCATTCTACAACTTTCATGACCAAAGTTTTTTCATTTGAAGCATTTTTGAATCAAAAAGCAAGGGTTGAAAAAGTTTCCCAAAATGGCAATTTTCATTATAAGTCAACTTTCCCAAAAAGTCAACTTTGCAAATGACTTGAGATTCTTCAATTTTGTGAACTTCCAACATCTTCTATGATCAAATAAAGACCATACACAATCAAAATAATGAAGAACACCCTTTGGTTGGGTCATTGGGGGCCTCAGATGCCCTGATTTTGCACTGGCTTGCTCAAAAAGTCAACTCTTGATCAGATGACTTCCCCATTGAATTTCTTCATGAAAATTGATATGCATGATCCCTATATCATATAGAGACCAATAGAAACAAGAATGACCAAAAAAAACTGGAGTTATGGCCTTTGAAACCAAAACCCTAATTCTAGGTCATCTGTGCAGTTAAACCTGGCTCTGCTTCCTTGCCTTTCTCAGTTCTTGTGATTCTTTGACATTCTTGACTTTGAGAGGATATAATATGATGCTTGAACATACATGGACCCCTTTGAAGTGATTGATGACCTTTGGAGTGGCTCAAGAAGCTCTTGGATTGCTCAGATCACAAACCCTAGATGCAGATGACTTTGAACCAATGCAGTGAATCAAAAATGCAATATGAGATGCTATGATTGAGCTTATGCATATGAAGAGATCACAAGACATGGTGTGAATGGGTGAGGGCAAATTTGGGGTGTTTACACATGTGGGGCATTGATATGATTGGTGAGATCAAACCTACTGCTTCTAATGGGCATCGTTTCATCCTGGTTGTTATTGATTACTTTACAAAGTGGGTGGAGGCAGCTTCATTTGCATCTGTTACTAAGAATGTGGTGGCTCGATTCATTAAGAATAATCTCATATGTAGGTATGGCATCCCTGAAAGGATTATTACTGACAATGGCTCTAATCTGAACAACACTATGATTACTGATCTCTGCACACAGTTCAAGATTAAGCATCACAACTCTTCTCCGTATCGTCCGAAGATGAATGGGGCAGTAGAAGCTGCTAATAAGAACATTAAGAAGATTTTACAGAAGATGACTGTCACTTATAAAGATTGGCACGAGATGTTACCATTTGCTATTCATGGTTATCGTACTACAATACACATTTCAACAGGGGCAACCCCATTCTCCTTAGTCTATGGTATGGAAGCAGTTCTGCCCATTGAAGTTCAGATCCCCTCCTTAAGAATCATGAAGGATGCAGGCTTGGATGAAGATGAGTGGATTCAGACTCGACTTGACCAGATAAATTTGATTGATGAGAAAAGGTTGGAAGTTGTTTGTCATGGCCAGATGTACCAGAAACGGATGATCAAAGCTTTTAATAAGAAGGTTAAGCCAAAGGTATATCAGGCTGGTGACTTGGTAATCAAGCATATCATATTACCATAGGGTGATCCTAGGGGCAAGTGGACTCCTACATATGAAGGGCCATTTGTAGTTAAAACAGTATTCTCAGGAGGTGCCATGATGCTTACTACTATGGATGGTGAGGACTTTCCACAGCCTGTAAACGCAGACATAGTTAAAAAATACTACGCATAAAAAGAAACCCACTAGGTTGACTGGCCTAGGCAAAAATAAGGGCATCCCGGCGAACCAAAAGGGTTCGGGCAAAAATTAGGGATATATATAAAAAAAATGTACACCCGGCAAGTCGAAAACCTGAAAAGGCGGCTTGGGCAAAAAAGGGTATCCCGGTGGATTGAAAACCTGAAAGGGCAATCCAGGCAAAAGTTAGGGATTAAAGCGTATGACTATGTCTCGTTTGGATCACCCATGTAACTCCAACCAGTTGTGCTACTTAATTCAAGTTCGAACAGATAAAGATCGATCCAATCGTTTCCGTCTCAACAGCAGAAGATGAGATACTTGAAGATAATGGCAATAGTAGAATTGGAACTCAATAGGATTATTTCTCACATAACTGATTTTCTTTGTTTTGTAAAAAATATTTACGACGAATTCCTCTTACTAGGATTTCAGTCTCCTTGTACAAACTTGCCTATGTATAGGTCACTTTGTGATATAAATAAAATTTCATCTTTGAATCCAGATTTACTTTTACCCTATTTACATAAGCGGAACGTCCATTGGTTGTGTTTGAATGCATGTACGCTTTTGAATATGATTGATGTTTACCAGAAATGCGTGAAATGCAGTAATAGTATTTACTAAGGACGAACGAGGGTAGGAGTTCAACGAAGCTTCGCCAGTTCATCCCCATCAGACAACTACAAATCCCCAGCAGGGCAAATTTATCTTTGAGTTACATTTCCCCTTGAATTTATGTCCATCCCTTTTATCCTCAGTCAGGATACTCAGGAACTTATTCCTTCAATAGAAGTACGACGAACGAAGACGAGAGGTTATAAATATTATACTATCAAACAAGACGGGAACGAGTTCCTCATATTCTTCAACAACAAATCGGGATTTATTTTCCCTAGCCAGCAGTTGTTATACAAAGATACTCAGACGCTTCAGGCTGCATGATTCATACATACATCATTTACATCATATCATAGCATACATATCCATAAATGCATAATACATTACTTGAGTGCACCATGCCATACATGCATGCACGTACATTGCATAAACTAACCTTTTCTTTGCAGGATAGTTATATGCAGATAAAACACTATCAACAATCCACAACAGGTCAGAAATGATCTATACATTACTCAAGATGTCCTCGGATAGTAGGCAAACGGTCTGTACAAAGATCCATTCCCTAATCCAGGATATTTTCAGGAGATTTAATCCTGACACTTTTTTGTCCTCGGAGAGTAGGCAAACGGTCTGTACAAAGATCCATTCCCTAATCTAGGATATTTCCAGAAGATTTCATCTATCTGGTCTTGAATAGTAGGCAAACGGTCTGTACAAAGATCCATTCCCTAGTTCAAGATATTTTCAGAAGATTTAATTTATTTTCTCTTGAATAGTAGGCAAACGTTATGTACAAAGATCCATTCCCTAGTTCAAGATATTTTGCAGAAGAATTAATCCGGATATTCTTTTGTCCTTGGAGAGTAGGCAAACGGTCTGTACAAAGACCCATTCCCTAATCCAAGATATTCCCAGAAGAGATAATCGTCATGAAGATTTATTTCTACTGGTTTATTCAACAATTCAAACTATGTTGCATAAACGATTCAGAGACGGCCTATACAAAGACCTAGTACTGATATCCAGTATCAACATCAAAATATTATCACCTCCTGATATTATGGATGACATCTCTAAGCCCATCTCTAGTTCTTCCAAGTGGCATCTTTAAGCCCACTCAAACATATACAATTAATCATCAGCTTTACTTTACGCACCGGCGAGTGCAAATATTTGGGCTTTTGTGTTCAATCCCCTTCAACCTTCCAGGTCACGAATGGCACATATACCAATCTAACCCCTCAGGTTTCAGAAAATTGAACAGGGGCAGCTGTTGCACCCCAAAATTTTCCCTCACCAAGACAAGATATTGTGTACTAAGAGGCTCACAAGGTTCACAAGACATCTCATGAGGTTAACAAGGTTCACAAGGTTCACAATTAGTCAGAAAGTTTGACAATTCCCTCAGACAATGCATCCTCCTAAGCAATGCATCTTAAACTAGGGTTTTGACTTTCATCAGGCTAAATGGACTTCCAAGACTTCAAGTGCGCTTCATAACATCTTATATGTGTCCAAGAATCCCCATGACAAGTTTCAAGACTTTTCTCAAAGGTTTGCTCAGTCAGATGATCAGATAAGTCAAAATCAGTCAAAGGAGTTAAAAAGTCAAACTGAGGTCAACTGTGGTCAAACCAAAGTCAAACTTCATGATTTTTTGCCAACATCAAGTATAGGAAGTAAAATTCATCATTTGATCAAGTGTTGATCATGATTCATCAAGGAGATTTCAGATCATCAAGAATCAGGAGTTTATAAATTAGGGTTTTCATAGGAAAAGTCAACTGAACTTTGACCAGCCATAACTTTCACATTCTTCATCAAATTTTTTCCATCCAAAGCTCATTTTGAAGGAAATTTAATTCTCTACAACTTTGTGTCTCACAAGCCAAGCCCAAAAATGCTTCATTTGGAAGGTATGAGCTAAGACATTATAGGTCCTTTTAAAAGTCAACAAAAAGTCAACAACTTCCAAAGAGCATAACTTGAGAATGGTAAAAGATATGGACATGAGACTAAATAGGTTGGTTAGAGGACTCCTTAAGCTTTCCAAAATGTCCAAGAACACCTTCATAGCATTAAAATTGAAGGATTTGTGCCCTTGCAAAGTTGGGAAATTTTTGGGGAATTTATGAAGCAAATAAGGCCTTAAAACCAATTTTTGCTAAATGAGCCCACCTAATTGCCATCCAAACTTTATAAAAACATCAAGCACGACCCAACCCATTCATTTTCTGATTTTTTATATTTTATTTGATATTTATTTGAATTTTATTCATTAAAATACAAATTAAATTAAAATAAAATATAAAAGTCATATATTTGGAAAAGATTTTGATTCTAGAAGGTCTTAAAAACCATTTAAACTTGATTGACACTAGAATATTTGAGATCATACCAAAATAGCAAGGCTAGATCAAAGAATATTCAAGTTTTAATATCATATCTTTTTCAATCTTATGAGGTCCAAATATCCAAAGGAATGATAAAGTTTTTGACCTAATTTCATTGTATCCTATATAAACAACATTAAGCAATCACAAAGGCACGAATTCACAGCCTCAAGGATAAGTTTTACAATTTCAAAATTCATCAAAAATTTGAAATTCGGATTCTAATATTTTGTGGTTTTTCAGGTGAATTAAGGACACCAATCTCTTCCTTGAACATCACTGATCATGTAGCAATAGTCATATGCATCTCAAACCCTAAGAATTGATCAAACCGAATCAAAGTTCTTGAACTTTTGTGAATTTCTCATTTTCATATCTTTGTGCAATATAAATGGTATTTGATTGTTGTTTCATGTTTGTAGTAAGTTAATGATTGTTTCTGGACGTTTTAATTTGAGTTTTGACACAGGATCGAAGACTTGCCATGTTAGGGTTCAAAGAAAACCGTGAATTGGGAATTCACCTAATAGCCAATTTTAATCCAAATTAGTGGTATATTTGGGATCAGTGGCCTTCATTTAACCGATCTGGGCAATTAAAATAGGTTTATTGTTTGTGTTTTCCATGTTTTAATGTGCAGGTGTTATAGTGACGACGAAGATCCGTCACTAAAGCTTCTAGTGACAGACAAACTGTAGGTATAGCCTAACTGGACGGAAAGAGCTAGGAGATGAAGTTTAGCGCGTTTCTGGAATTTGAAATTCTGGTTTAAAATATATTTTTTGTTACAGGATACATGACATCAAAACGCTGATGGCCTAGTGGAAGCTGCGTACGCTTGTGATGTACAAAACCTGGGTTCTATCCCCAGGTTATCCCTTTTTGCTTAAAAAATTCTTTTATTTTGCAGGTTAAAAATAAAAGGATTATTATCCAAACCTTATCACCAGCACGCAGCTGGCCTGGTGGCAGCCTTGCTGGTCCAAGGGTGGAAAGGCCTAGGGCGTGGGTTCGATCCCTGCCCCAGGTAACTCTTTTTTTTCTATTTTGTTTTCTTATTTTATTTGTTTAAAATTAATTCAAATTATATTTTTCATATAAAAGAAAATTACTTTAATAATATATATGTATGTACATAATTTCATGTGTTCTTAATTTTTTTTTTTACAACTTTGATTTTAGTTTATATTTAAAATTAAAATATGTATATATTATTTATTATATATTTATTTGTGTAAATAACCAAATTAATATTGTAATTATAAACCCTAATTTTATCTTTAAAATTTGTAACCCTAATTCTATTTTCTAAAATTTCTAAAACCCTAATTTTTTTTAAAAACCTTAATTTATTACCTTAATTATTTTGCTTAAGTATTAAACTTAATAAATTTTTCTAATATATATATATAATTAAATAATTAATCATGCTTTATTTTTGTAAATAAATTAGTATATGGTTTATTATTATTATCTTTATTATTTTATTTTCATCTCAAAAATTCTTAAAATTTGTTTATTTAATTTATATATGTTTTGTATATTTGTGCTAACATTTTCTTTCTTATAATTATTTTTATTACTAACCCTTTTTATTATTTAGTTATATATTTATTACTTAATCGTTTCTATATTTATGTAAATGTGAAAGCCTTGTAATAGTCGTAGGTTTTATTTTGTGTCCTTATTTTATTATCTATAAATGTTTATATTGCCATGGTTAGTAAATATAGGGAGTGATAACATGTTTGTATTTTAAAATTAATTTAGAATCACTAATTTAATAAGATAAATATATGAATATGGACACTCACACACGTAAGTCGATCTTTGATCGCCATCTCACTTCCTAAGGTTATCCCTCATGTTGCCTAACTATAAGGTCAAGTAAGGTGTCTAAAAGCAAGGTCCCTTCTCATGAACAAATCATCTAGTCCCTCAAATATTATAAGATCAAGTCCCTTCGATGTTGCCTACGTAAATGATCTTGTCCCTTTCAAATAAAAGATGATAAGTCCCTTCGTATTGCTAAGACACCTTACAGTTGCCTAAACACAGATGACCCTTCACATGTCCCTTATAACATCCAAGGTAATGACTACCTATTCCTTAATAATAGAGATAGTATTACCATTGAAAGAACATTCAAGAATAGTAAAGATTTAACTTAGGGTAGGTTCCTCTTAAGTACTTGCTCACTTTTTTTATCAAATTATTTCATTACACTTCACATTTTCAAACAAATTTTCAAAACAAAGTCTTTATATACATCCATACAAGGATCATTATAAAGTATTTAAGAAAATTTTCAATCACACACTACACTTCTCAAAACAGTTTAAAGTGAGCTAAGTAACTAAGAGCCCATGGATAACCATGGATGTAAAGGGTGCTAACACCTTCCCTTTACATAACCTACCCCCCGAACTCAAAAAATCTTTTAAGGTCTTTCCTGTTCTTTTATGCCATTTCCTTTGGATAAAATAAAAGTCGGTGGCGACTCTTGCTATCCGCAACATAACTAAAGTCAGTTCTCCCACCGTGTTACACTTTCAATTTATTGTTTTTATGTATTTCTACAATAAAACTCATTAACATTTCATTTTATTATCATCCTCATCTCATATTTTCATATTCTCTCAAGTTTATCTCTTCAACCTAAAACCCTAAAATCCTCTCTCAAAGCTTCAAATCTCTCAACAATGGCTTCAAGAGCAACAGGTAAAAGATCTCGGGGTTCTAATTCACAATCATCTCTCCCGGTCAATGCTTTGTCTCTTTTTCCATCTGATTTGGTTGAGGTTTATAACAAAAAATTCAAGAACAGGAAGGTTGTTCCTCAATATGTGTACTCAAGAACAACAACAACTCAAATGCACATTCCTCTCATTATTGAACTGGTGGATTTTCAAGGTATCAATCCCTTTCTCTCCTGTCATGTAGATTATAATGAGGATTTGGTCAAAATGTTCTATGCTAGTCTGGTTGGTACTTTTAAAGGGTTTGAATTCAACTTCTGTATGGGCTCTAGAATGTTTGTTGTTAATGCTCAAGTGTGGAAAGATTTGTTTCGCATTGATACTGAGGAAGCTAGTATCTTGATGACTGATACATCTCAAATGGAGAATTACTCATTTCGTTCTGAACTAAACGGTATGCTTAAAGAACCTTTTGTTGAATTCATTGCTAATTCTGAATTGTTTCCGAACACTAATACTACTGGAAAAGTTAAGCCATTGGATCGTATCCTTCATTGGATTGTTGCACATAATTTACGTCCAAAGAAATGAGGTTTTTCTCGTATTGATATGAGTTGAAGTTCATCTGATATATATTCTTCGGAACAAGGTCAAAGTCAACTGGCCCCATTATTTTGCGAGTCGTATCTTTTCCCTAAAGGAAAAGAAAGGAGTTGCTCTTCCATATCCTTCCATCATTCAGAAGATCATCGACAAAGCGGAAATTTTTAGTGGTGACTTACCCATGGTATCCGTTCCTGACATAAATTGGTTTCAATAAAAGACCCTAAGTCTTATGGGTCACATATGGGACTCTCAAGAAAGACGGTATCAGTTTGTGGTAAGAAGTGATCAAAATCAACCGTTAGAAAACAATTCTGATGGGGATGATCTTGAGGACCAAAATGAACCAAATGTGGTTCCAAATGAAGAATTGCCCGCTGACAACGAAGAGTGGCATGGCATCCCATCAAATGATTCCTATGAAAATCAAGGATGGGATGAATGGAAACACACCGGGTGGACAAACACTACTACTCACTTTGCACCTCCATCTCCTCCTCTGTCTCAACCGCATCAAGATGATCCTTCCAGAATCATGGCTATGCTCCAAAATATGCAACTTCAACATCAAGCTTATTACACAACTCAGACTGAGAGATACTCGAAGATAGAACGACGTTTAAATTAGCAAGATACCGCTTTTGCCGATTATGTGTCCATTCAGGACACTCGGTATACCGCACTGCAGGATCATTTGGCTGCTCAGGACACTGCCTTCAACTCTCTCAATAGAAGTTTTCTTCAATTTACCGAAACCGATATGGATGATTCACAACCTATCACTTATCGTCACCGTTATCCATCCACTCGGGATCGTAATCCCCAAGCTTGAGAGAATCATTTCATAATGTTTGTTTGTGTTGTTTATGAATGTCGTTTATGGTTTGTTTTTGTATGAATTCATATTTCCTTTAGTTGAATTTGTTTTGTTTATTTTCATATTTTTACTCGCTTTTTCAAATTGTGTGTTTGTGAATGCGTGTTCCTATTGCAATTGGTTTCTCATTTGAAATTATGTTTAGCATGTTATTTCCTTTGGTGGTTAACTCATATGTATCATCTTCTTTTTGATGTTGTCAAGGGGGGATATGATATTTATAGCATATAAGATCGGGTCATATAGTCAGGGGGAGCTTAACAACAACATATGGCGATTGATTCATCAAGTTTTTGCCATCATCAAAAAGGGGGAGTTTGTGAGACATGGCATGAATTTTAATGTGTCAAAAACTTGGCATGTTTGAAAGCATAAGTGGTTCTCTAAGAAAAAGCAAGAAATGACATTTTTGGAAAAATGAACTGAATGAGCCGACCAAAATTCCACAATGAGCCGACTCATTCAGTGTGTTTCGGTGCCCAAACACACGGGTCCCAATAGGCTGCCTGAAGCATCATTTTGGTTGACTCATGGGTATGGATGAGCCGACTCAAAATACTTCATGAGTTGACTCATCAAAAATATTTTTCTTCTCATTTCCTGCGGATCTCAACATGCTGCCTCTCTGTTATTTTTGGCCGGCTCACCTGGCAATTTGAGCCGGCTCATTTAATGATTTGAGTCGGCTCATTACTGTGCTGACTCAATTTTTCATTTAATTTTTCTTTCTTTTATGTTACAATCACTAACCAATATAAATAGCAAGTTTCATTTCTTTTGTGAGCTGAACAAGGAAAGTGAAAGAAATACACACATCTCTTTTTATCTTCTTCCTTTTTGCATCAATCAACAATCACACACAACAATCTTTGTTTGATTACAGTGCTTGTTTCAAAGATAACATTTAATCGTGAATTAGAGTCTCAGATTGGCTCTAGAGTGTGTGGGTTTTCCTTGGAAAAATCTGAAGAGTTTTCTCCTCCAAGATCGTTGAAGGTTTGGGGGTTTTGTACACAACGATCGTTCGTAGATTCAGCCGAGTGAGGTAGATTGAAGATCAAGTGGATCGTTCTTTCATATCACGGAAGACGAAGGATTGCGAAGGTCTTTGTGGGTTCACAAGTGTTGGAGAAACTCAGTCGTGCTCAAAGTTTGGAGGATCGTGAATTCTTGCAAGAAGGGAGCAATTAATCGAAGGCTTTCTCGACACGCGTGGAAGACTTGATTCTACTTTGGATTAAGGGACAAGAAGAAGATTTGATAGCATATTCAACGTGGTTTGGTTTGTTTGTTCATTTATCTCTCTTCTTGTAAAACAATTACGATTTAATAAAATGGCCCAATTCGATTGTGAATTGGGGGCAGAGTACTTCGAGCGAGGACGACGAAGGAACTGCCTCAACAAATTCCTTGTGTTCTTTACGTTTCTCGCATTTTACTTTTGTTCATATTAATCTTGTGTGCTTTAAAATTCTGGTGAATCAAATTAGTGCACTCAAAGTGTTTGATAAATTGTTACACTTAAAAAGGATAACTAGAGCGGGTAAAATTCTGCACTATTTGATACAACAAAATTATCCTTGGTGTGTGCACTCCAAGTGTTTGGTAAAAAGCCTAACCACACAAAAATCAATTTGATTGTGCCTAATTTATTCTCTATATCATTGTTAAGAATAGTTTTATCAAGTGTTGAAATATCAAGTGAATCATTTGTGAAATATTAATTCTTCTAGTCATCATATCATTCCAATTGGGTTTTTGCGTATAACCGATCTCCGGTGACTTCAAATTTAAACTAGACGATTTTCCGGGAAACTTCCGCAATACATTTTCAATTAAATTTTGAAAAGTAAATTTTTAAAAAGGGATCTATTCAACTCCCCCTTTCTAGATCCGCGCTATCGTCTAACAATAATTTTATTGACCAAAAACAATTACACCCAAGGCAATCCCAAATGGGATTTAGCAAAACCTAGAAGACAAGAGGCAACACGCAACAAAGCCCTAAGTAACATTCATATGGGTATCCTAAGGCTATGTGTCATCCAACACCTATAGACTACAAAGTATTTGATCTTGGATTCAACGCTAGTAATATTACAATCATTTCCAATGATGCTATCAGTTATAAACTTCCATAACTCATATATGGTTTCCACAAAGGAACATTTGACAACTCTATGCCAAGGTTTCTTAGAATTAATTATTTTGATATCCCAATTGAACTCTAAATCCCAATTGCCCAGAGAATGTTGTATGTTGAGCCAACTGAGAATTCTCCTCCAAACATTCTTCATAATATCGCATTGAAAGAACAAATGGTCTTGGGTTTCATTGCTATTGCAAAAACAAAATTTAACTTCATTCAAGAATCCAAATCTTCTAAATCTCTCCCTAGTTGCCAGTCTCTTGTGACAAGCCTACCATGTTATAAATTTAACTATAGGTCTGGTCGAATTCAATTGAAAGATACTCCTCCTAGGAACAAGATTACCAGACTTGTTCAACTCATCATACGAGCTACATGTGTTGAACTTGTCATTATGTATCACTGTAATCCAAATGCTCAACCCATACACAATATGCCTATTCTTCAAAATGGCTTTAAACACTCATGAGGTAGAATTAGTAACAGGCATAGTGGCGATAGTCTGTTCTTGATATAAAAATAGTTAACCCATCGTATCCAAAGACTATCATATTTCTTATTGATGTTCCATAAAAGCTTGGCTAAATAACAAGCTTTGTTCCAATTAGTAATATCCAGGATCTTCAGCCCCATCTTTTCTAGCAAATCATGTTTTTTTCCAAGCAATAGTAGTCTTCCTAGTGACCTTTTCAGAACCTGACCAAATGAAGGATCTGCAAATAACATCAATTTTTTCTATGACTTTTTTAGGTAAAGGAAGACATTGAAGCCAAAAAATAGTCAACACAACTAAGCACTCCAATGATGAATTCTAACATAAATTTTGTCAATCAAGGGGAGATAATGAATAATGTTCAACTTCTTACTAGTTAATGGAATGCCCAAATATCTGAAGGGGAGCTGACCTTCAGAAAATTAAGTAGCTTCTTAAATTTGCAGCCTAATAACAAAGTCAACATTCTCAAAGAAAACTTTACATTTAAAAGAAAATGTTTTTTTATATATTATTTTCTTTTTAAGAGCAGGAATTTTGAAAATTATTTATTAAAAATAATTAGTAATTAAATTAATTACTTAATTCAGAAGGTTGGTTAAGTCAATTCTCTCACAAAAATGATCAACCTTAAAATAATTTACTAATAAAATTATTAAAATGATTATTATATTAATTGGTATTTATTAGCTACCATAAAATAATAGAAAATATCCAATGTTTTATTTGTATATACGTTAGAAAAACATACCATTTTAAGAATTAGAATAAATATTTTAATTGTTACTTCTATAATTTAATATTTAAACACATCCTTTATATTTTAAGTGTAAAAAAAAAAATCAAAATGAATACTAATACATTTGTGTTAGTTATTTCTTGATGTTACACATAACTAATTATAATTAATGAAACACAATAATATAAATTGTATATAATTTTTATTTAAACAAAAAATTAATCATGCTTATTAATTTTTGTGAAATACTTAAAATAATTTATAATTTGAACCAAAGCAAATATTCAATATTTTAATTTTTAACTTTATGTTCCCGTTAATATTCAATTTTTCCATTAGTAACTTCAAATTATCGTTAATATTCAATATTTTGATCACTAATTTCTTGTTCCCGTTACTTCCCACCAAAAAATAAACGGCCTTAAAATCATTTACTATCCAATTCATTAATATGACTATTATGATAGTGAATGATAAATTTTTTAATAATAATGAAATTAATCAAATTTAATGAAATATATTATCTACCATAAAATAATAATAAAAAATCCAAATTTCTATTTGTAGGCACGTTATAAAAACAATTTTTTATTAATTATAAAAAATAAATGAAGTTAATATAAAATAAATTATAAATATTATTATTAGATATTTATAATAAAGAAGAGGTTTAGTAAAACATATAAATATATTTTTTTCATGACCTTTTATACATAAAAATAAATCTAAAACAATCTTTAATTTCATTTTAAAAGCAAAAGTTTTTTTTTTTTTGGAATAAGATAACTTTTTTTCACCAAAAACATTTACACCCAAAGCATCCCAAATGGGATTCAATAACACCTAGCAGACAAGAGGCAACACAAAACAAAGCCATTAAGGAATAAGTAACATACATATGTGTATCTTAAGGCTATGTATCATCCAACACCTAAAGACTACAAAGTATTTGATCTTGGATTCAACAATAGGAATATTACAATCATTTCTAATGGTATTATCAGTTATAAACTTCCATAACTCATATATAGTTTCTACAAAGGCACATTTGACAACTCTACCTCAATGTTTCTTAGACTTACTTATTTTGATATCCCAATTGAACTCTAAATCCCAACTGCCCAAAGAATCTTGTATGTTGAGCCAACTTAGAATTCTCCTCCAAACATTCTTCATAATATTGCATTGAAAGAACAAATGGTCTTGGGTTTCATTGTTATTGCAAAATCAACATTTGACTTCATTAAATAATCCAAATCTTTTAAATCTCTCCCTAGTTGCCAGTCTCTTGTTACAAGCTTGCCATGTTATCAATTTAACTATAGGTCTGGTCGAATTCAATTGAAAGATACTCCTCCAAGGAATAGGATTACAAGACTTGTTCTGCTCATCATACATTATAAATGCGTTGAACTTGTCATAGTGTAAATAGTATGTTGCTTGGAATAAAAATAGTTGAACCATCATATCCAAAGACTTTCTCATTTCATATTGATGTTCCATAAAAGCTTGGCTAAACAAGCTTTTTTCCAATTAGTAATATCCAGGATCTTAAGCCCCATCTTTTCTATCCGAACAGGTTTTTTTCCAAGCAATAGGAGTATTCCTGGTGACCTTTTCAGAACCTGACCAAAGGAAGGATCTGCAAATAACATCAATTCTTGCTGACTTTCTTAGGTAAAGGAAGACATTGAAGCCAAAAATTAGTCAACGCAACTAAGCACTCTAGTGAGGAATTCTAGCACAAATTTTTGCACTCTTCCAGCCATAGGGAACAACTTAGCACTCCAGTGATGAATTCTAGCACAAATTTTGTCAATCAAGGGGAGATGATGAATAATGTTAAACTTCTTACTAGTTAATGGAATGCCCAAATAGCTGAAGCGAAGTTGACCTTCAGAATATTAAGTAGCTTCTTGAATTTGCAGCCTAATAACAAAGTCAACATTCTCAAAGAAAACTTTAGATTTAAAAGAAAAAGTTTTTTTATATATTATTTTCTTTTTAAGAGGATAAATTTTGAAAATTAATTATTAAAAATGATTAATAAATAAATTAATTACTTAAATCAGAAGTTTGGTTAAGTCAATTCTCTCACAAAAATGATCAACCTTAAAATAATTTACTAATAAAATTATTAAAATGATTATTATATTAATTGGTATTTATTAGCTACCATAAAATAATAGAAAATATCCAAAGTTTTATTTGTATATACATTAGAAAAACATACCATTTTAAGAATTAGAATAAATATTTTAATTGTTACTTCTATAATTTAATATTGAAACACATCCTTTAAATTTTAAGTGTAAAAAAAAATCAAAATGAATACTAATACATTTATGTTAGTTATTTCTTGATGTTACACATAACTAATTATAATTAATGAAACACAATAATATAAAATTGTATTAAATTTTTATTTTTAAAAAAATAGTCATGCTTATAAATTTTTGTGAAATACTTAAATTAATTTATAATTTGAAACAAAGCAAATATATTTTAATTAGTAACTTCATGTTCCCGTTAATATTCAACTTTTCCATTAGTAACTTCAAATTATCGTTAATATTCAATATTTTGATCACTAATTTTGTGTTTCCGTTACTTCCCACCAAAAAATAAACGACCTTAAAATCATTTACTATCAAAATCATTAAAACGACTATTATGATAGTGAATGATAAATTTTTTAATAATAATGAAATAAATCAAATTTATTGAAATTTATTATCTACCATAAAATAATAATAAAAAAATCCAAATTTCTATTTGTAGGCACATTATAAAAACAATTTTTTATTAATTATAAAAAATAAATCAAGTTAATATAAAATAAATTATAAATATTATTATTAGATATTTATAATAAAGAAGAGGTTTAGTAAAACATATAAATATCTTTTTTCATGACCTTTTATACATAAAAATCAATCTAAAACAATCTTTAATTTCATATTAAAAGCAAAAGTTTTTTTTTTGGAATAAGATAACTTTATTGACCAAAATCAATTACACCCAAAGCAATCCCAAATGGGATTCAGCAACACCTAGCAGACAAGAGGCCACACACAACAAAGCCCTTATGGAATAAGTAACATACATATGTGTATCTTAAAGCTATGTATCATCCAACACCTAAAGACTACAAAGTATTTGATCTTCGATTCAACAATAGGAATATTACAATCATTTCTAATGGGGCTATAAGTTATAAATTTCCATAACTCATATATGGTTTCCACAAAGGCACATTTGACAACTCTACGCCAAGGTTCCTTAGACTTCCTTATTTTTATATCCCAATTAAACTCTAAATCCCAACTGCCTAGAGAATGTTGTATGTTGAGCCAACTGAGAATGCTCCTCTAAACATTCTTCATAATATCGGATTGAAAGAACAAATGGTCTTGGGTTTCATTGTTATTGCAAAATCAACATTTGACTTCATTCAAGAATCCAAATATTTTAAATCTCTCCCTAGTTGCCAGTCTCTTGTGACAAGCTTGCGATGTTATCAATTTAATTTGAGGTCTGGTCGAATTCAATTAAAAGATACTCCTCCAAGGAACAAGATTACCAGACTTGTTCAGCTTATCATACAGGCTACATACATTGAACTTGTCATTATGTATCGCTGTAATCCAAATGCTCACCCCATACATACATTATGCCTATTCTTCAAAATGGCTTTAAACACCCATGAGGTAGAATTAGTAACAAGCATAGTGGCAATAGTCTGTTGCTTGATATAAAAATAATCAACCCATCGTATCCAAAGACTATCATATTTCCTATTGTTGTTCCATAAAAGCTTGGCTAAACAAGCTTTGTTCAAATTAGTAATATCCAATATCTTCAGCCCCATCTTTTCTAGCAAAACATGGTTTTTTCCAAGCAATAGTAGTCATCCTAGTGACCTTTTCAGAACCTGACCAAAGGAAGGATCTGCAAATAACATCAATTTTTGTTATGACTTTCTTAGGTAATGGAAGACATTGAAGCCAAAATTTAGTCAACACAACTAAGCACACCAGTGATGAATTCTAGCACAAAATTTTGCACTCTACCAGCCATAGTGAACAACTTAGCACTCCAGTGATGAATTCTAGCACAAATTTTGCCAATCAATGGGAGATAATGAATAATGTTCAACTTCTTACTAGTTAAAGAAATGCCCAAATATCTGAAGGGGAGTTGACCTTCAAAAAATTAAGTAGCTTCTTGAATTAATTAGTCTGGCATGCGTGCCATTTTGTTGTAATTTTGTTTTTGCTCGGGGACATAGTCCTCGTTTAATGTAATTCCGAACAAGTTGTCCCTTCGAGGGTGCAACCTTTTAATTAAAATTTCCGACCTTGGCGGTCGTTTATTATTTCTGCATTGTTTTTATTGTTATACATAACTGCTCGTCTGTCGGAGGACCTTTATCTTGAATGTGTGATTTTTTCACTAAGTATTTAATGCTCAGCACTCGTTTGGCCGTATTATATATGCAAATCTAGGCGTGATGGCAAGGTACATAAATATGAGGACTTGTTCGAATAGAGGGTAATGCTCGTTAGCAGACGTGATCCGTTGGTTAGGGGAACCAAACAGATGTGTGAAGGCTTGCTCCGATGCGGGGCCCGGGTCAAGAATATGGCTCGGGCTCCGTGGCTTGAACGTCCCATCGCGAGCTGGGGTTCTGCCTGGTCGTGGTACTTAGGCGACGACGAACTCATTTGAGTATCCATTCGTGCAACAGTTAACTCCCTCGTTCGTGAGGGGGTCCTGATGATTAAAGAGTATTGGGTTGCAATGCTTGTACCTAGGCATGCGGGTTGGGTCGGACCGTATGCTCCTCGCCTTGGAGTCGAGCAGGGTGACGTTTGTACTAGTTGTAGTATTGTTTGAGTTTCTCTACATTCCACGGCCGAGTGAGCTCTTCCCCTTGTAGATTTTCTAAGTAATAGGCTCCATTTTTGGTTTTCGCTCGGACACGATATGGACCTTCCCAATTTGGGGCCATCTTCCCCTCCCAGGAGTCCTTGTGGTTCCTCCTCAAGACGAGACTGCCAACCTCGAACGCTCGTTTGATGACCTTGGCGTCATGTCGAGCTGCTATCTTTTGTTTGAGGGTGGCCTCTCAAAGAGAACCTCCCAACCGGATTTCTTCGACCAGGTCGAGCTCATTTCTAAGCATCTCAGAGTTAGTGTCCTGGTCCATAGGTGATTTTATCCGCCTGGACAGAACGTGCATCTCTATGGGTATGACTGCTTCGATCCCAAAGGCTAGTCGGAATGAGTATTCTCCGGTCGTTGAATGAGGTGTGGTTCTGTACGCCCAAAGTACGCTATGAAATTCTTCTACCCAACGTTTTTTATGTTCGTCCAGTCTTTGTTTTAGTCCTCTTAGGATCACCCTATTCGCAGCTTCTGCCTACCCGTTAGTTTGGGGATTCTCGACTGATGCGAAATGATGTTTGGTTGCTACTGAGGCTACGAACTCCTGGAAATGCTTGTCAGTGAATTAGGTTCCATTGTTTGTTACAATGGCGAGCGGTACCCCGAACCGAGCAAGGATGTTTTGCTTGAAAAAATGTAGGATGTTGAGTGCGGTGATTTTGGATAAAGCCTCTGCCTCTATCCACTTAGTGAAGTAGTCGACGCCAACAATGAGGTATTTGTTTTGACCTGAGCCGACGACAAAAGGGCCTAGGATATCAAGCCCCCACCATGCGAACGACCATGGGGAGGATAATGACTTTAGCTCGGTAGGAGGCGCCACATGTACGTCACTGTTTCGTTGGCATTTATCGTATCTCTTGACATGTTCTTTTGCGTCACTCTGCATTGTTGGCCAATAATATCCTGCTCGCAGCACTTTGCGCGCTAATGATCTCCCGCCCGGATGTTGTGTGTTGATTCCTTTGTGGACTTCTCTCAATATGTGTGGTACGCTTTATTCTTCAACGGATCTGAGGAGGGGCGTAGAGAAACCTCTACGGTACATCTTTCTTCCGACCATGACGTACGAGCAAGCTTTGCATCGTACGATACTGGCTAATTTTGGGTCTGCCGGTAACTCATCCTTGGTCAGATAATTGAACACCAGAGTCATCCAGCAATTAGCGTCGCCCACGATATTGACATCTATCGGGGCCAAAGATTTCCCGATGCTAGGTCGGGGGAGTATCTCCTATATGAGAGACTTATTTCCTCCCTTTCTCTTGGTATTGGCTAATTTGGACAAGATATTTGCTCGGGTATTGTTTTCGCACGGAACGTGCCTGACCTCTATGGACGCAAATCGTTTTAGTTTTGTTTTGACCAAGGATAAGCATTCAGACATATTATCATTTTTAGCTTGGAAATCTCCTCGCATTTGGTTGGCGGCCAGCTGAGAGTCTGTGCATTTATTATTTCCTGCGCACCAAGGTCGTCCGCTAGGCACAACCCGACCAGGAAGGCTTCGTATTACGCCTGATTGTTGGAAGTGGGGAAAGATAGAGTCAAGGATACCTCGATGATGGTTCCCTCCTCGTTTTCCAGAATGACCCCAGCCCCATTGCCTGTCGAACTAGACGCTCCGTCCATGAAAATGGTCCACTTGGATGTGGACGCTGGTGTTTGCTCGGGGAAGGTGAGTTCTGCTATGAAATCGGCCAAGGCTTGGGCCTCAAGGGCTTGTCTACCCTCATACCTAATATCAAACTTAGATAGTTCCAAAGACCATTTTAGCATTTGTCCAGCCATGTTTGGCCTTCCGAGAAGCTGTCTAATAGGTTGGTCAGTTCTTACGACAATCGTATAGGTCAAGAAATAGTGTCTAAGCATTCTTTCCGCAAAGAGGAGGGCCAGTGCTACCTTTTCAATCTGCTGATACCTCAGTTCTGGGCCATGTAAGTGCTTGCTCGTGAAGTAAATCGATTTTTCCCCTCGGGCAATTTGCGGATGAAAGCTATGCTCATAACCTCGTTTGCGACCGCGAGATAAAGGTACAGAATCTCGCCTTCTTTAGGCCTGAAGAGTATTGGAGGCTCAGATAATGCTTTTTTCAAATGGGCTAAGGCTCGTTCACATTCGTCTGTCCATTCGAAAGTTGACTCCTTGCGAAGGAGCTTGTAGAATGGAAGAGCGTGCTGGGCAGATTTAGCAATGAATCGACCGAGCGAAACGAGTACCCTGTTCAACGATTGTATAGATTTCTTAGAGTTTGACGTCAGAATCTCTGTAAATGCTCGACATTTATCGCGATTGGCTTCGATTCCTCGCTCGGTTAGATAAAAACCGAGGAACTTGCCTACCCGAACTCCGAACATGCATTTTTCAGGATTAAAACGCATTTTGCACTTTCAAGCTTGATCAAATACTTTTCGAAGGTGGGAAGCATGATCTGTCTCTTGTTGAGATTTAACGATCATGTCGTCCATGTATACTTCGAGCATGTCTCCGATTTTTGCTCGAAAAACTTTGTTCATCATGCGCTGATAAGTAGCACCCACGTTTTTCAGGCCGAAGGGCATAACGTTATAGTAGTAATTGCCTGATTCGGTCATGGAGGCCGTGTGTTTTTTGTCGCTCACGGCCATGGGGATTTGATTGTATCCCGAGTAAGCATCCATAAACGATAGTACTTTGAAACCGACCAAGTTATCGACCAGTTTGTCAATATTTGGCAAAGGATAAGCGTCTTTCGGGAAAGCCCGGTTAAGATCGGTATAGTCAACACACATTCTCCATTTTCCATTTGATTTTTTAACGAGTACAACATTTGAGAGTCAGGTTGTGTACCTGGCCTCTGTTACAAAGTTTGCCTCTAGGAGGTCTTTTATAGCTTTTTCGGCCACTTCAGTTTTTTCGACCGACTGCTTCCTCCTGCATTGGGCAACAACTTTGTGAGCTGGATCAATGGAGAGGTGGTGGCAGGCTACATCCGGGTCGAGACCGGGAATCTCTTATGCGCTCCAAGCAAATAGGTCGGCATTTCCTTTCAGGCATGTTTCTAGCTGTCTCCTCATCAAATCGTGCAGGTGAGCCCCGACCTCCACGCATCAGTTTGATCTTCTCCCAAAGGAATTAGCTCAACCTCGCCGTCCGGGATTGGTCGGGCCAATGAAGTGGAGGGTTGCTGAGAGCTTTCGCCTTCGTCTGGGAACCTGCAGCCCAAGTAGATGGAGTCGACCCGAGGGAGAGGCTTGGGTACCTCCGAGCACTCGGGAGATGCTGCAGTGGAGGGTTTGGGCTGGTATGATATTAAACTGAGGCCTTTTGAGGCTTCCTCATAGCAGCAACAGGCAACTTTGACATTATCGTGTAGAGTGGACACCCTCCCCGACGTTGTATAGTATTTTATTTTTAGATGAACAGTTGACAGAACAACAATGAGTTCGGCCAATGTTGGTCGGCCGAGAATGCACTGTTAAAGGGATGGGCAGTCGACCACCAAGAACTGAACACGGACATATCGAGCGGTCTCCGCTGCTCCTAATGTGACGATGAGGTCGATGTATCCTCACGGTCGAGATACGGCCCCGTTGAAGCCTTGTAGGTCGGATCCTACGTAAGGTGTTAGGTGAGTCTCGTTCAGCTGAAGCGTCGAGAACAATTATGAATACATGATGTAGCTTGAATTGCCTTGGTCGACCAAAATCCGGCGAACGTCAAAATTGGCCATTTGAGCTCAGACGAGCAAAAGGATGCTGGCGTTGGGTGCCCTTCCCAGCAGTTCCTCTTTGTAGAAGGAAATAGGCACTGAGTCTCTTTTGGGCGGATCCAAAGTGGCGTTTTGGGATGGTCCTCTTGCAATCAGCTGGTCGAACTTCCTCTTCACGGAACCGACGGTAATCTTGGTGAATACTCCCCCTGAAATTACCATTGAAGAGGGGAAGGTTTCCCACAGGCTATGTGATGAGAGATATCCTGGACTTCCCAGATGATCAGGTATAAAGAAATCCTCAGGTCGATAGATACTGAGGGAGACCTGCATGTTGGTGTCCGAGGGTGTGAGTACCGCATCTTCGATCTTCTTGGTTTCCTGCACCTCTGGCCTGGGAGTTTCTTTGGACTTTGTGAATTGCTTGAGGTGGTCGTCCCTTATGAGTATATCGATCGCGTCCTTCAGATGGATGAAATCTTCAGTATTGTGCCCGTGGCTCTTGTGGAACCGGTAATATTTGGTCTTGTCGGTGCCCGGCTTGTTAGGCAGTTGCTTAAGAAATCGAACTCCTTCCTGTCGGAACTCTGAATTTGAGCAATCGGATAATATCTTTTCCCTCGATACCGAGAGAGGTGTGTACTCATGAAAGCGACCTATCGGCACCCTCTGCTCCCGCGAATCATGGGAGCGATCTTCCTTTCTTTTGTCCCCCCCCCTAATGAGATGTCGAGGGCTCATCAGTTTTGGAAGGTTTCGCGTCCTCCCGACGTCTGGCGTCACGAACAGAACTAGTTGCCTGTTTCTCCTTGTATTGGATGTACGCCCGAGCCTTTAGCAGGAAAGCGTCCAACGTAGCATGAGTTTCTACGACCACTACCCAGTGGAAATCAGTGGACGGGCGTAGCCCGCGCTCCAACAAATATTTCTTCATATCGTCTATGGTGGAGACCTGGACGACTGATTTGTTGAACCTTTCGATGTAGGTTCTGAGGGGTTCATCCTTGCCCTGAATAATAGCCTCGAGCGATGCCTCTGTCTTGGGATGGCGCCGGGAGGCGGTGAAGTGTCTGGAGAAAGTTTAACCGAGTTGCCTCCACGAGGTGATGAACTCGGGCTCGAGAATCTTATACCATGTCATTGCCTATTTCCTTAAAGTGGTCGGAAAGAGGCGGCACTTGATTTCCCCACGGACTACCCTATAATCGAGCAGGGCATCAATGTTTTTGATGTGCTCGTTTGGATCCGTTGTTCCGTCATATGAACCAAAGGGTGGAGGTTTCTCAAGCTCCCGTGGTAGTTTGGTGGCCATGATCTTCGAGGAGAGTGGGCCTCTGATATCATCCTCATCACTAGATGTGAACGAGGGAGAGCGTGAATGGTGTCTTTTGTTTCGTCACGGAGACGGAGACTTTGATATATTCTTTCTTGACCGTCTTGGAGACGGGGATCAGGATCGTCTCTTCTTCTGAGGAGGAGAGTGTTGGTCTTCTTTCTTTAAGCTCCGGCGAGTCTTGGTCGATATAGGCGAGCGATGTCGTCGTGGAGGCGACTGGGCCCGTTTCTTGATAGAATACACTTCGAGGTGGCCTTTGCCCTTCCTTTTGCAGGAAGAGGGACCGCGTCATCCCCGATGGCTCGTCGGAGAGCGAGATGGTCGGAGGCCGGCTTCTTCCAGGCGGGCTATCTTCTCGCCGTGCGCGAGGAAAAGTGGGTTGGTTTGGTTGAACGTCTCAACTAACGCATCAAAGTCTGATCCAGCTGGTGCAGTTAGTGAGGGGATGACTTCCTGATGACTCTAGCGATTGATCACGCTCGGGAGAGGGAGAAGCAGTTTTTCCGTCCTGGCGTTATTGAACGGTTTCCTCATGCGAGGGAGTGATCACATTACTTTCACGTTGGGTAATAAGTGTAGAAGCATGCTTCAATCTAAAGATTTTGATGAAGACAACAAGATTCAATCTCATTCCGTGTTTGCAAAATGTTAAGCTTTCAATAAGATCAAGAACAAGGATATGCATCATCAATGGAAATGTTATCGTGCGAATCAAGCTCCGTATGCAAATGTTCTTAAGCTTTCAAGACTTGGACACAAGACTTAGGTATATCAAAACTCACCTCTTAATTGATATACAAGTGTTCAAATATAATTTTTCATAATAGCATATTGCATACACCTTTTTAGAATTTTTTGGATATGGTTTAACACTTTAAAATTTAGTATTTTTCTGAATTTTAACAGTGTTAACTGGTTAACCAAATAGGTTAACCGGTTAAGGGTTCAAAATTTTCAATTTCCTCAGTTAATGTTACATCGTTAACTGGTTACCCCTTTTGGTTAACCGGTTAACACTGAACGAATTTTGAAAAATTGGTTCTTTTCATTTGAAATATTTTTTGAATGTTATACCTTTTCAATGGTTGTTTCATAAACAATTCACACCCCTTTGAATGGGTGTTTTTGAAATATATATTCTGAATTTTTCAAATGTGAAAGACACCTCCAAACATTTTCTCATAGAATTTTTTTTATTCAATCAAAGTCACTTATTTTCAAATATTTCAAAAGTGTTCATCTTGTTCATACCATTTCACATTCATAGATATTGAACACTTGCATTGATATTGTGAAGTGAACTTTGATTAAAAGGAGAAGATCAATCTTGTATTGATATTGTACAATTCATTATTCTCAAAAAAATAAACTCATAGAATTATTTTTATTTTGACTTGTGATCCAGGATTGTTGGATGCAAGGGTTAGTGTTTGCAAGAGGATTGTTCTTGCACACTATTTGATGTATAGTTGTTAGATAGTAGACCTCACCGGTTTATGGTGCGATAGGTTGTACAATCTAGAACTATAGTGGAAAATATCTTACGAGGTGTAAGGGGACTGGATGTACCTTCAGATTGTGAAGGGAACCAGGATAAATCTATGTGTCTTTTTTACTTTCTACTTTACCGCTTTCATATCTTAGACACTTAAACGATAAAAATCCATCCACCGATAAAATAACCGAGAAAATTTTATAAAACCTAACTCACCCCCTCATAGGCTATCTGTAAAACTACAATAAGAAGAACACCATCAGTAGTTCGGGCTTCGAGCAGATTGTCACGAGCAGCCATGGATCTTTAGAGATAATACTTTGGTTCTTGAGAGTCTTTAAAGGAGAAGAACAGGGAAATCAAGAGATTCCCACAGACGGTGCCACCTGATCGTACCTGGAGATCAAGATCCGATGTGGCTGACGTCGATCGTGGTTGAAGCACGATTGATGGAGAGAAGAAGGGGTGTACCTGCAAGGCACTCTGATGCTAAAGTAAGAAACCGAGCAAAGAGTGAGAAAGTACGAGATTTTAGAGTGAGAATTGAATACCTGCCCTCTCATATGAGAGAGTTTACATATTACCCCCAGCGCATGGCTATTGGTCCCTACTATTGGGCCTGGATCGTGGATCCCCCAATAATCGATAAATTCCAAAAACTAATCGTTGGAGTGACACTTGGATTGCTCGGACGAGACCAGGTCGGACGACGTTAATACCGAGTGAAAGGCTTGTCGGGCGAGCGTTCCTCGGCTAAACCTGGGGGATTCGTCCCTTGTAGGGTCCAAATCATGATCGGTGGGACTGGTGACCGGTCGGAAGGAACTTTCTGGGCGGACTGAGGATGTGTTGTTCGTTAAAGATTTATTGGACCGTCTGGGGCCAGAAGATGGATTGGACCCAAGTCTGAAAATTGGGCCATTCCAGAACATCTACCAAAAAATAATAATAATAAATCCAAATTTCTATTTGTAGGCACGTTATAAAAACATATTTTTATTGGATATAAATAATAAATCAAGTAAATATAAAATAAATTATAAACATTATTATTAGATATTTATAATAAAGATTTTTAGTAAAACATATAAATATATATTTTTTTCATGACCTTTTATACATAAAAATAACTCTAAAAAATGTTTAATTTCAGCAACACCTAGCAGACAAGAGGCAACATACAACAAAACCCTAAGTAACATTCATATGTGTATCCTAAGGCTATGTATCATCCAACACCTATAGACTACAAAGTATTTGATCTTGGATTAGACAATAGGAATATTACAATCATTTCCAATGGTGCTATCAGTTATAAACTTCCATAACTCATATATGGTTTCCACAAAGGCACATTTGACAACTCTATGCCAAGGTTTCTTAGACTTATTTATTTTGATATCCCAATTGAACTCTAAATCCCAATTGCCCAGAGAATGTTGTATGTTGAGCCAACTGAGAATTCTCCTCCAAACATTCTTCATAATATCACATTGAAAGAACAAATGGTCTTGGATTTCATTGTTATTGCAAAAACAACATTTGACTTCATTCAAGAATCCAAATCTTCTAAATCTCTCCCTAGTTGACAGTCTCTTGTGACAAGCCTGCAATGTTATAAATTTAACTATAGGTCTGGTCGAATTCAATTGAAAAATACTCCTTCAAGGAACAAGATTATCAGACTTGTTCAACTCATCATACAAGCTACATGTGTTGAACTTGTCATTATGTACCACTGTAATCCAAATGCTCAACCCATACACACTATGCCTATTCTTCAAAACGGCATTAAACACCAATGAGGTAGAATTAGTAACATGCATAATGGCGATAGTTTGTTATTGATATAAAAATCGTTAACCCATCGCATCCAAAGACTATCATATTTCCTATTGATGTTCCATAAAAGCTTGGCTAAACAAGCTTTATTCCAATTAGTAATTTCCAGGATCTTCAGTTTCATATTTTCTAGCAAAATAGGTTTTTTTCCAAGCAATAGTAGTCTTCCCAATGACCTTTTTAGAACCTGACCAAAGGAAGGATTTGCAAATAACATCAATTTTTGCTGACTTTCTTAGGTAAAGGAAGACACTGAAGCCAAAAAATAGTCAACAGAACTAAGTACTCCGGTGAGGAATTCTAGCACAAATGTTTGCACTCTACCAGCCATAGTGAACAACTTAGCACTCCAATGATGAATTCTATCACAAATTTTCTCAATTAAGGGGAGATAATGAATAATGTTCAACTTCTTACAAGTTAATGGAATGCCCAAATATCTAAAGGGGAGCTGACCTTAATAAAATTAAGTAGCTTCTTGAAATTGCAGCCTAGTAACAAAGTCAACATTCACAAAGAAAACTTTACATTTAAAAGAAAAAGTTTTCTTATATATTATTTGCTTTTTAAGAGCAGGAGTTTTTGAAAATTATTTATTAAAAAGTATTAGTCATAAAATTAATTACTTAAATCAAAATATTGGTTAAGTCTATTCTCTCACAAAAATGATCAACCTTAAAATAATTTACTAATAAAATTATTAAAATGATTATTATATTAATTGGTATTTATTAGCTACCATAAAATAATAGAAAATATCCAAAGTTTTATTTGTATATACGTTAGGAAAACATACCATTTTAAGTATTAGAATAAATATTTTAATTATTACTTATGTAATTTAATATTGAAACACATCCTTTAAATTTTAAGCGAAAAAAAAATCAAAATGAATACTAATACATTTGTGTTAGTTATTTCTTGAAGTTACACATAACTAATTATAATTAATGAAACACAATAATATAAAATTGTATATAATTTTCATTTTATTAAAAAAATAATCATGCTTATAAATTTTTGTGAAATATTTAAAATAATTATAATTTGAAACAAAGTAAATATTCAATATTTTGATCAGTAATTTTGTGTTCATGTTAATATTCAATATTTTAATTAGAACCTTCATGTTCCCGTAAATATTCAACTTTTCTATTAGTAATTTGAAATTATCGTTAATATTCAATATTTTGATCAGTAACTTCGTATTCACGTTACTTCCCACAAAAAAAACAAACGACCTTAAAATCATTTACTAACCAAATCATTAAAATGACTATTATGATAGCGAATGATAAAAAAATTAATAATAATGAAATTTATCAAATTAATTGACATTTATTATCTACCAAAATATAATAATAAAAAAATCCAAATTTCTTTTTGTAGGCACGTTATAAAATAAATTATAACCATTATTATTAGATATTTATAATAAAGAAGAGGTTTAGTAAAACATATAAATATATTTTTTTTCATAACATTTTATACATAGAAATAACTCTACAAAAATGTTTAATTTCATTTTAAAAGCAATTTTTTTTTTTGGAATAAGATAACTTTATTTACAAAAAACAATTACACCCAAAGCAATCCCAAATGAGATTCATCAACACCTAGCAGAAAAGAGGCAACACATAACAAAGCCCTAAGTAACATTCATATGTGTATCCTCAGGCTATGTATCATCTAACACCTATAGACTACAAAGTATTTGTTCTTGGATTCAATGCTAGGAATATTACAATCATTTCCAATGGTGCTATCAGTTATAAACTTCCATAACTCATATATGGTTTCCATAAAGGAACATTTGACAACTCTATACCAAGGTTTCTTAGACTTACTTATTTTGATATCCCAATTGAACTCTAAATCCCAATTGCCCAGAGAATGTAGTATGTTGAGCCAACTGTGAATTCTCCTCCAAACATTCTTCATAATATCGCATTGAAAGGACAAATGGTCTTGGGTTTCATTGTTATTGCAAAAACAACATTTGACTTCATTCAAGAATCCAAATCTTCTAAATATCTCCCTAGTTGACAGTCTCTTGTGACAAGCCTGCAATGTTATAAATTTAACTATAGGTTTGGTCGAATTCAATTGAAAAATACTCCTCCAAGGAACAAGATTATCACACTTGTTCAACTCATCATACAAGCTACATGTGTTGAACTTGTCATTATGTACCACTTTAATCCAAATGCTCAACCCATACACACTATGCCTATTCTTCAAAATGGCTTTAAACACTCTTGAGGTAGAATTAGTAACAGGCATAGTGGAGATAGTCTGTCCTTGATATAAAAATAGTTAACCCATCGTATCCAAATACTATCATATTTCCTATTGATGTTCCATAAAAGCTTGACTAAACAAGCTTTGTTCCAATTAGTAATATCCAGGATCTTCAACCCCATCTTTTCTAGCAAAATAGGTTTTTTTCCAAGCAATAGTAGTCATCCTAATGACCTTTTCAGAACCTGACCAAAGGAAGGATCTGCAAGTACATCAATTTTTGCTATGACTTTCTTAGGTAAAGGGAGACATTGAAGCCAAAAAATAGTCAACGCAACTAAGCACTCTAGTGAGGAATTCTAGCACAATTTTTTGCACTCTACCAGCCATAGTGAACAACTTAGCACTCCAATAATGATGAATTCTAGCACAAATTTTGTCAATCAAGGGGAGATAATGAATAATGTTCAACTTCTTACTAGTTAATGGAATGTCCAAATATCTGAAGGGGAGTTGACCTTCAGAAAATTAAGTAGCTTCTTGAATTTGTGGCCTAATAAAAAAGTCAACATTCTTAAAGAAAACTTTACATTTAAAAGAAAAAGTTTTTTGTATACATTATCGGAAGGTTGATTAAGTCAATTTTCTTACAAAAATGATCAACCTTAAAATAATTTACAAAAATGATCAACCTTAAAATAATTTACTAATAATATACTTTATATTTATTAGCTACCATAATATAATAGAAAATATCCAAAGTTTTATTTGTATATACGTTAGAAAAACATACCATTTTAAGAATTAGAATAAATATTTTAATTGTTACTTCTATAATTTAATATTGAAACACGTCCTTTAAATTATAAGTGTAAAAAAAAAATCAAAATGCATACTAATACATTTGTGATAGTTATTTCTTGATGTTACACATAACTAATTATAATTAATGAAACACAATAATATAAATTGTAAATAATTTTTATTTAAACAAAAAATAAATATGCTTATAAATTTTTGTGAAATACTTAAAATAATTTATAATTTGAAACAAAGCAAATATTCAATATTTTAATTAGTAACTTCATGTTCCCGTTAATATTCAAGTTTTCCATTAGTAACTTCAAATAATCGTTAATTTTCAATATTTTGATGACTAACTTCGTGTTCCCGTTACTTCCCACAAAAAAATAAACGGCCTTAAAATCATTTATTATCCAAATCATTAAAACGACTATTATGATAGTGAATGATAAATTTTTTAATAATAGTGAAATTAATCATATTAATTGACATTTATTATCAACCAGAAAATAATAATAAAAAAGAATCCAAATTTCTATTTGTAGGCACGTTATAAAAACAATTTTTTATTAATTACAAAAAATAAATCAAGTTAATATTAAATAATTTATAAACATTATTATTAGATATTTATAATAAAGAAGAGGTTTAGTAAAACATATAAATATATTTTTTTCATGACCTTTTATACGTAAAAATAAATCTAAAACAATCGTTAATTTCATTTTAAAAGTAAAAGTTTTTTTGTGAATAAGACAACTTTATTGACCAAGAACATTTACACCCAAAGTAATCCCAAATGGGATTCAATAACACCTAGCAGACAAGAGGCAACACACAACAAAGCCCTTAAGGAATAAGTAACATACATATGTGTATCTTAAGGCTATGTATCATCCAACACCTAAAGACTACAAAGTATTTGATCTTGGATTCAACAATAGGAATATTACAATCATTTCTAATGGTGCTATCAGTTATAAACTTCCATAACTCATATATGGTTTCCATAAAGGAACATTTGACAACTCTACGCCAAGGTTTCTTAGACTTACTTATTTTTTATATCCCAGATGAATTCTAAATCCCAACTGCCCAGAGAATCTTGTATGTTGAGCCAACTTAGAATTCTCCTCAAAACATTCTTCATAATATCGCATTGAAAGAACAAATGGTCTTGGATTACATTGTTATTAGACAATCAACATTTGACTTCATTCAATAATCCAAATCTTTTAAATCTTTCCCTAGTTTCCAGTCTCTTGTAAAAAGCTTGCCATGTTATCAATTTAATTATAGGTCTGGTCGAATTCAATTGAAAGATACTCCTTCAAGGAACAAGATTACTAGACTTGTTCTGCTCATCATACATGCTACATGCGTTGAACTTGTCATAGTATCAAGTGTATGTTGCTTGGAATAAAAATAGTCAACCCATCGTATCCAAAGACTATCTCATTTCCTATTGATGTTGCATAAAAGCTTGGCTAAATAAGCTTTGTTCCAATTAGTAATATCCAGGATCTTCAGCCCCATCTTTTCTAGCCGAAGGTTTTTTTCCAAGCAATACGAGTCTTCCTAATGACTTTTTTCAGAACCTGGCCAAAGGAAGGATTTGCAAATAACATCAATTTTTTGTTGAATTTGTTAGGTAAAGGAAGACATTGAAGCCAACAATTAGTCAACGCAACTAAGCACTCTAGTGAGGAATTCTAGCACAAATATTTGCACTCTACCAGCCATAGTGACAACTTAGCACTCCAGTGATGAATTCTAACACAAATATTTTTCAATTAAGGGGATATTATGAATAATGTTCAACTTCTTAGTAGTTAATGGAATGCCCAAATATCTTAAGGGGAGTTAATGTCGCTCCCACCAAAATGACACCGGGTCAGAAGGGGTACAGACGCGAACGGTCGGCGAAAAGGAGGAGAGAACACACAAGGGTGAACTCAGAAGACAAGAGTCGTCAGCTAGGCATTTTTATCCCGGAGGAAAGGTAATGCTGCATAGACCTAGAAAGATATGGATAAGACGGTTGCGAACCAGAGAGACTGAGAAAGGGGGTTGGTTACAACCTGGGAAGGTATTAGCACCCAGATTGTCCGTCGTACTCGACGGGATCCACGCTTAAAAGATTTGTGTTTTAAAGGGGTAGTGTCAGTGCAATCTGTGTATCAAAGCTGGAAAGAATGCAAGTGTCAGTGTAAAATAAATGTGAAGTGTATAAGAGAAGTGTCAGTGTAAGAACAGGAGTATAATGCTCAAGACTATGAGGCTTAAAGAATAATGCTGGAAAGAGGGGGAATATACAGAGACTTTTGTTCGATAACTGTTAAGTTATGCCTACGTATCCTCTCGTGCAATGAGGAAGTCAGAACACCGTAGTTCGACTCAAAGAGACTGAAAGATTAATTGACTTGTGAACTGCTTACTTGTCTATGCTCAAGTGTATGACCTATCTGGCTCAGGTGCAAACTGTCTTGCATTAGACGGAAGAAGCGAGTTCTCGTTTGTGAGTGAATAAGATGAGAAAAAAAATCCCGGAGGAGACGATTATTGTTTGTTTTTGGGTTCTCAATCTTTTATTGCTTTTTGAAGTTTGTCATAGGAAAATGAGCTTAAGACTAAACCAAGGGTTAGTAAACTCATCACATCCTCCCTCTGATTAGGGGTAATGAGAATACCTTAAGTGTGAAGTAAGCACCTCAAACTTAACCACCATGATGCAGGATTAAGATCATTAACCTACTTGGGATTATTTAGATGTTTTTGTTGTTTTTGTTTAGTGTTAAGTAATGAGATTAAGCCATAATCAGGGATTTAATGGACTCATTACACCATCCTAATAGAAGGATAATAGATGAGAACATTTAAGCTAAGGAAGGCTCCTCAACTTAATCCATGATTAGGGATTAACCTCATGACAAAACAAAGCCTTTATTAAAGTGGATTTTAGTTAATGATAATATGAAGAAATGATTTTTATGGTTTGCAAGACAACTTGAGGGGGACTTGTCCATTAACACTAGGGTTAGTCCTTCTTAACCAATTAAGGACGAATTAGAACCCTAATGCAAGGCCCAAGTTACAAGCTTGATGTCTTAGTGATTATTAGGTGGATTGATTAAAGGATTTAAACACATTAAGGGTTTAACACTTAGGATTAAAGTTATACACTCCATCCTAATAGAAGGATGCAGGCATAAGCTTAATCACAGAGCCTTAAAACCTTTAGGGTTTAGTCCTTGATTATGAGGTGAGAAGAGGAGACTCAAAGAAAACTCAAAGGGAAGAGTCTAAGGGGGACTAAACAATCCTAAAATGTTATCATTCTTGGAAATCCTAGGGTTTTTGAAGCTTGCAAGAGATCTTTCAAGAGAAAAGCCACCAGGAAAAGAAGCAAATGAAAGGAGGAGGAAACAGAGAGAAGCAAAACAACTTGCTTCACTTAAGAAGACAAGTTGCTTGAAGAAAGAAAGTGGGAAAGAGCATGAATGAGCAAGCTCACTCAAATACACAAGATAAAATGCAGCAATGATGCATAAAAGAGATGAGAAGAGATTGTGAGAAGTGAAGGCAAATTCACTTCTCAAACAACTTACCACCTGAAAAGTTAGCAAAAGAAATGAAATACAATACAAATGAGATGAAATGTCATGATGCAAGCCAAAGTCAGAAGCATAAACATGATGTTAATGATGCTAAGAGGAGATGCAAACACAAGGCAAGACATGATAATGATCATACAAGGATAGGGATGCAGATGAAGCATGCTTGAACCATGGAAACTCAAGAAAGTTTATGAAATGCAATAGACATATAACATGGCAAATGAAAGATGCAATGATCAAACATGATTCTAATATGTCCTAAGATGTATAATGAATCATGTGGATGCACAAAATGTCATGGCAAGTCATTGGATGCAAGCAAATGAAAAATGGATGCAAAGGAAGGCACAAATTAGGGTTTATGATCAACACACAAAGCAAAATTCAAAATCAGAAGCAAATGACATGATAAAAAATTGAAAATGCAATCAAAGGAACCCTAACCCTACACAAGTTCATTTCCCAAAGGAGGAGACCTAAATCTAAACCTAATGGAAGTTATGATTTTCTCAAGTTAATTAGGGTTTTAAGATGCCTTACAATGAAAAATGCAAAACAAATTGAAAATGAAAGATAAATTCAAACCAAATTTATCCTATAAACTACATGCCATGAAGGATGCAATGCAAGAAGAACCATCATCAAACTCTCAGTGGTTAGGAAGAATGGATTTTTTAAAGTTTGAACCAAAATATTGCCTTAAAATGAATTTAATTCCAATGAAAATGATCAAAAGGCATCAAGAACCAAAAAGAAATTTGTTTTGAGAGTTGGATAATGTTTCTAAATGTTTTTAAATGCAATATGAATTTTTTTGGTGATTTTTAAATACCTAAATGCATTTTTAATTAATTAATTTTCATTAACTAATTAAAAATAAACATTTAAATGATTTAAAAATAAATTTTAATGCAAAAAATGAAAATAAAAATGTTTTTGGGTTTTAAAAATTAATGAAATCTTTGACAAAAAATTTCAGAATTTTTAAATGTATTTTGCTATTTTAAATAATTCGTACAAATTAAATACAAAATAAATGAAATTAAAATTAAAATATGAGAAGTAATCTAAGGGAGGGGCCAGGATCCATTCTGGGTTTGTGGGTGTTGACTTGGCGCGCAATCCTACGGCCCAAGTTCAAACCAGGCTAATCTTTATTTAATAATTAATTAAACCTAGGTTAATTTAATAAATGACTGATTAGGGCTTAATGAGCCATCTGGGCCATCCACACGCGCGCGGGAAACAGGATCCTAAGGCTATTATTCAAAGTTTCTAATTAAACATGCTTAGCCCTAATTAACCTCAGGCGACCGGAGATAAGCTCCGGTCGTCTTCTCCGGTCATCTCCCTCACCTGAAACACCCAAAACACATCCCCAAGACTTCCAAAACTCCAGAATCAATCCCCTAACATTGGGTAACAAGAATCCAGGGCCAAAAACAATTTATCTTAACCACACAGTGAGAATCGAAGAAAATAAATTCTAGGGCAAAAGTTTCAGAGCATCACAACATGCTTGTTTCTGGCTCATTTTCAAAAATAAATACATCCCCATGATCAGGGCAACACATAGAACAATATTCTAACAAGAAATCAGAGTTCTGGAAAATTTGTTCATCATGTTACCTGAGATTGAGCTTTCGAATCCTGGGCTTTCTGACCTTCTGCCTTGTGCTTTTCCACTCTAGTGAACTCCTTGAAGCTTCTGGTAAGCTTGGAATGAGTTTATATGGAGGATTTTGAAGCTTCCAGTTCAGGGGTGGTGAGAATCGTATTTCTGTTTATGGTGGTTTTGGGCTGCTTTGATGGGTCAGGGATGATCAGTGGAGTGTTTTGAGATTGATGGTGGAAGAAATTTGGGGAATGGATGGCTGAGTTATGGGATTCGATAGAAAATGCAAGATGGAGGATTTTTGTGAACTCTAGCAATGCTGTGGATTCAGGCTGGCTTATTGTGTGTTTTTAGTCTCTTTTAGTCCACATATCAAGCTGTGATGGGGCAGAGAGTTGTTGGTGGCACAGCTTGATTGGTATGGCCCCTTTTGCAAAAAGTCAAGTCTAGGTGTACTATGAGGTATGGGCTGTTTTAGGGCTAGAACAAAAGCATGTATGTTGCAGCTTGAATCAAGGAAGACCATGGAAGTGAATTTGAGGCCAACTTGCAAGTGGATTAGGGTTTATGTGATGTTTTGCAATTTTGTGATCTTTTGGCCCTTTTGTGATTACTTGAAGCATAAGTCATGAAAATGGGAGGTTCTTTGGTGCAATCTGATTTTTAGGTCATGATTCATGTTTGTGTAATGCATAGAAATCAATTTGAAGTCACATGAAGGCTTGGCATGAGGTTTTGCAACTTTGCCTCTTTGGTACAAAACTTGAAATTATGTGATTTTGTCCAACTTTGACAAGCCATAACTTTTGATCCAAAATGAATTAGAATGAGTTCTTGTACTTTTTGAAAATGGGAGGATCCATTCTACAACTTTCATGACCAAAGTTCTCTCATTTGAGGCCTTTTTGAATCAAAAAGAGAAGGTTGAAAAACTTTCCCAAAATGGCAAGTTTTCATTATAAGTCACTTTCTCAAAAAGGCAACTTTGCAAATGGCTTGAAATTCTTCAATTTTGTGAACTTCTAACATCTTCTATGATCAAATAAAGATCATACACATTCAAAATGATGGAGAACAACCTTTGGTTGGGTCATTGGGGGCCTCAGATGCCCTGATTTTGCACTGACTTGCTCAAGAAGTCAACTCTTGATTAGATGCCTTCCCCATGGAATTTCTTCATGAAAATTGATATGCATGATCCTTATAACATATAGAGACCAATAGAAACAAGAATGACCAAAAATTTTGGAGTTATGGCCTCTGAAACCAAAACCCTAATTCTAGGTCATCTGTGCAATTAGACCTGGCTCTGCTTCCATGCCTTTCTCAGTTCTTGTGATTCTTTGACTTCCTTGACTTTGTGAGGATATAATATGATGCTTGAACACACTTGGACCCCTTTGAAGTGATTTAAGACCTTTGAAGTGGCTCAAATGGATCAGGGATGGCTCAGATCACAAACCCTAGATGCAGATGACTTTGAATCAATGCAGTGAAACAAAAATGCAATATGAGATGCTATGATTGAACTTATGCAAATGAAAAGAGTCACAAGCCATGGTGTGAATGGGTGAGGGAAAATTTGGGGTGTTTACAGCTGCCCCTATTCAAACATGAGTTAGCTGTGCAGGGTGTAAGCAATGGCTTAACAGGCAAACAAGATAACTTGTGGTTGAATACCGAAGACAGTCCAAAATTTGCACTCATAGAATGAAGAAGAAAAGGGATATAGATTGTAAAAGAAAATAAAGTATAATTACAAAGTGCGGGCGACCGAGGACGAACGTCGAGCAGAGGACGACTGCTGGGGGTAAGGCAATGACGGGGACGGCCGATATGCTGGGGAAAATGCGGGAAATAAAGCAATGACGGGGACGGCCGACAAGCTAGGGATGTGAGAGGTTATGATGGGGACGGCCATCAAGTAAAGCTATAAGACTCTCTGGGGTTTATAGGTAAATGAAATACATGATGAGGTACGGTCATCAAAGGTGAAGGACGATCACCTAGCAGGGGACGGCTGCTCTGTCGGGGATAAGATGAGGGACGGTCATCTAAGGTGAAGGACGATCACCTGGCAGGGTACGGCTGCCGAAAATATCGCAACATAGGACGAATGCCGGATAAAAAGGTCGACGATGGGGATGGCCATCGGATAAGCATGATGAAGGACGATCATCAAGAAGTGAAGGACGATCACCTAGCAGGGGACAACTGCTCTTGGGGTTTATCATGACATAGAACGAATGTCAGATAAAAAGATCAACGATGGGGACGACCATCGGATAAAATGATGAAGGACGATCATCAAGAGGTGAAGGACGATCACCTAGCAGGGGACGGCTGCTGAGAATATCACGACATAGGACGAATGTCGGATAGGAAGGGGTTCTAATGAATAGAGATCCCACTGGGGGGGTGATGAAGGACGATCATCAAGAAGGCGAAGGACGATCACCTGGCAGGGTACGGCTGCCGAAAGGTATCACGACACAGGACGAATGTCAGATAGAAGAGAAGTTTTGCTGGGGACTTCGCTAGGGAATAGTAAGCACGGACGAGTGTCTACATTCAAGAGATGAGAGGTATAAGTGTTTGACACTGTGTATAGATTAAAGATGCGGACGAGCATCCCTAAGACTACGATACGGACGAGTATTGATAGAAACAAATGCTGACACATGTTCAGAGATGATGATACGGACGAGTACCAACTAGTTAACAAAGAACACGGACGAGTGTTGATTCTGAGGGGACTCTCCTGGGGAATAATAGACACAGACGAGTGACTAATTTCTTAGAAAGAGGTAAAAGTATCTAACATTGTGTATGGATTAAAGATGTGGACGAGCATCCTTAAGACTATGATACGGACGAGTATCGGTAGAAACGAACACTTGACGCATGTTCAGAGATGATGATACAGACGAGTATCAACTGGTTAACAAAGAACACGGACGAGTGTCGACTCTGAGGGGATTTAAATGGTATATACAAGATACGGGCGGGTATCTGTATGAGTAAAGAGTATGAGTAACAAGTATGAGTAACAAGTATGAGTAACAAGTATGAGTAAGACACATACGAGTGTTTAACTTGCTAGGGAGAGCATGACACGGACGAGTGCCGGAAAGGTGTATTATAAACAAATATACGATTTACAAAGTGTTTAGGTATCTGTGTTGGGGAGGGTGACACGGACGGGCGTCAAGGAATTGTATACATGTGTATCTGTGAGTGCAAAGGGGACGCTTCGGCTTTCCACTGGGGATATGACACGGACGGGTATCAAGAAGGAGTGTGCATCTGTATTTGTAAGGGAAATTTTTTGGCTCTCCGGTGGAGAAATGGGAAATATTCTGTATATTGTTGATGGACTGTCAGAATTTACAAATGTTCAGTTCGACACATGGATTGTGGTTATGCAATATGTTTGATTTTTTCCGTAATGCTCCGTTTTAGACGGAATGCTACGCTCTGTGGGGAAAATATGATGCGAATGCTATGATTATGCAAAGATACCGATCTGGGATTCGGATCCTGTTGCTGAGGAGATCTCTGGATGATCTGCTTTGAAGTGGATGTCCCAGCTGGGGACGAGATCATTGGTAGATCTGACATATATGACTCTGGTTGGGGAGCTAGATCACTGATAGACCTATCTCGGTAATGAGGGACCCAGCTGGGGCTTGCAGAAGCTTTCTCTGTCTTTTGTGAAATCTTCAGGCGCCGCTCCTCTGGATAGAGGCCGAAACTCTGTGGGGAGATGGTTCCCTGTTTAGCACTTGGCCGGGGAAGAAGAAAGATCACTGAAAGATCTTCCTAGAGATTTTTGTAGGGATCCTGCTGAGGATGATACTTGACAACTCAGCTGGGGATGTGAACACCTTCTGGTGTTGCTCTTTGAAGGGAATGTCGGAGAAGTGATGTCCGGCAGCTCAGCTGGGGATAAAGCATCTCCGGTTTTGCACTTGTATGAGAAGGAATGATGGATGGTAATTCAGCTGGGGATGAAGCACCTCCGGTGCTTAGATGTGCCGAGTAAGTAATGATTTGGCAGCTTGCTGGGGAGAAGCTTTCATGCCCCATGTTGCGCTTTGAATACCTGCAATCCTGTCATAACAAAGAAACGTACAAGTATCCCAAAGTATCCCTTACTGGATCCCATCATAGGAGTTTAGACACTCCCGGGAGTAAGTATATTTCCTGTAAGCACGTATTTTTTAGAAAAGACGCATCTATGTTTATGCAATCAATATATCAAGGACGTCGGACATTTTGCAAATGAAAATAAAATGTACGAGACAAAATATAACTGAAAATCTGATTTTATTAATTTGCGTGCCCTGAATCGGCAAGATACAGTCAAAGAAACGGATCCCCTAAAATGAGGAGATTGTTACGAAAATTGAGAAACAAAAAGGTGCTGGCAATGTTGGTGACGCTTCAAGGAGCTTCCCTTTTGTTATGACTTGTATGACATTGACGTTATTCTCATCTTGCTTTTGAAGAAAGCTGGTTCTGACCGATTCTTTAACCCTTAGAAACTTGCCATGTTGTAAGTGATGAAGATGAATTCAGAATGCAGTTGTTCGCTTATTCCCTTATTTTACGTGGATCGCCCTTTCAGGTTTTCAATCCACCAGGATACCCATTTTTGCCTGAGTTGTCCAATGTGGCTTTTCAACTCAGCGGGTGTACATTTTTTTGTTTTTCCCTTACTTTTGCCCAAGTCTGTTATTATGTTTTTGACTTGCCGGGATGCCCTATTTTTGCCTGGACTTACATTCTGTTTTTATGTCCAGCGGGTCATTTTATGCGAAGTATTTTTTAACTGCATCTGAATTCACAGGGGATAGGAAGTCTTCACCATCCATAGTACTGAGCATCAGTGCTCCACCAGAGAAAACTTTCTTCACTACAAATGGCCCTTCATAGTTCGGAGTCCACTTGCCCCTGTGGTCTGTATGAGGAGGGAGGAGTCTTTTCAGCACAAGATCTCCTACTTGGTACTCTCGGAGCCTGACTTTCTGATCGAAGGCTTTCTTCATTCTCTTCTGATATAACTGCCCATGACAGATTGCAGCCAATCTCTTCTCTTCAATCAGATTCAGTTGTTCGTATCGGGACCGGACCCATTCTGCTTCATTCAACTTAACATCCATCAGTACTCGCAGAGAGGGTAATTCAACTTCAACAGGTAGGACTGCCTCCATATCATACACAAGCTGATACGGTGTTGCCCCATTGGACGTTCTGATTGACGTTCGGTACCCATGTAAGGAAAATGGTAGCATTTCATGCCAGTCTTTATGAGTAACCACCATCTTTTGCACAATCTTCTTGATATTCTTGTTAGCCGCCTCAACAGCGCCGTTCATCTTTGGCCTGTAGGGAGAAGAATTGTGGTGTAGGATCTTGAAGTCCCGGCATAGTTCTGCCATCATTTTGTTGTTCAGATTTGAACCATTATCAGTAATGATTCGCTCGGGCACTCCATACCGACAAATGATGTCTCTCTTCAGAAATCGGGCTACCACTTGCCTTGTAACATTTGCATAAGACGCTGCTTCGACCCACTTGGTAAAATAGTCAATGGCAACCAGGATGAATCTGTGGCCATTCGAAGCGGTCGGTTCAATCTTGCCAATCATATCAATGCCCCACATAGCAAAGGGCCAGGGTGAAGACATCACATTCAGAGGATTGGGAGGCACATGCACCTTATCCGCATAAATCTGACATTTATGGCATTTTCTGGCATAAGCACAACAGTCTGCATCCATTGTGATCCAGTAATAACCTGATCTTAGCAACTTTTTAGCCATCGCATGCCCTCCATCATGGGTACCAAAGGATCCTTCGTGCACTTCGTGCATCAACAAGTCTGCTTCTGTTCTATCAACGCATCTGAGAAGTACCATATCAAAGTTTCTCTTGTACAGGGAACCATCAGCATTCAGGAAGAAACTACCAGCTAGCCTTCTTAATGTCTTCTTATCATTGGAAGATGCCCCAGGTGGGTATGTTTGATCCTCCAAGAAGCACTTAATGTCATGGAACCAAGGCTTATCATCTTTGACAACATCTGCTGCAAATACATATGCTGGTCTGTCGAGTCTGGACACTGAAATTCGAGGCACAAAATTGGCAGTTTGAACTTTGATCATGGATGAAATGGTAGCCAGAGCATCTGCAAACTGATTTTCATCTCGAGGGATATACTCAAGCTTGACCGTTGTGAAGAAAGTCAATAACCTTCTCGTATAATCCCGGTAAGGTATCAGATGGTCTTGGTGCGTGTACCATTTGCCGTTGGTTTGATTAATTCCCAGAGCTGAATCTCCGAACACAGTCAAAGTCTTGATTCTGAGGTCAATGGCTTCCTCAAGACCCATAATACAAGCTTCGTATTCAGCTTCGTTGTTAGTGCAGTTGAAGGTGAGTTTTTCTGAGAAAGGCATGTGAACTCCCTTAGGTGTAATGAGTACTGCACCAACACCACGACCATTCATGTTAACAGCCCCATCAAACATCATAGTCCATTCTTCTTCTGGGTCAGGCCCTTCGGTGTGAACAGGCTCTTCATGATCTTTTTCTTTTATGAACATGATGTCCTCATCAGGGAAGTCAAATCTCATAGGCTGGTAATCATCAATGGGTTGCTCAGCGAGATATTCAGACAATACACTGCCCTTGATGGCTTTCTGAGATGTGTACTGAATATCATATTCCGTGAGAATCATTTGCCATCTTGCAACCCGTCTGGTAAGTGATGGCTTCTCAAAAATGTACTTAACTGGATCCATCTTTGAGATCAATAAAGTAGTGTGGGTCAACATATACTGCCTTAGTCGGCGAGCAGCCCACGCTAAAGCACAACAAGTTTTCTCGAGCAGTGAATAACATTGTTCACAGTCGGTAAACTTTTTGCTTAGGTAGTATATTGTATACTCTTTTCGACCAGACTCGTCATGCTGGCCCAGCACACACCCCATTGACTCTTCTAATACTGTCAAGTACATGATTAGAGGTTTTCCTTCAACTGGAGGCATAAGGATCGGAGGCTCTTGTAAGTACTCCTTGATTTTGTCAAAAGCCCTCTGGCAGTCTTCGTTCCACCTGACCGTTTGTTCTTTTCTTAACAACTTGAATAAAGGATCGCAGGTTGCTGTAAGGTGAGATATGAACCGTGAAATGTAGTTCAATTTACCTAAGAACCCCCGAACTTCTTTCTCAGTCTTCGGTGCAGGCATTTCTTGAATGGCTTTGACTTTGTCAGGGTCAACTTCAATCCTTTTTTCACTTACGATAAATCCCAGCAGCTTACCGGATCGCACCCCGAATGTGCACTTGTTGGGGTTTAGCTTCAGTTGGTACTTCCTCAGACGCTTGAATAACTTCAACAGATTCACCAGGTGGTCTTCTTCTGTAAGGGACTTGGCAATCATGTCATCCACATAACATTCAATTTCTTTATGGATCATGTCATGGAATAATGTTACCATAGCCCGTTGATAAGTGGCACCAGCATTCTTCAGTCCAAATGGCATCACCTTATAACAAAACGTGCCCCAGGGTGTGATGAAAGTTGTCTTCTCCATGTCTTCAGGTGACATCTTGATCTGATTATATCCTGAAAATCCGTCCATGAAGGAGAACACCGAGAACTGAGCCGTATTATCAACCAATACATCAATGTGAGGTAATGGGAAGTCATCTTTCGGGCTGGCTCTGTTCAGGTCCCGATAATCTACACACATTCTCACCTTGCCATCCTTCTTAGGCACAGGTACAATATTAGCAACCCACGGCGGATAACTAGTCACAGCAAGGAAACCAGCGTCCCATTGTTTTTGTACCTCTTCTTTAATCTTCATTGCCATATCTGGGCGGGTACGGCGCAGTTTCTGTTTTACTGGTGGACAATCTTCTTTCAAAGGCAGCTTGTGCATGACAATATCGGTGTCCAACCCTGGCATATCCTGATAAGACCAAGCAAAGACATCCACATACTCTTGAAGCATATCGATCAGTTGTTTTTTCACTGAATCTTGTAGGCAGGCCCCGATTTTAACTTCTTTCACATCTTCTTTCGTACCAAGATTAACCGTTTCGACCTCCTCCTGATGAGGAGTGATAACCTTCTCCTCTTGCCTTAACAACCTGGCTAGCTCTTCCGGTAGCTCATAATCTTCTTCAACCCCTTCATCGGCTTGATTGATTGGATTGTCAAAGTCATACGAGGTCATAGCAGTGTTGTTGTCGGTGCAGTCTGAAAGGCACTCTCTACAAGGGTTTAGACTGGTTTATTTTAGTGATCAATTTTAATCTTGTTTAGAAAAAGTGAAATGAAGTTATCATTTTGGAAAACATTGCCATTTTTATTTTTGTACTAAAAGAAAAATGAAAAACAGTGAGCGGAAAAGGAAAAGACTCATTTGCAAAAGATGTCTGATATTCATTGATTAATCCATTTGCACAAAATTACAAGATGGCCCGATTACAAAATGAGTCTTGACATCTTGGGCAAGATGCAAGACTTGATGCATGCTTAAAAATACAGGAAATAATAATTACTCTGCAGGAGTAACCCTTATAATTTCCTGGGAAGACCAGTTAAGGACTTAGCTCCCCGGGATCCTTGGACGTATCCAACTCTCCAGGTTGCGGTCGCTTTCCTCCTTGTCTTCCAAGTTGTTCACAGCATCCGGGGTGAGCATTCCCCCGCTGACAAAATTGGGCTTCTTGGCAGCCTCTGATTGATCTTGTTGAGTTGGTCTGTAACCCAACCCAAATCTGTCCTCCTTCTTTTCCACGGGCAACAACTTGCCCCAGCCTTGGGCAGTACCCTCTTCAACAACCTTCCGGGCTTGCTGATATGACGTTATGGAGGTTCCCAGTACAGCAGATGCTTCATTTATGTTCAGGGCCTCAAACCCCTGGCTCATAGTTTCATGGATTTCTCCATCCATTTCAATGTACTTATACGTAGCCAGATGGCTAACAAAGATGTCTTCTTCCCCACAGATAGTGATGATCTGGCCTTCCCACTCGAATTTCAGCTTCTGGTGAAGGGTAGACGTAACAGCGCCAGCGGCATGGATCCAGGGTCTACCCAACAAACAACTGTAGGCCGGCTGAATGTCCATCACATAGAAGGTAATTTTGAAGGTTTGCGGGCCAATCATCACAGGAAAATCAATCTCTCCAAGCACTGATCTTTTAGAGCCGTCGAATGCTCTCACCACCAAATTACTTGGACGCAGTGCCAAGCCATCATACTCCAGCTTCACCAAGGCTTTCTTTGGTATAACATTGAGCGAAGACCCAGTGTCTACCAGTACATGAGATAGAATAGCACCCTTGCATTCCAAGGTGATATGCAAAGCCTTATTGTGGTTACGTCCCTCTGTTGTTAAGTCAGCATTGGTGAAGCCCAGTCCATGACTGGTGTTGACATTTGCCACCACAGTTTCTAGCTGATTAACGGTAATCTCCTCTGGCACGTATGTTGCGTGCAAGACTTTCAATAATGCATTCCTATGAGCTTCAGAACACATCAACAAGGATAATATGGAGATCTTTGAGGGAGTTTGGTGAAGCTGATCCACCACCTTGTAATCACTTCTCTTTATTATTCTCATGAACTCGTCTACATCTTGTTCAAAAGATGTCTTCTGAGCTTCTTTAACAATTGGCTCTTCAGATATCACGCTCTTTCCTTTTGCTTTGGCAGCAGCTTCTGCTTCAGCATTAGGTCTTTGTACTTGTGAGGCAAAAAGGCGTCCGCTTCTGGTGAAGCCTCCGCCTCCCCCAACATTATCAATTTGTGGAGGAGAGGTTGAAGAATCCAAAGTGATTTTCTCCCCGTTGCAGTAGAGATCAGAGCCATAATGCCAAGGTATGACATTACTGCTTTCATAAGGAACTGGTCCAGGTGCCGTAATGGTAACTGGACTGACTGCTGCAGAGGAGGGTACTGTAATGGTGTGCGGATCGTAGTAAATTGTGACCGGTGATCTGGCAGGAGGTGCCACTGTTTGTTGTTGAAAATTGTCGTTTGGGGGAACATTTGATGGATCATAGTAGATGGTGACTGCTGAGACATCTTCATTAACTTTTGTTGGCGTTGTAGAAGATTCTGTTGATAAAATGGGTGCTGATGTTGTAGAAGAAATGGTTGTTGACATTTGGTTTGTTGAAGTGATGGATGAAGCCATTGTTGATGATATTGATGAATCGGTTGGAATGATTGTTGCTGCTATTGTAGAATAATCAGGAATTGTTGTCAAAGGAATTGCTGGATTTGTAGGCGCCGTTGTTGAGATCTGAAGGATACCATCCTTGATAAGACTATCTATGCTGCTTCTCAAATTATCACACCCGTTGACTGCAATGTTGCAATACCCACAACCGAGCTCACACCCGGGGAACACCTGGCACTCTAGAAGCTGAGCTTTAATTTCGACCAGAGGTGTTCGAATTTGTGAAACACTGGTGATCAGAGTAGTTGGTTTGTCTTCTTCGATGGCATTAATCCTCGGCCCACCATGATTAGGCATAGGATTTCTGTTGACATTTGGAGGGGGTGCGAAGTTGAGGGCTTTAGAATCCACCAGATCTTGAACTTTCATTTGCAAAGCCCTGCATTTCTCCGTATTGTGGCCAGGTGCATTGGAATGGAAAGCACACCTGGCGTTGACATCGTAATTCTTCGGGAGATTAGAGGGATCTGGTGGCGCCAATGTCCTTAACTCAACCAGGTTAAGTTTCAGGAGTTGTGGCAATAAGGCAGCATAAGGCATAGGAATAGGGTCAATCACCCTGTTTGCCTGTGATGGTCTTTGCTGAAAGGGTCTTTGTTGTTGATTGCTGTTATTGTTGTTGTAGGTTCTCTGTGGCGGATATTGAACTTGCTGTTGATAATGTGGTTGTTGTAGTTGTTGATATGCTGGTTGCTGAGGAATTGGAGCTGGAATAGTGACAGCTGCTACTACTCTGTGGACATACTGAGGTCTGCCCCTGCTGGCATGGATGGCATTTGTCTCACCGGTCCTTCGAGGTCCCACAAAAGGCTTCCTGGGATTACTGGACGAACTTGCACCATTATCAGAAATTTTGCCCATTTTTAGCAAACTTTCAATTCTTTCACCAGCTATGACAACATCAGCAAAGCTGGTGGAAGAAAAGGCGGCCAGTCTATCAATATGTGTTCCTTGCAAAGTATTCATGAACATGTCGGCCATTTCTCTTTCCGACATGGGTGGCTGGACAGCAGCAGCAAGCTGTCTCCACCTCTGGGCATATTCCCTGAAGCTTTCCCTGGAGGATTGAGACATTCCCATCAGGAGGGTCCTGTTAGGAGCCATGTCCAGATTGTATTGGTATTGTCTGATGAAGGCTTCAGCTAGGTCCTTCCAGCATCTGATAGTAGCTCTGGTCAAGTGGGAATACCACTCTCTTGAGGCCCCAGTCAAACTGTCTTCAAAATAGAACATCCACAGTTTTTCATCCATGGTATATGCTTTAAGTCTCCCCAGAAAAGACTGCAGGTGAGTTCGTGGACAAGAGGTTCCATTGTATTTCTCGAAGCACGGGGGTTTGAACTTGTGGGGAATTCTTACCCCATCCACTAACCCCATATCCATTACATCTAAACCCAAGGAGTTTTGAGACTCCAGAGATCTCAACTTCTCAGCAATTTCATCAAACCTCCTATCATAGACCTCATCCCCAGCTCCCATGACAGTGAATTGCTCCTCTTGGGGGTCTTCTTGTAAGATCCTTCCCCCAGTAGTATTCCATTGCACATTACCCGGGATGTTGACTTCCGGATGTAGGTGAGGCCCAAATACTGGTGGATTAACATGAGGCTGACCCCTTTCATTGTTACTTGTTCCTCCAGTCCCCAGATGGGGTTCTTTGGGAGTTTGTCTTTCTACCAATGCCCTCAACCTTTCTTGACTTTGGGCCAAGCCAGTCATTACTTCCATGAATTGAGTCATTTGGTTTCTCATCTCCAGCCTTTCATTAGCCATCTGAGTTCTGACCTCTGTCAGGTCTTGCTGTACTTGCTCCATTAGAATACCCGGAAGGTTGTTGCGAGTAGGATACCGGTGTGCACGGTTGACAGGGAACACTCTTCTGCAAGCAATATTTCCTGAACCACAACAGAGTTAGAAACAAACAAAATAATAACAAAAACCTACAAAACAAAACAAAAGTTAGCATGCAATGCAGTATGCTTATTTATTTTCCAAGGTATCCGGCTTGGTTCTTGGTTTTGACCTTTCCACACCTCGAGGAAGATGCTTTGATGTTGCTCGAGAAAAGAAACCCAATGAAAACAAACTAACAAATATATTACAAATGGTGAATCATACATAGTTTGTTTTTTACAACACATGCCCCTGAAGGATCAAAATACAACACAAAAGAAAAGTACATCAAATGAAAACAACAACAAACAAAAAGTCAGACATCTAGTCCAAACCTCATCCTCCTTAACCTCCTTCAGAAGTGCTTGAGTCACTGGACCAGCTGGATACTCTGTAATGGTCCTTATGAGGAGGTTCCTAGTGGCAATGGCAGTGGTCAGCTTCTTGTGCCTGTCCTGATCCTTTGACCTTTTCAAACCAGCCCTAAGCTTTAACTCTGAAATCTCCTTCTGGGTTGCCAGCAAAGCTTCCTATTGTTTCTTTTCATTGGCCTCTAACTGTTCAATCCTGGCTTGAGTCCTCTTATCTTCTTGTGTCCAGGCTTCAGTGATCCTGACCCACCTAGCCTGACTTTCTTGTAGATAGAGTTCAGTCCTAGCCTTCTGAAGCTTGGCCTCCTTACAGGCATTCTTCAATATTTGCTCCCCAGCTCTTGATTTCTTGATGTAGTCTTCCGTTTTCTCAATCTTAGCCAGATGCTCCACCCTAAGCTTCTCCAACCTCTCAATGTCCAGACAACCATCACTCCTCTCCCAGAGGGTCTTCTTCAGAGCTTGAGACAGGTTCTCATTCCTTTCCTTCAGTTTCTCAAATTCCTCCAGGCTGACAGTTGCTGCTGGTTGTACTGTGGAGGGTCCAGGTGTGTCCTCAATGGTGAAAGGCATTCCAGTGATCTGAGCTCTAGCATGGGACCATTCATAGTACTGGGCTGAAGCAACATTATTACACTTCCCAAGAATAGCCACCCCCTTTGTCTGGATGTTGTCCCAAGCCCAGGATGCTTGTCTGACAACAGCTAGATTAGGCTTTATTTCACAATACAGGGTCTCAGCTAAATCTTGCACTCTAGGAGGGTGGACCAAAGCATGGCCCAGTTGTCTCTTAAACAGCAAAGGATTGTAGTTGATGAAACCCTTTACTCCTACCAGAGGTACATTTGGGTATTGCCCACAGCTAGTGATAATGTCTTTGCCCTTGGTGCTCTGGGTGCACCATCTAATGTCATCTGAAGTCAAAGCTATAAGTCTCTTAGCCCAATTCTTCTGTTGGTGAGGATTCAGGAAGGCATCTGTCTTAGGTAAGTGTTTGAGCAGCCAAGTGTGAAACAAAGGAGCACAGCACCTCACCAACTTCCCTCTCTGTTTCTCATTCCTCTGATGAATGGAATAATAGAAATCTCCCAGCAATGTAGGTACTGGGTTCCTCAGAAGGAAAAGATGAATGGCATTCTTGCTGATAAATTTGGGCTCATCTGCAAACAATATAACCCCATATATGCTGAGGGCTAACAATGCACAGAATGCCCTCCATTCTCCCAAAGAGGCCTTCAGGATGGCCTGAGAAATCAAGAAATCCAAGTGCAAACCAGGGACCCCAGCTTTTGTTGTCATGTTTTGCTCAATCAAAGCAGGCTCTAGGTACAGTGCTTTTGCTACTTCTCCATTGCTGGGAGCTGACATCTCTGGGTTGAAGGGGACACCACCCTTGACAGGTACTCCAATCAATGATGAAAACTCCTCCATCAGAGGTCCTAGCTGAAAGTCTGGGAATGTGAAGCATCTCAAAGGAGGGTCATAAAACTGTAGGCAGGTGTGGATCATGCTCCTCTGAGAAGGGTCTAGGTCCATAACCATATCAAGGATACCTCCATAATTCTCTCTGAATAATAGGATGTGGTCAGGGGTGATAAGTGATTGGACCTGCTTGATACCAGTCAACACAGGCTCAAAGAAATGGTAAGATATGTTACTCTTCCTGGGTGTAGCCATGACTGCTGATGAAGAGCTGAAAACAAGTGTTGATGAAGATTAAGACTAGTACTGGAGATGAGCCACTGATAGGCTAGTGCTGGTGATGAAGGTAACTGAAGCAGACAACTGATGAAGATAGCTGAAGCAGATAACTGATGAAACAGAGGTCTATGCAGATGAAGGGGTCAAAACCAAGCCAGATAAAATGTGGATACCCTGAAAAACAAATAAACAAATGTTAAATGATGCAATGATGATGTATGCAAATGATATGCAAGGGTTTGTGATCAAGCTGGATCTGATTATCTGTCTTGATATATAAGGCCCATGTATGTTCAGGAAATCCAGATGGAGGTTCAGAAATCCAGTAACCAAGGTAGGGGACTCAAATAAAGAGTCACATGTCCAGGGTTAAATCACAAGAACTGTCCAAAGTGAGGTACTCTTAATCAAACAAGTAACAAGGTATGATGTGGCCAATGGTACCTGCAAACCTGCAAACAGCCCAACCCCCTCACAGGTGGTGTTCTAAAACAAGGATCCTCAGACTTGGATCAGTTATGAGAAGTGTAAACACTTCTAACCCGGAGGTACAGTGTTTACAATAACCATAAAAGATCTTCCTCTAATTCACCTCAGTTTCTGAAGGTCATAATAAAGGTCATCCAGACTTAGCAGGCTTCCCAGATAGCCCTAGCACTACAGGAAATCTGTAGCACAGAGTTCTCAAGAAGAAACCCACATCTGAACCGTGTTTCATATTCCCGCACCAGACCGAAATGGAATGGGAAAGAATCATGAACCACTCTAGCCTAGGTGTCACTCAGGTCCCAGGTATAGGACCTCAAACTCTCAATGGAAACCCACCACCCAAGACAGAAAAACAGATCCAGCAATGATAATGACAGTATGAAATATGAAAAACTGTAAAGAAAGAAATAAATAAAGCTGTACATAAAGCAATAAATAAAGCAGCTATATGAACACAATTAGCACATAACACTCCCGTAAACACAAATCAAACAAGCGCTAGGAGGAACCCACAAACAGAACCAGAAGCCCTGGTTACAGTATAAGGGTCCCCAGCAGAGTCGCCAAGTTGTCGCTCCCACCAAAATGACACCGGGTCAGAAGGGGTACAGACGCGAACGGTCGGCGAAAAGGAGGAGAGAACACACAAGGGTGAACTCAGAAGACAAGAGTCGCCAGCTAAGCATTTTTATCCCGGAGGAAACGTAATGCTGCATAGACCTAGAAAGATATGGATAAGACGGTTGCGAACCAGAGAGACTGAGAAAGGGGGTTGGTTACAACCTGGGAAGGTATTAGCACCCAGATTGTCCGTCGTACTCGACGGGATCCACTCTTAAAAGATTTGTGTTTTAAAGGGGTAGTGTCAGTGCAATCTGTGTATCAAAGCTGGAAAGAATGCAAGTGTCAGTGTAAAAGAAATGTGAAGTGTATAAGAGAAGTGTCAGTGTAAGAACAGGAGTATAATGCTCAAGACTATGAGGCTTAAAGAATAATGCTGGAAAGAGGGGGAATATACAGAGACTTTTGTTCGATAACTGTTAAGTTATGCCTACGTATCCTCTCGTGCAATGAGGAAGTCAGAACACCGTAGTTCGACTCAAAGAGACTGAAAGATTAATTAACTTGTGAACTGCTTACTTGTCTATGCTCAAGTGTATGACCTGTCTGGCTCAGGTGCAAACTGTCTTGCATTAGACGGAAGAAGCGAGTTCTCGTTTGTGAGTGAATAAGATGAGAAAAGAATCCCGGAGGAGACGATTATTGTTTGTTTTTGGGTTCTCAATCTTTTATTGCTTTTTGAAGTTTGTCATAGGAAAATGAGCTTAAGACTAAACCAAGGGTTAGTAAACTCATCACATCCTCCCTCTGATTAGGGGTAATGAGAATACCTTAAGTGTGAAGTAAGCACCTCACACTTAACCACCATGATGCAGGATTAAGATCATTAACCTACTTGGGATTATTTAGATGTTTTTGTTGTTTTTGTTTAGTGTTAAGTAATGAGATTAAGCCATAATCAGGGATTTAATGGACTCATTACACCATCCTAATAGAAGGATAATAGATGAGAACATTTAAGCTAAGGAAGGCTCCTCAACTTAATCCATGATTAGGGATTAACCTCATGACAAAACAAAGCCTTTATTAAAGTGGATTTTAGTTAATGATAAGATGAAGAAATGATTTTTATGGTTTGCAAGACAACTTGAGGGGGACTTGTCCATTAACACTAGGGTTAGTCCTTCTTAACCAATTAAGGAAGAATTAGAACCCTAATGCAAGGCCCAAGTTACAAGCTTGATGTCTTAGTGATTATTAGGTGGATTGATTAAAGGATTTAAACACATTAAGGGTTTAACACTTAGGATTAAAGTTATACACTCCATCCTAATAGAAGGATGCAGGCATAAGCTTAATCACAGAGCCTTAAAACCTTTAGGGTTTAGTCCTTGATTATGAGGTGAGAAGAGGAGACTCAAAGAAAACTCAAAGGGAAGAGTCTAAGGGGGACTAAACAATCCTAAAATGTTATCATGCTTGGAAATCCTAGGGTTTATGAAGCTTGCAAGAGATCTTTCAAGAGAAAAGCCACCAGGAAAAGAAGCAAATGAAAGGAGGAGGAAACAGAGAGAAGCAAAACAACTTGCTTCACTTAAGAAGACAAGTTGCTTGAAGAAAGAAAGTGGGAAAGAGCATGAATGAGCAAGCTCACTCAAATACACAAGATAAAATGCAGCAATGATGCATAAAAGAGATGAGAAGAGATTGTGAGAAGTGAAGGCAAATTCACTTCTCAAACAACTTACCACCTGAAAAGTTAGCAAAAGAAATGAAATACAATACAAATGAGATGAAATGTCATGATGCAAGCCAAAGTCAGAAGCATAAACATGATGTTAATGATGCTAAGAGGAGATGCAAACACAAGGCAAGACATGATAATGATCATACAAGGATAGGGATGCAGATGAAGCATGCTTGAACCATGGAAACTCAAGAAAGTTTATGAAATGCAATAGACATATAACATGGAAAATTAAAGATGCAATGATCAAACATGATTCTAATATGTCCTAAGATGTATAATGAATCATGTGGATGCACAAAATGTCATGGCAAGTCATTGGATGCAAGCAAATGAAAAATGGATGCAAAGGAAGGCACAAATTAGGGTTTATGATCAACACACAAAGCAAAATTCAAAATCAGAAGCAAATGACATGATAAAAAATTGAAAATGCAATCAAAGGAACCCTAACCCTACACAAGTTCATTTCCCAAAGGAGGAGACCTAAATCTAAACCTAATGGAAGTTATGATTTTCTCAAGTTAATTAGGGTTTTAAGATACCTTACAATGAAAAATGCAAAACAAATTGAAAATGAAAGATAAATTCAAACCAAATTTATCCTATAAACTACATGCCATGAAGGATGCAATGCAAGAAGAACCATCATCAAACTCTCAATGGTTAGGAAGAATGGATTTTTTAAAGTTTGAACCAAAATATTGCCTTAAAATGAATTTAATTCCAATGAAAATGATCAAAAGGCATCAAGAACCAAAAAGAAATTTGTTTTGAGAGTTGGATAATGTTTCTAAATGTTTTTAAATGCAATATGAATTTTTTGGTGATTTTTAAATACCTAAATGCATTTTTAATTAATTAATTTTCATTAACTAATTAAAAATAAACATTTAAATGATTTAAAAATAAATTTTAATGCAAAAAATGAAAATAAAAATGTTTTTGGGTTTTAAAAATTAATGAAATCTTTGACAAAAAATTTCAGAATTTTTAAATGTATTTTGCTATTTTAAATAATTCGTACAAATTAAATACAAAATAAATGAAATTAAAATTAAAATATGAGAAGTAATCTAAGGGAGGGGCCAGGATCCATTCTGGGTTTGTGGGTGTTGACTTGGCGCGCAATCCTACGGCCCAAGTTCAAACCAGGCTAATCTTTATTTAATAATTAATTAAACCTAGGTTAATTTAATAAATGACTGATTAGGGCTTAATGAGCCATCTGGGCCATCCACACGCGCGCGGGAAACAGGATCCTAAGGCTATTATTCAAAGTTGCTAATTAAACATGCTTAGCCCTAATTAACCTCAGGCGACCGGAGATAAGCTCCGGTCGTCTTCTCCGGTCATCTCCCTCACCTGAAACACCCAAAACACATCCCCAAGACTTCCAAAACTCCAGAATCAATCCCCTAACATTGGGTAACAAGAATCCAGGGCCAAAAACAATTTATCTTAACCACACAGTGAGAATCGAAGAAAATAAATTCTAGGGCAAAAGTTTCAGAGCATCACAACATGCTTGTTTCTGGCTCATTTTCAAAAATAAATACATCCCCATGATCAGGGCAACACATAGAACAATATTCTAACAAGAAATCAGAGTTCTGGAAAATTTGTTCATCATGTTACCTGAGATTGAGCTTTCGAATCCTGGGCTTTCTGACCTTCTGCCTTGTGCTTTTCCACTCTAGTGAACTCCTTGAAGCTTCTGGTAAGCTTGGAATGAGTTTATATGGAGGATTTTGAAGCTTCCAGTTCAGGGGTGGTGAGAATCGTATTTCTGTTTATGGTGGTTTTGGGCTGCTTTGATGGGTCAGGGATGATCAGTGGAGTGTTTTGAGATGGATGGTGGAAGAAATTTGGGGAATGGATGGCTGAGTTATGGGATTCGATAGAAAATGCAAGATGGAGGATTTTTGTGAACTCTAGCAATGCTGTGGATTCAGGCTGGCTTGTTGTGTGTTTTTAGTCTCTTTTAGTCCACATATCAAGCTGTGATAGGGCAGAGAGTTGTTGGTGGCACAGCTTGATTGGTATGGCCCCTTTTGCAAAAAGTCAAGTCTAGGTGTACTATGAGGTATGGGCTGTTTTAGGGCTAGAACAAAAGCATGTCTGTTGCAGCTTGAATCAAGGCAGACCATGGAAGTGAATTTGAGGCCAACTTGCAAGTGGATTAGGGTTTATGTGATGTTTTGCAATTTTGTGATCTTTTGGCCCTTTTGTGATTACTTGAAGCATAAGTCATGAAAATGGGAGGTTCTTTGGTGCAATCTGATTTTTAGGTCATGATTCATGTTTGTGTAATGCATAGAAATCAATTTGAAGTCACATGAAGGCTTGGCATGAGGTTTTGCAACTTTGCCTCTTTGGTACAAAACTTGAAATTATGTGATTTTGTCCAACTTTGACAAGCCATAACTTTTGATCCAAAATGAATTAGAATGAGTTCTTGTACTTTTTGAAAATGGGAGGATCCATTCTACAACTTTCATGACCAAAGTTCTCTCATTTGAGGCCTTTTTGAATCAAAAAGAGAAGGTTGAAAAACTTTCCCAAAATGGCAAGTTTTCATTATAAGTCACTTTCTCAAAAAGGCAACTTTGCAAATGGCTTGAAATTCTTCAATTTTGTGAACTTCTAACATCTTCTATGATCAAATAAAGATCATACACATTCAAAATGATGGAGAACAACCTTTGGTTGGGTCATTGGGGGCCTCAGATGCCCTGATTTTGCACTGACTTGCTCAAGAAGTCAACTCTTGATTAGATGCCTTCCCCATGGAATTTCTTCATGAAAATTGATATGCATGATCCTTATAACATATAGAGACCAATAGAAACAAGAATGACCAAAATTTTTGGAGTTATGGCCTCTGAAACCAAAACCCTAATTCTAGGTCATCTGTGCAATTAGACCTGGCTCTGCTTCCATGCCTTTCTCAGTTCTTGTGATTCTTTGACTTCCTTGACTTTGTGAGGATATAATATGATGCTTGAACACACTTGGACCCCTTTGAAGTGATTGAATACCTTTGAAGTGGCTCAAATGGCTCAGGGATGGCTCAGATCACAAACCCTAGATGCAGATGACTTTGAATCAATGCAGTGAAACAAAAATGCAATATGAGATGCTATGATTGAACTTATGCAAATGAAAAGAGTCACAAGCCATGGTGTGAATGGGTGAGGGCAAATTTGGGGTGTTTACAGTTAACCTTCAGAAAATTAAGTAGTTTCTTGAATTTGCAGCCTAATAATAAAGTCTCTAAGCAACTGAAGAACTCCATTAATGGGATAACTAACTTCTAACTGAATTAGAAAACAAAAATAGAGTAGCTATCTAACTTCTAACTGAAATAACTAACTTCTAACTGAATTAGAAAACAGAAATAAAGTAGCTATCTAGTGGTGTAATTCATATGGTGCACCCTTATGTATCTTCTTCTTGATGTTCATTGTATTCTACTGCTGTTACCCCCTCACAAGCTTGAGGTTGATATAAGTCAATCAAGCCAAGCTTGGATAAGCATTCGAAAAACGGCCTAGGACCAAGAGCTTTTGTAAACACATCCGCTGCTTGATCTTTGGATGAAACCGAGAGTAAACGCATGACACCAGCCTGAAGTTTTTTACGCACCAAGTGACAATCAATGTCTAAGTGTTTGGTCCGCTCATGGAACACCGGATTAGCAGATATATGAATAGCACTTTGATTGTCGCAGTAGAGAACGGGAAGCTTCGAAGGGTGTTGCTGAAGATCATGCAGTAGAAAACACATCCATTGCAATTCGCGAGTAGTAGAAGCTAGGGCACGATACTCAGCTTCAGCTGAAGAGCAACTGATGGTAAGTTGTTTCTTGGATTTCTATGAGACCAAGGACTGGCCAATGAAAAAGCAAAAACATGAGATAGATCGTCTTGTATCAATGCAACCACCCCAATCTACATCACTAAAACCAAGGATTTGCAAATTGGAGGATGCAGATAGGAATATGCCATGAGCAGGAGCCTTCTTCAAATACCTTAGCACACGAATATCAGCTCGATAATGAGTGTCAGTAGGAGCACTCATATATTGGCTCAGTTGTTGTGTGGCAAAGGCAATATCAGGACGTGTGGTGGTGAGATAAATCAGCCTGCCCACAAGTCGTCTGTATGCAGTAATATCAGAGAATGCAGATCCATTGTCTTGATGAAGTATGATAGAAGCATCCAAAGGTGTAGATGCTGGCTTACAACCAGTCAATCCAGCATCATGGATAAGTTCAAGGAAATATTTTCTTTGGCACAAGGTGATGCCTTTTGATGATCTAGCTACTTCAAGGCCAAGAAAGAATTTGAGCATCCCAAGATCCTTGATTTGAAAAGCTGTGTGCAAAGATTTTTTGAGATCAACAAAGACATCAAGAGATGTGTCAGCTAGTATTATGTCATCTACATAAACTATAAGAGCAGTGAAAGAAGTAGAAGTTGCCTTGATAAATAGGGTATGGTCAGCATGAGCATGTTGGAAACCCTGAGTTGTGAGGAATGCTGTCAATTTCTCAAACCACTGCCTGCTAGCTTGCTTTAATCCATATAAAGACTTAGTGAGTTTGCAGACTTGGCCAGGTTGAGGAGCTTCAACACCTTGTGGAACTTTCATATAAACAAGCTCATGAATGTCTCCATGAAGGAAAGCATTATTCACATCAAGTTGACGCAGATACCAACCATGAATGGCAGCTAAGGCAAGGAGCACTCTAACTGTAGATAACTTGGCAACTGGAGAGAACGTTTCAAAATAATCCAGGCCCTTAGTTTGATTGAAGCCTTGAGCCACAAGTATGGCTTTGAACCTTTCAATTGATCCATCAACATGTCTCTTGACTTTATACACCCATTTGCTGCCTATGGAAGAAGCATCAGATGGAAGGTTGATAAATTCCCAAGTGTGATTATTGTTAAGTGCTTCAATTTCACTCTGCATAGCCTGGACCCATCTGGGATCTTTAGATGCAGCAGTGTAATTACTTGGTTCTTTTTCATCAGAAAGAGCCATAACATAAGCTTGATGGCTAGGTGATAAATTGACATATGAAAGACATTGTTCTATGGGATATTGACAAGATGTAGTAGAAACTGCAAAATTGCAGATGTAGTCTTTAAGATGAGAGGGAGTTTGTGTAACTCTTGTGGACTTTCTGACAGGAGCAGGTGGAGAGGTTAAAGATGCATCAGTGGGAATAGACTAAGGATGAGAAGTATAACTATCATCATCTCTCAATGTGTTGTTAGAAGAAGTTTGAGAACCATGAGGTGAACTGTCCTCAGGGGACATGAGAGGAATAGACTGAGATACAGTTTGAGCTGGAAGGGGAATTTGTGACTCAATGGAATCAAAATGTGTACTGGATGGAGGTTGTGACTGATGATCAATGTAAATGGTTGTAGGAACAGAATTATCAGAATATGCAGAGAAAGGAAATTCCATATCAAAGAATTTCACATTTCTAGAAATAACAATGTCATGAGTGACTATGTCTAATAAAATGAAGCCTTTCATACCTGACTTGTATCCTAAGAAAGCACATTTTCTTGCTCTAGCATCAAACTTATGTCTATTGTTTGGAAGAGTGGAAGCATAGCTCAAGCATCCAAACACTTTTAAAGAACTAAGATCAGGAACACTTCCATATATAACTTCATACGAGGATTTGTTGTGCAAGACTTTAGTAGGTATCCTATTCATGAGATACACAGCATGAAGAACAACATGGGACCAGAATTCTTTTGGAAAATTGGATTGAAACATGAGTGCCCTACTGATATTGAGAATATGCTGATGTCTCCTTTCAACTCTACCATTTTGCTGAGGAGTATAAACATAGCTTCTTTGATGCAAGATGCCTTTAGAAGCATAATATGTAGGCATAAGCAACTCAGTCCCATAATCACTTTTGATCATTTTAATTTTCCCGCTAAATTGAGTTTCTACCATGGCTACAAAGTCTACTATCTTATGACCTACTTCAGCATTGGATTTCAACATAACAACCCAAACATGTCTGCTATGATCATCAAGTATAGTCAAAAAATATTTAAAGCCATGAATAGATGCTGTATTGAATGGAACCCATATATCAACATGGATTAAATCAAACAAATCCTTGGCATTATGATTACTGATAGAGAAAGGTAAACATTTCTGTCTAGCTTGCTGACAAACATCATAAGCTCTATGGACACTGCTAGGGATGTAACTATACATGTTACTCATACATTGCATTCTATCATGAGATAAATGCCCTAATCTCAAATGCCATAGAATGGCTGGAGCTACATTATCTGACTTCTTATTGGTAAACACACTAGAGACAAAAGCTATATTACTATCTTCATGACTAGCATCCAAGTAATATAAGTCATCATTCTATTTAGCTGAACCAATCTTCATCAAGTCCTTCTTTTCATGTACAACACTGCAGTCTTGTGCTTTACACAATTTTGATATTGAAATCAAATTAACCTCAAAATCTGGTAGAAACAAGACATCCTTTAAAACAAAATTGTTATCCAATTTTACATCTCCACTGATTGATGTAGTAAGGTGATTCCCATTGGGGAGATTCACCTTTATAGGACTGATCTTATCATGTTTTAGAAACCATTCTATACTATGACATATATGATGTGTAGCCCCTGTATCTAATATCCAACTTATACTACTGCTTGTATTGAAATTAGCAATGTAAGCATTACCTCCCTTTGCAAGATTGATAGTTCATGTGTTCTTTTCAAGTAGCATCAACAAATTCTGATATTGCTCCTTTGTCAGAGTCATGTTATTTTCACTAGTTGAAGGTACTACATGTTTAGTATCTGATTCATTGGCTTCTACCTGATTTGCATATGATGAGCTTCCTCTTCCAAGGTTTGGTGGATAACCATGTTTCTTGTAGCATGTGTCTATTATGTGACCAGTTTTGCAACAATGAGTGCATACCTTTACATTACCTCTTCCTCTACCAGCATAGCTATGACCTCTTCCTCTATTAGCATAGCTGTTTCTGGTATCAACACTATTGATCATGCTGACTTCTTCATTAAGATTACCATTAGAAAACACAGTGCCACATATCTTCCTCTCTTGCTGCATAACCATAGAAAAGACCTTGTTAATTTGAGGTAGAGGATCCATGAGTAATACCTGTGAAACAACTCCATGCAATTCTTCATTCAAGCCAATCAAGAACTGGATAATCCTATCTTCAGCTCTGAAGTTTCTACTATTTCTCATAGCTGCACAAGCACATGCTATGCGACATGTACAACTTGGCATAGGTCTATATTGATTCAATTCTTCCCATAAGCTCCTCAATTCAGTGAAGTAATCAGATATCTTCTTGCTTCCTTGCTTCAGATTTGATATTTCTTGATACAATTGTGCAACACGGATACGATCTCCTCTCATGAATCGATCCTTAAGATCATTCCACATTTCAAATTCACTATCAATGAACACTACACTTTGAGCAATTGATGGTGCTATCGAATTTATAATCCATGTATGAACCAGATTGTTACATCTCTGCCACACAAAGTAGTTCAGATCACTCTTTCCTGGTTCTTCGATCGTGCCATCCACAAATTGGAATTTGTTCTTCATTGCCAAAGCTCTTCTCATCTTCATTGACCACGCATGGTAGTTTTCTCCTGATAAAGCAGGTGTAACACACACCGTGGATGAATTCTCAGAAAGATGCACATAGTAAGGATCCAATTGATCTTGAGCTTGTGTATTGTTGTTTCTCGTCATTGTAACTAAAGAAAGAAAAGCACGAATGCAGAGAGAAAAGAAAGCAAAAGCTTCAGTTTGATGCAAACCGATTCACCATTGATGTTTCTATCAATTTAGATGCGCAACGAAAATAGAGCAGGATCAACCTGCTCTGATACCATCTAAGCAACTGAAGAACTCCATTAATGGAGTGAAAAATGGAGAAATGGAAAAGAAGAGCAATGAAGAAGAAGATTGATCTTGAATCAAGTTAGTTACAAAGAGATGATACCAATGAACTATATAAAGCTACAAACTGAAATAACTAACTTCTAACTGAATTAGAAAACAGAAATAAAGTAGCTATCTAGTGGTGTAATTCATATGGTGCACCCTCATGTATCTTCTTCTTGTTGTTCATTGTATTCTACTGCTGTTAAAGTTAAACATTCTCAAAGAAAACTTTACATTTAAAAGAAAAAGTTTTTTTATATATTATTTTCTTTTTAAGAGCAGGAATTTTGAAAATTATTTATTAAAAATGATTAGTAATTAAATTAATTACTTAAATCAGAAGGTTGGTTAAGTCAATTCTCTCACAAAAATGATCAACCTTAAAATAATTTACTAATAAAATTATTAAAATGATTATTATATTAATTGGTATTTATTAGTTACCATAAAATAATATAAAATATCCAAAGTTTTATTTGTATATACGTTAGAAAAACATACCATTTTAAGAATTAGAATAAATATTTTTATTGTTACTTCTATAATTTAATATTGAAACACATCCTTTAAATTTTGTGTATGAAAAAATCAAAATGAATACTAATACATTTGTGTTAGTTATTTCTTGATGTTACACATAACTAATTATAATTAATGAAACAAAATAATATAAAATTGTATATAATTTTTATTTAAAAAAAATAATCATGCTTATAAATTTTTGTGAAATACTTAAAATAATTTATAATTTTAAACAAAGCAAATATTCAATATTTTAATTAGTAACTTCATGTTCCCGTTAATATTCAACTTTTCCATTAGTAACTTTAAATTATCGTTAATATTCAATATTTTGATGACTAACTTCGTGTTCCCGTTACTTCTCACAAAAAATAAATGGCCTTAAAATCATTTACTATCCAAATCATTAAAACGACGATTATGATAGTGAATGATGAAAAATTTAATAATAATGAAATTAATCAAATTAATTGACATTTGATCTTACCTGATCAGGAGGCCTTCCAAGGACTTGAAGAGTGGGCCAGAGAATGGAATGAGAAGGGGGGTGTACCTGCAAAGTACTTCGATGCTTAAGTCAGAAGAGGTACAGAAAGTTAAGGTTATTTCAGAGTGAGTTAGAATACCTGACCCTTTGCCATGAAAGGGTATTTATAGTGAGCCCCCAGCGCTGGGCCAAGGCCCCTCAATGGGCTTAATCTAACTAGGCCCAAGGAGGAGCTGCCAAGGAACGCGTAAGAAGCGTAAAGACCTAGACCAAAGGTCTGCTCCCTGGTCCAACTGCTCCTATCTTTCAGGAGATAATGAAGGGCAGTTGGGTGACGTGGTGGATGAGCTGGCAGACATGATCTCTGCCCGTCATCGGGTGTATGTCCGTCGTATGAGCAGGTGATTTATAGAGGAGGGTCGGCTGGCCGGATGAAGAGGTCTCTGCCCGACATGTAGTGGGTGTGTGCCCTGCATGATATCACAGTAGAGTGTCACCTGCTCGGATGCATGGGCCTCTGCCCGACATCTATTGGGTCGTGCCCTGCATACCATTACGGCCCAGTCCGGAATAGGAGCCCCCCAAGTCGAGTCTCTGAGTCATAGTGATGACTTGTATTGCAACCGGGGTACCCATGTCGAGGACAAAACGGGGACGTATGGCTGGGAAGATCCTAGTAGAATTTCCCGCAATATCCTTCTCTCTTTGGACACTTGATACCCAGAGAGCGTCGGGGATGAAAAGTTATTGACAGGTACGTGCCGTTCTTGTAGAGGTCGAGGGCTCCATACGGGGAATGGACGTTCTGAGGAGTCGGGGAGGTGGACAGCTGCCCGGCGTCGCTTCAGTTCCCTTATGGATTGACGTGTTCCAATATTAATGACGTCGCTTCGTTTTGTGTGCAAACGGCAGCGTAGGCAGTAGGCAATGATGACCTAGCGCGTTGGCCCACGCGCTTGGGACTATAAAAGGAAGTTGAGTGACTTCATTTTCACTTTTTCGCTCCTACGTTCACCGGAAGCTCTGAAGAATTTCCCTGTGTCTGCCCGTCTCGCCGTCTGAACCGCCGCCGCTGCTCGTGCGCCACCGTCTCTTTCTTAATTCCGAATATGTCAGGTGCCATTTTTGCTTCCCTAATCCTTTATTTTCCTCTTTTTCGCGCTAAATGTCTGCGAATGTATGATATACTTGTAGTAGGTTGGTTATACTTGACTTAGGAATAGTAAAATGGACTGTAGATGGAAAAAATAGGGTTAGGATTAGACTGTCCCGGGCAGAAATTTCATACGTCGGGCAAAATTTGCATAAGCGTATATGAGATTTTCGTACGGTCTTGTAAGAACGTGTGCATTCCTGCGCCGAACACGTTGCCTGTGACCGTTGCTTCTACGCCCTTTCACTTGACCTGCGGTGGAAGGGTGGATTTGATATGACGTCGAATTCACTCTTTCTGTCTGCGTTTCAGGTGCAACCGGGCGTTTACGACCGAGGAGAAAAGACTCCGGGCCACCGTCCGAAGATGCGGCCATCACTCGTCTACCCGTCGGGGATGGGAGTGCCAGGGATGGTACTGAACATGCCTCGTCATCCGGGCAGAATGACCTCTCCTGGGTTGCGGATGAACCTTTGGAGGAGGAGTCCTACTTCTGTGACGAGGCTATCCCCGCTTATGCCGTGGTTGAGGACAGAAGTCGGGAAGATCCTGAGAATTGGAAGTGCCACGCTCCCAAAGAGGCAGACCGTATATGTCATCATTTCCCGGGGAAGCAGTTCGCGATGTACGAGTTCACTTTCCGGGAGGCGGGGATCAGGCTGCCCTTTAATTCATTCCAAATGTCCATCTTCAAATGGCTTCGGCTGGCGCCGTCTCAATTGCACCCCAACGCCCTCGCTTTCATGCGGGCGTTCGAGTTGGTCTGCCGCTTCCTCGGCATTGGGTGCACTCGAGCCCTTTTCTTCCATGTCTTCCACCTCCAGCGGTCCGGTCTCCGTGGGCGTCACAGCTGGGTCTCCTTTAAGCAGCCCGTGCGTTTGTTCAAGACATATGTGGACTCTACCCGTCACTTTAAGGGTCGGTGGTATGTGGTGAGACCGATCACCCGTGTTGCCCTGCACTCCCTTTACTACTATCAACGGGCAGCAAATGGGGAGGAAAAATTGATGTCAAAGGTACCGCTGAGGTGGCAGCGTGATCACTTCGACCTCACCACTGCCCATTATAGGATTAAATTCGCGATGCTCGGCGTCGAGGATAGGCTCGCATATAAGAAGTTGGTTGAGTATGTGCGGAGCTTCAATCTGGCGGTCTGGACGGATCGACAGGGTGTGCCTTACCTTGACGAGGCTGGAATGCCGATCACTGAGGCCCGTATTATTAATACAAAAGCTTTGCTCGAGTGTGGGACCGAGGATAAGGCCTTGGAATTATTGAGTAGGTGTTTTTCTTGTTCTTAATTTTGTCTATGTCTTCGCTCGCTAACGTTTACGTGTAATGTTTTGCAGGTGCTATGCCCACTGCGCGTGACCGGGTCCTCAAGCTGGCCAACCAGGTTGGTGCGCCGGACAGGGTTCCCAAAAAGAAGAAGAAAATTGTGCCTCGTGCTCAGGTGGCCGCTGGAGACTCTGGGGTTGGGACCTCGAACGCGGCGAGTCCGGTGCCCTCCTCTCCCCCTCGGGCGTCGACGATAAATATACCCGACAGCCCGCCTCTATCAGCCTCTCCTCTCCACAAACGGAAGCGTCCAGAGGGGACTCTTTCGAGGTCGACATTGGGGGGCGGGAGTCCGGGCGGTCCTGGCAGCTACTTATTGCCCCCTTGTTATGTGGAGCGGTCTTTCTTCAAAGCCGAGGATGCGATCGCGGTGTCGGCGCCCGAAGCAAGGGCGATTCTGAATCAAGAGGCTGGTGTTCGGCGTAAGGAGCTGTCAAGGGATCTGGCAGCTGTCATCCGGGTGATGGAGACGGCCATGGTCTTAACTGATACCTCGGTCTCCACTGCCTCATTGGAAGATGCTCTCATGCAGGTCCGGTCTGAGAAGGACAAGCTGTCCAAGGACCTGTTGGACTACAAGGAGGAGCATCAGCTTCAGGAGGGGCTGAAGGAAAAACTGGAGGAGGTTGAGAAGGAGCGGGATCAGCTGAAGGTGGCCAGGTTGAATTTGGAGGAGCAGCTGGCCGGGCACCTGAAGTTGGCTGAGGATAATGCTGGACTGCGTACTCAGCTTGCTTCTCTCGAGGAAAAGGTCCGTCCTTTAGCTGATGAAACCGAGGAGGAGCTCGCTCTTGGTTCCCGTGGTGAGCTGCTGGGGCACATACGCTCTCTCAATCAGGACCTCGTGGCTGTGTTCAAGGAGGGTTTTGACAATGCTGTCGAACAACTGAGGGTTTTGAATCCTGAATTGGTGACGGAGGGGTCAGCCCATAACTACTGTGTCCGGGAGGGGGAGATTGTGTGCCCTTTTGAAGCCGAGGAGGAGCTGGGGGACGATGAGGAAGAGGTGGAGAACGTTGAAAAGGAGCTCCGGGCGGAGCCTTGATTCTTTTTTTTTATTTGTTTTTCATACGGCCCGCGTGCCTTGTTAATGTATGGCCTGCGTGCCTTTTATGTATTTTGGCCTTCGGGCATATGTAATTTGGCCTTCGGGCGTACTTGGCCTCGGCCGTTTGTTTTTAATATATGAATGGTGTTTTTGGTCATTCTTCTTGTTCGGTTATGCACCATGTTTTTATGTTTATGAACTGTTGTTTTCTGCTCGACCAGGTTAGTCTCCTCGGTTTAGGGAACCAATGAGGTGTCGGGCGTCGTGCCCGTTTGGATCGAAGACCGGGTTCGATGTTCGGGACTCCGGCTTCGAGACTTGGGCTCTCCCATCGCGAGCTGGGTGCCCTGCCGGTCTCGGTACTTCGACATTGGTGCTCGATCGAGATCCCAATCGTCAGTGAGGGTTGTGTTCGCTGGAGGGGTCGGTTCGTCCCCGGGTCGCGCGGTTCCTCTCTATTGTTTTGGAGACGAAGAGTGTGGTCGTACCTCCCACATCTCCCCGTGATATATTTAGCTATAATATTGTCTTAGTTTCTCTGCGTTCCATGGTCGAGCGAGTTCTTCGCCTTGTAGGTTTTCTAGATAATAGGCCTCGTTGCTCGTTTTGTCGCGGACGCGGTAGGGGCCTTCCCAGTTGGCGGCCAGTTTACCCTCTCTTGGGTTTTTCTGGTTTCTTCTGAGGACCAGGGTGCCCACCTGAAATTCTCTTTTTAGGACCTTCGCGTCGTGGCGCAGTGCTATTTTTTGTTTGAGGGATATTTCCCTAAGGGCTGCTTCGGAACGGATCTCGTCAACGAGGTCTATTTCGGTTCTAAGTGCTTCGTCGTTCATTTCCTCGTCTAGGGGTTCCTCCACGCGTCTCGTCGGCTCCCGTATTTCTACCGGGATGACTGCTTCGGTGCCGTAAGTTAGCCGGAATGGGGTCTCCCCGGTCGTGGAGTGTGGTGTCGTATGGTACGCCCATAGGACACTATGTAGCTCCTCGACCCATGCCCTCTTCGCCTCACCGAGCCTGCGTTTGAGTCCACGTAGGATTACCCTGTTGGCCGCCTCCGCTTGCCCGTTTGTCTGAGGATGCTCGACGGATGTGAAATGTTGCTTAGTACCCAGGCTTGCGACGAAGTCTTGGAATCCCCCGTCCGTGAATTGTGTTCCATTGTCTGTGATGAGGACCTGGGGCACGCCGAACCGAGCGAGGATATTGCGTTTAAAGAATCGGAGAATGTTTTGTGCTGTTATTTTAGCCAATGCCTCTGCTTCGATCCATTTGGTAAAATAATCTACCCCCACAATGAGGTATTTATTCTGATACGATCCGGTCACAAAAGGTCCGAGGATGTCCATGCCCCACCATGCAAAGGGCCATGGAGAAGAGAGTGTTTTTAGTTCGTTTGGGGGTGCGAGGTGCATGTCGGCATTTCGTTGACATTTATCGCATTTTTTCACATGCTCCTTTGAGTCATGTTGCATGGTCGGCCAGTAGTAGCCTGCCCGAAGGGCTTTTCGTGCGAGTGATCGTCCGCCGGGGTGTTGGGCGTTGATTCCCCGGTGTATTTCTCCTAGTATGTCGGGGACTTTCTCTTCCTCGACGCACTTGAGTAATGGGATGGAGAACCCCCTACGGTAGAGTTTCCCTTCGAGGAGTACGTACGAGCATGCCCGCCGTTTGGTGGTGGCCGCCTCCTTTGGGTCGACGGGGAGTTCGTCCTTCGTTAGGTAATTGTAGATAGGTGTCATCCAACAATGAGTATCCCCGATCGCGTTGACCTCGATCGAAGGAGGTGGTTTTTCGATGCTAGGTCGAGGAAGGATTTCTTGAATTATAGATTTGTTCCCGCCCTTCTTTCTCGTACTAGCTAGTTTTGAGAGGATGTCGGCCCGTGTGTTGTGCTCGCGAGGCACGTGTTGTACTTCCCACTTCCCGAATTTTTCGAGTCTTTCTTTGACAAGGGACAGGTATTCGACAAGGTTGTCGTTCTTGGTTTGGTACTCTCCTCGTACTTGTGAGGCCACGAGCTGGGAGTCTGTTGATATTGTTACTTCCTTTGCTCCTAGGTCCTCGGCTAATCTTAGACCGGCGATAAAAGCTTCATATTCGGCCTGGTTGTTCGACGTCGGGAAGGCTAGTGCTAATGAGACCTCAATCAGGATCCCGTCCTCATTCTCGAGGATGATCCCGGCTCCACTACCTGACGTGCTGGAGGCGCCGTCGACGAAGATCGTCCACTTATGGGCGCCATCCGTCGGTGTTGAGTAGTGGGTCATTTCCACGACGAAGTCGGCCAGTGCTTGGGCTTTCAAAGCCTTTCTATTTTCGTATTGTATGTCGAACTTGGAGAGATCCAGTGACCATTTGAGCATCCTACCGGCCATATCTGGCCGCCCGAGCAACTGTTTGATCGGTTGATCGGTTCTTACTTTGTTCGTGTGTGCGAGGAAGTAGTGGCATAGTCTCCTTGCCGCATTTATGAGGGCCAGGGCGACCTTTTCAATTTGCTGGTATCTGAGTTCGGGACCTTGGAGTGCTTTGCTCGTGAAATAGATGGGTTTCTGCCCCTCGTCGGTTTCCCTTATTAGGACGGCGCTGACGGCCTCGGTTGCCACAGACAGATACATGTATAGGGTTTCCTTTTCTAATGGTCGTGATAAGACCGTGGGTTCGGAGAGAACCTTATTTAAGTGGAGTAATGCCTGTTCGCATTCGTTGGTCCATTCGAAGCTGGCTTCTTTACGAAGGAGCCTGAAGAATGGCAGCGCATGCTGGGCGGACTTGGCGATGAAACGGGAGAGTGAGGAGAGTACTCCGTTGAGGGATTGGATTGATTTTTTGGTCCTCGGGGTTGGAAATCCCGAGAACGCCCGACATTTGTCGGGGTTGGCTTCGATCCCTCTTTCGGTGAGGTAGAAACCCAGGAATTTTCCTGCTCGTACTCCGAACGTGCATTTTTCAGGGTTGAACCTCATTTTGCACTGTCTCGCCTGCTCGAAGACTTTGGATAGGTGCCGAGCATGGTTTAACCTCCTCGTGTGACTTGACGATCATGTCGTCCATGTATACCTCGAGCATGTCCCCTATTTCTTCCTTGAAGACTTTGTTCATCATGCGTTGGTATGTGGCACCGGCGTTCTTGAGCCCGAACGACATTACGTTGTAATAGTAATTGCCAGTTGGGGTCATGAATGCCGTGTGTCTCTTGTCCGTGTTCGACATAGGGATTTGGTTATATCCACTGTATGCGTCCATGAAGGACAAGAGTTTAAAACCTGCAGAATTGTCCACGAGCATGTCTATGTTAGGGAGGGGGAAAGCATCTTTGGGGCAAGCCCTATTAAGATCAGTATAATCAACACACATACGTCATTTTCCATTATTTTTCTTAACGAGGACTACATTAGAAAGCCAGGTTGTGTACTAGGCTTCAGAAATAAAATTTGCCTCTAAGAGGTCTTTTACAGCTCGCTCGGCAGCCTCCGCCTTCTCGGGGGACTGTTTGCGCCTACACTGTGCTATGGGCTTGACTGCCCGATCTAAAGCTAGCTGGTGACACGCGATCTCAGGATCTAGGCCGGGCATTTCCGCGGCATTCCATGCGAAGAGGTCGGAGTTCTCTTTGAGGTATGCCACGAGCTTCTTCCTTGTTCCCTCGGGAAATCCCTTGCATATCTTTACTGTTCTCTCTGGATCGTCCCCCAGAGGGATGAGTTCAAACTCTCCGTCGGGGATCGGTCGGAACGGGTGTTCGGGAGATTGTTCCTCGGCGGGTTTCCATTCAGTTTCGTCGCAGCTAATGCGGCAGTCGAGGTCGATAGCGTTAATTCCCTGGGGGGGAGGATCCTCGGTCTTGAGTTTTTTGTTGCTGCTCTTTGTATTGACCGTGGCCTGTCCTTTTACCGCGGCGTCGTAGCATCATCGGGCAGCTTCGATGTCACCGTGGATGGTGACTACGCGGCCTAATTTGGTGTAGTACTTCATCTTTAGATGGACGGTGGATGGGACCGCGGTGAGTTCGGCTAATGTCAGGCGGCCGAAGATGCAATTGTAAAGGGACGGACAGTCCACGACCAAGAACTAGATTTTGATTTCCCTGGCTGTTTCTTGCTCCCCGAAGGTGACGAGGAGCTCGACATATCCCCACGGCCTTGTGGTGGCTCCATTGAATCCCTGGAGGGCCAGGTTGGTCTTGTCTAATTTCAGAGTCTTGAAGAGGTGGACGTACATGATATCCACCGAGCTGCCCTGATCGACCAGAATGCGCCTGACGTCGAACTGGGCCATCCTTGCCCTGATCAATAGTGGAATGCCCGAATTTGGGGAGCCGCCCGGAAGCTCTTCTAAAAAGAAGGATATTGAGTTGGATTTACCCCGATATTTTGTCAGCGTCGCTTTTTGCTCGGGCGCAGTCAGAAGGAGCTCGTCGAACTTGCGTTTGACCGAGAGGGCGGCCGCCTCGCCGTTGATCCCTCCACCCGATATGACCAGTGCGGTCGGGAAATCTTCCCAGGGGCTGAGTGCAGTGATTCGGCCTTCGGGCAATGGCTCAGGGAGGATGAAATCTTCTGGACGTGACACGCAGAGGGCCACTTGATAAGGAGAGTTGTCGGGGGGTGTATCTTCCCGGGGTCTCTTCTTCTCCGCCTCGTCATGCTTGGGGGTTTCGTTCCTCCTCTTATACTGTTTTAGGTGCCCTTCCTGGATTAAAATCTCTATCGCATCTTTCAAGTGAACACAGTCCTCGGTCACGTGCCCGTGGCTCCTGTGGAACCTGCAGTACTTGGATTTGTCGGTGTGAGGTTTTGGTGCAGATGGTTTTGGGGACCTTACTCTGCCCTGTTTGAACTCGGAGTTGATGCACTCCGCAAGGATGCGCTCTCGGGGAGCTGTCAGTAAGGTGTACTCGCTGTATCGGCCCGCGGGGCCTCTTCCTTCTCGAAGTTCGCGGGGCCTCTCTTCCCTTCGCTTGTCCCCGTTGCGACGGGGGATACTTGGATCTTCGCGCTTGGGGTGATCGGTGTCTCCGACATTACGGCCGCTGCGGGCATTGTGGGCTACCTGTTTCTCCTCGTACCTGATATAGGCCCGGGCCTTGTGCAGAAGTTCATTCAAGGTGCGGGGAGGTTCGATCCCGACGGCTCTGCTGAGTTCGCTGCCGGGAAAGAGCCCCCTCTCGAGGAGGTATTTCTTCATGTGTTCAGTAGTATCCACCTCGACAGCTTCCTGGTTGAATCGCTCGATGTACGAGCGTAGTGTTTCATTTTTCTTTTGTACTATGGCTTCGAGGGTCGCCTCTGTCTTGGGGTGACGCCGGGAGGCCGTGAAATGCCTTGTGAAAATGGATCTCATGACTCTCCAAGACGTGATGGATTCGGGGGCCAAGCTCTTGTACCAGGCCATGGCCCCTTTTCTGAGGGTTGTTGAAAACAGCCTGCATTTGAGGTGTTCGGTGATGTCATTGCGGTAGTCGAGCATCGCATTAACGTTGTCGACGTGGTCGTCGGGGTCGGTAGTCCTGTCGTACACAGCTAGATTAGGAGGTTTCTCCATGCCTTTGGGGAGCGGGGCTTCCATTATTGCCCGTGACAGAGGACAATGCAGGTCTTCTTCGTCACTCCTTAGCGGAGAGAGTTAGTTGTGGTCGGGGCTACGCTCGCGCCTTGGAGATATTCCTGATCGTCCATTGTCGCGGCGGGCGCGTGCCCTGCTGACATGAGGTTCCGGGGAGCGGCGTCCTAGCTTCTTCGTTGCTTCTGGGCGTTGCTGTGTCCTCCTCTCCTGTTGAGGTCGGACCTCCTGTCGTTCAGCTTCTAGGGCCATGATTCTCTCGTGCTGCTGGTAGAGCATAGAACCGGCCTGGTTAAGGGCGTTCACCATAGCAATCATGGTGGCGTCTCCTTCGACGGGGACGGGGATGGGGTGAAATGCCTCGGCCCCTTGGTTTTGAACGTGAGGGGCATCCCCGTTATTTTGGGGCTCAGGAGACGGGGTGGCTGGACGACCGTCTCGAGCGTCTGCTTCATGGGACTGCGGGCCGTCGTCCATAGTATAGTCGATGAGGGGACGGCTGCGCTCGCTAGGTTGTTCTCCGGCCATGTTGAAAGGACAGGAATGAATAAGCTTTGATCTTCTGTTGGTGAAGATGGGGATAGCTAAGTTCCCACAGACGGCGCCACTGATCTTACCTGATCAGGAGGCCTTCCAAGGACTTGAAGAGTGGGCCAGAGAATGGAATGAGAAGGGGGTGTACCTGCAAAGTACTCCGATGCTTAAGTCAGAAGAGGTACAGAAAGTTAAGGTTATTTCAGTGCTGGGCCAAGTCCCCTCAATGGGCTTAATCTAACTAGGCCCAAGGAGGAGCTGCCAAGGAACGCGTAAGAAGCGTAAATACCTAGACCAAAGGTCTGCTCCCTGGTCCAACTGCTTCTATCTTTCAGGAGATAATGAAGGGCAGTTGGGTGACGTGGTGGATGAGCTGACAGACATGATCTCTGCCCGTCATCGGGTGTATGTCCGTCGTATGAGCAGGTGATTTATAGAGGAGGGTCGGCTGGCCGGATGAAGAGGTCTCTGCCCGACATGTAGTGGGTGTGTGCCCTGCATGATATCACAATAGAGTGTCACCTGCTCGGATGCATGGGCCTCTGCCCGACATCTATTGGGTCGTGCCCTGCATACCATTACGGCCCAGTCCGGAACAACATTTATTATCGACCATAAAATAATAATAAAAAAAATCCAAATTTCTATTTGTAGGCACGTTATAAAAACAATTTTTTTATTAATTATAAAAAATAAATCAAGTTAATATTAAATAAATTATAAACATTATTATTAGATATTTATAATAAAGAAGAGGTTTAGTAAAACATATAAATATATTTTTTTCATGACCTTTTATACTTAAAAATAAATCTAAAAGTAAAACAATCTTTAATTTCATTTTAAAAGTAAAAGTTTTTTTTTGGAATAAACTAACTTTATTGACCAAGAACAATTACACCCAAAGCAATCCCAAATGGGATTCAGGAACACCTAGCTAGTAGACAAGAGGAAATACAGAACAAAACCCTTAAGGAATAAGTTACATACATATGTGTATCTTAAGGCTATGTATCATCCAACACCTAAAGACTACAAAGTATTTGATCTTCGTTTCAACAATACGAATATTACAATCATTTCTAATGGTGCTATCAGTTATAAACTTCCATAACTCATATATGATTTCCACAAAGGCACATTTGACAACTCTATGCCAAAGTTTCTTAGACTTACTTATTTTGATATCCTAATTGAACTTAAGAACCCAACTGCCCAGAGAATCTTGTATGTTGACCCAATTGAGAATTCTCCTCCAAACATTCTTTATAATATCGCATTGAAAGAACAAATGGTCTTGGGTTTCATTGTTATTGCAAAATCAACATTTGACTTCATTCAAGAATCCAAATCTTTTAAATCTCTCCCTAGTTGCCAGTCTCTTGTGACAAGCTTGCCATGTTATAAATTTAATTATACGTCTGGTCGAATTCAATTGAAAGATACTCCTCCAAGGAACAAGATTACTAGACTTGTTCAGCTCATCATACAGGCTACATACGTTTAACTTGTCATTATGTATCGCTGTAATCCAAATGCTTAGCCCATACACACTATGCCTATTCTACAAAATGGATTTAAACACCCATGAGGTAGAATTAGTAACAGGCATAATGGAAATAATTTGTTGCTTGATATAAAAATAGTAAACCCATCGTATCCAAAGACTATCAGATTTCCTATTGATGTTCCATAAAAGCTTGGCTAAACAAGCTTTGTTCCAATTAGTAATATCCAGGATCTTCAACCCTATCTTTTCTAGCATAACATGTTTTTTTCCAAGCAATAATAGTCTTCCTAGCGACCTTTTCACAACCTGACCAACAGAACGATTTACAAATAACATCAATTTTTGCTATGACTTTCTTAGGTAAAGGAAGACATTGAAGCCAAAAATTTGTCAACGCAACTAAGCATTCCAGTGATGAATTCTAGCATAAATTTTAGCACAAATTTTTGCTCTCTACCAGCCATTGTGAACAACTTAGCACTCCAATGATGAATTCTAGCACAAATTTTGTCAATCAAGGGGAGATAATCAATAATGTTCAACTTCTTACTAGTTAATGGAATGCCCAAATATTTGAAGGGGAGCTGACCTTAATAAAATTAAGTAGCTTCTTGAATTTGCAGCCTAGTAACAAAGTCAACATTCTCAAAGAAAACTTGATATTTAAAAGAAAAAGTTTTGTTATATATTATTTTCTTTTTAAGAGCAGGAATTTTGAAAATTATTTATTAAAAATGATTAGCCATAAAATTAATTACTTAAATCAGAAGGTTGGTTAAGTCAATTCTCTCACAAAAATGATCAACCTTAAAATAATTTACTAATAAAATTATTAAAATGATTATTATATTAATTGGTAGTTATTAGCTACCATAAAATAATAGAAAATATCCAAAGTTTTATTTGTATATACATTAGAAAAACATACCATTTTAAGTATAAGATTAAGTATTTTAATTGTTACTTCTATAATTTAATATTGAAACACATCCTTTAAATTTTAAGCGTAAAAATAAAAATAAAAATAAATACTAATACATTTGTGTTAGTTATTTCTTGATGTTTCACATAACTATTTATAATTAATGTAACACAATAATATAAAATTGTATATAATTTTCATTTTGTATTTAAATAATCATGCTTATAAATTTTTGTGAAATATTTAAAATAATATATAATTAAAAAAAAATCAAATATTCAATATTTTGATCTTTAATTTCTTGTTCCTGTTAATATTCAATATTATTAGTAACTTCATGTTCCCGTTAATATTCAACTTTTCTATTAGTAACTTCAAATTCTCGTTAATATTCAATATTTTGATCAGTAACTTCGTGTTCCCGTTACTTTCCACACAAAAATAAACGGCCTTAAAATCATTTATTATCCGAATCATTAAAATGACTATTATGACAGTGAATGATAAATTTTTTAATAATAATCAAATTAATTGACATTTAGTATCTACCTTAAAATAATAAAAAAAAAATCCAAATTTCTATTTGTAGGCACGTTATAAATACAAATTTTTATTGGATATAAAATATAAATAAAGTTAATATAAAATAAATTATAAACATTATTATTAGATATTTATAATAAAGAAGAGGTTTAGTAAAACATATAAATATATTTTTTTCTTGACCTTTTATACATAAAAATATATCTACAAAAATCTTTAATTTCATTTTAAAAGCAAAAGTTTTTTTTTGAATAAGATAACATTATTGACCAAAAACAATTACACCTAAAGCAATCCCAAATGAGATTCAACAACACCTAGTAGACAAGAGGCAACACACAACAAAGCCCTAATTTACATTCCTATGTGTATTCTAAGGCTATGTATCATCCTATACATATAGACTACAAAGTATTTGATCTTGGATTCAACAATAGGAATATTACAATCATTTTCAATGGTGCTATCAGTTATAAACTTCCATAACTCTAAATCCCAACTTCCCAGAAAATGTTGTATGTTGACCCAATTGATAATTATCCTCCAAACATTCTTTATAATATCGCATTGAAAGAACAAATGGTCTTGGGTTTCATTGATATTGCAAAAATAGAATTTGACTTCATTCAAGAATCCGAATCTTCTAAATCTCTCCCTAGTTGCCAGTCTCTTGTTACAAGCTTGCCATGATATAAATTTAACTATAGATCTGGTCGAATTCAATTAAAAGATACTCCTCCGAGAAACAAGATTACCATACTTGTTTAGGTCATCATATAGGCTACATGCATTGAACTTGTCATTATGTATCACTGTAATCCAAATGCTCAACCAATACACATTATGCCTAATCTTCAAAAGGGATTTAAACACCCTTGAGGTAGAATTAGTAACAAGCATAGTTTTAATAGTCTGTTGCTTGATATAAAAATAAACAACCCATCATATCCAAAGACTATCAGATTTCATATTGATGTTCCATAAAAGCTTGGCAAAACAAGCTTTGTTCCAATTAGTAATATCCAGGATCTTCAGCCCCTTCTTTTCTAGCAGAATAGGGTTTTTTCCAAGCAATAGTAGTCTTCCTAGTGACTTTTTCAGAACCCGACCAAAGGAAGGGTCTGCAAATAACATCAATTTTTTCTATGACTTTCTAAGGTAAAGGAAGACATTGAAGCCAAAAATTAGTCAATGCAACTAAGCACCCCAGTGATGAATTCTAGCACAAATTTTTGCACTCTACCAGCCATAGTGAACAACTTAGCACTCCAGCGATGAATTCTAGCTCAAATTTTGTCAATCAAGGGGAGGTAATGAATAATGTTCAACTTCTTACTAGTTAATGGAATGCCCAAATATCTGAAGAGGGGTCGACCTTTAGAAAATAAGTAGCTTCTTGAATTTGCAGCCTAGTAACAAAGTCAACATTCTCAAAGAAAACTTCACATATAAAAGAAAAACTTTTTTTATATATTATTTTCTTTTTAAGAGCAGGAATTTCGAAAATTATTGATTAAAAATGATTAGTATTAAAATTAATTAATTAAATCAGAAAGTTGGTTAAGTTTATTCTATCACAAAAATGATCAACCTTAAAATTATTAAAATGATTATAGTATTAATTGGTATTTATTAGCTACTATAAAATAATAGAAAATATCCAAAGTTTTATTTGTATATACGTTAGAAAAATATATCATTTTTAAGTATTAGAATAAATAGTTTAATTGTCACTTCTATAATTTAATATTGAAACACATCCATTATCTTTTAAGCGGAAAACAAAATCAAAGTGAATACTAATACATATGTGCTAGTTATTTCTTGATGTTAGACATAACTAATTATAATTAATGAAACACAATAATATAAAATTATATATAATTTTCAATTTATTTTAAAATAATCAAGTTTATAAATTTTTGTGAATTATTTAAAATAATTTATAATTTGAAGAAAACCAAATATTCAATATTTTGATCAGTAATTTAGCGTTCCTGTTAATATTCAATATTTTAATTAGTAATTTGATGTTCCCGTTAATATTAAACTTTTCTATTAGTAACTTCAAATTCCTGTTAATATTCAATATTTTGATCAGTAACTTCGTGTTCTCGTTACTCCCCACAAAAAATTAAACGGCCTTAAAATCATTCACTATCCAAATCGTTAAAATGACTATTATGATAGTGAATGACAAAAAATTTAATATAAAGAAATTAATCAAATTAATTGACATTTATCATCTACCATAAAATAATAAAAAAAATATACAAATTTCTATTTGTATGCACATTATAAAAACAATTTTTTCTTGGATATAAAAAATAAATCAAGTTAATATAAAATAAATTATCTACATTATTATTAGATATTTATAATAAAGAAGATGTTTAGTAAAACATATAAATATATTTTTTTCATGACCTTTTATAGATAAAAATAACTAAAGAAAAATCTTTAATTTCATTTTAAAAGCAAAACTTTTTATATATATTATTTTCTTTTAAGAGAAGGAGTTTTGAAAAATATTTATAAAAAATTATTACTTATAAATTTAATTACTCAAATCATAAGGTAGGTTAAGTCTGTACTCTCAAAACAATTATCAACCATAAAATAATTTACTACTAAAATTACTAAACTGACTTCATTCAAAAACATCATTTGACTTCATTCAAAAATCCAAATCTTCTAAGTCTCTCCCCTCCCTTGTTGCCAGTCTCTTGTGACAAGCTTGCCATGTTATGAATTTAGCTATAGGTCTAGTCGGGTTCAATTGAAAGATACTCCTCCAAGGAAGCAGATTACCAGACTTGTTCAACTCATCAAACATGATGCATGTGTTGAACTTGTCATTAGTATCGTTGTAATCCAAATGCTTAACCCATACACATTATGCTTATTCTTCAAAATGACTTTAAACACCCATGAGGTAGAATTAGTAACAGGCATAGTGGCAATAGTTTATATCTTGATATAAAAATAATCAACCCATCGTATCCAAAGACTAACATATTTCCTAATGATGTTCCATAAAAGCTTGGCTAAACAAGCTTTGTTCCAATTAGTAATATCCAGGATTTTCAGCCCCATCTTTTCTAACAAAACAAAGTTGTTTTCCAAGCAATAGTAGTCTTCCTACTGACCTTTTCAGAACCTGACCAAAGGAAGGATCTGCAAATAACATCAATTTTTGCTATGACTTTCTTAGGTAAAGGGAGACATTGAAGCCAAAAATTAGTCAACGCAACTAAGCACTCCAGTGATGAATTTTAGCACAAATTTTTGCACTCTATCAGCCATAGTGAACAACTTAGCACTCTAGTGATGAATTCTAGCACAAATTTTGCCAATCAAGGGGAGATAATGAATAATGTTCAACTTCTTACTAGTTAATGGAATGCCCAAATATTTGAAGGGGAGCTGACCTTCAGAAAATTAAGTAGGCTTCTTGAATTTTCAGCCTGGTAACAAAGTCAACATTCTCAAAGAAAACTTTTCATTTAAAAGAAAAAGTTTTTTTATATATTATTTTCTTTTTAAGAGCAGGAATTTTGAAAATTATTTATTAAAAATGATTAGTCATAAAATTAATTAATTAAATCAGAATGTTGGTTAAGTCTATTCTCTCACAAAAATGATCAACCTTAAAATAATTTACTAATAAAATCATTAAAATGATTATTGTATTAATTGGTATTTATTAGCTACCATAAAATAATAGAAAATATCCAAAGTTTTATTTGTATATAGGTTAGAAAAACATACCATTTTTAAGTATTAGAATAAATAGTTTAATTGTTACTTTTATAATTTAATATTGAAACACGTCCTTTAACTTTTAAGCGTAAAACAAAATCAAAATGAATACTAATACATTTGTGTTAGTTATTTCTTGATGTTACATATAACTAATTATAATTAATGAAACACAATAATATAAAATTGTATATAATTTTCATTTTTTTTTAAATAATCATGCTTATAAATTTTTGTGAAATATTTAAAATAATTTATAATTTGAAACAAAGCAAATTTTCAATATTTTGATCAGTAATTTGACGTTCCTGTTAATATTCAATATTTTAATTAGTAACTTCATGTTCCAGTTAATATTCAATTTTTCTATTAATAACTTAAAATTCCCGTTAATATTCAATATTTTGATTATTAACTTCGTGTTCCTGTAACTTCCCACAAAAAAATAAACGGCCTTAAAATCATTTACTAACCAAATCATTAAAACGACTATTATGATATTGAATGACAAAAAATTTAATAATAATGAAATTAATCAAATTAATTGACATTTATCTTCTACCATAAAATAATTAAAAAATATCAAAATTTCTATTTGTAGGCACATTATAAAAACAATTTTTTATTGGATATAAAAAATAAATTAAGTTAATAAAAAATAAATTATAAACATTATTATTAGATATTTATAATAAAGAAGAGGTTTAGTAAAACATATAAATATATTTTTCTCATGGCCTTTTATAGATAAAAATAAATCTAAAAAATATTTAATTTCATTTTAAAAGCAAAAGTTTTTTTGTATATTATTTTCTTTTAAGAGAAGGAGTTTAATATTTATAAAAAATTATTAGTAATAAAATTAATTACTCAAATCAGAAGGTAGGTATAGTCTATACTCTCAAAAAAATTAACAACCTTAAAATAATTTACTACTAAAATTACTAAACTGACTTCATTCAAAAACATCATTTGACTTCATTCAAAAATCCAAATCTTCTAAGTCTCTCCCTAGTTGTCAGCCTCTTGTGACAAGCTTTACATGTTATGAATTTAGCTATAGGTCTAGTCAGATTCAATTGAAAGATACTCCTCCAAGGAACAAGATTACTAGACTTGTTCAGCTCATCATACATGCTGCATGTGTTGAACTTGTCATTAGTATCGTTGTAATCCAAATGCTTAACCCATACACACTGCCTATTCTTCAAAATGGCTTTAAAAACCCATGAGGTAGAATTAGTAACAGGAATAAGTGCAATACTATGTTGCTTAATATAAAAATAATCAACCCATCATATCCAAAGACTATCATTTTTCCTATTGATGTTCCATAAAAGCTTGGGTAAACAAGCTTTGTTCAAATTAGTAATATCCAGTATCTTCAGCCCCATCTTTTCTAGCAAAACATGGGTTTTTTTCCAAGCAATAGTAATCTTCCTAGTGACCTTTTCAGAACCTGACCAAAGGAAGGATCTACAAATAACATCAATTTTTGTTGTGACTTTCTTAGGTAAAGGAAGACATTGAAGCCAAAAAATAGTCAACACAACTAAGTACTCCAGTGATGAATTCTAGCACAAATTTTTGCTCTCTAACAGCCATAGTGAACAACTTAACACTCCAGTAATGAATTCAAGCATAAATTTTGCCAATCAGGGGGAGATAATGAATAATGTTCAACTTCTTACTAGTTAAAGGAATGCCCAAATATCTGAAGAGGGACTGACCTTCAAAAAATTATGTAGCTTCTTGAATTTGCAGCCTAGTAACAAAGTCAACATTCTCAAAGAAAACTTTACATTTAAAAGAAAAAGTTTTTTTTATATATTATTTTCTTTTTAAGATTAGGAATTTTGAAAATTATTTATTAAAAATGATTAGTCATAAAATTAATTAATTAAATCAGAATCTTGGTTAAGTCTATTCTCTCACAAAAATGATCAACCTTAAAATAATTTTTACTAATAAAATGATTATTGTATTAATTGGTATTTATTCGCTACCATAAAATAATAGAAAATATCCAAAGTTTTATTTGTATACACGTTAGAAAAACATACAATTTTTAAGTATTAGAATAAATAGTTTAATTGTTACTTCTATAATTTAATATTGAACACATCCTTTAACTTTTAAGCTTAAAAAAAATCAAATTGAATACTAATACATTTGTGTTAGTTATTTCTTGATGTAACACATAACTAATTATAATTAATGAAACACAATAATATAAAACTGTACATAATTTTCAATTTATTTTAAATAATCATGCTTATAAATTTTTGTGAAATATTTAAAATAATTTATAATTTGAAAAAAAATCAAATATTCAATATTTTGATAAGTAATTTCGTGTTCATGTTAATATTCAATATTTTAAATAGTAACTTCATGTTCCCGTTAATATTCAAATTTTCTATTGGTAACTTCAAATTCCCGTTAATATTCAATATTTTGATCAGTAACTTCGTGTTCCCGTTACTTCCCACACAAAAAAAAAAAACGGCTTTAAAATCATTTACTATCCAAATTATTAAAACGACTATTATGATAGTGAATGATAAAAAATTTTAATAATAATGAAATTAATCAAATTAATTGACATTTATTATCTACCATAAAATAATAATAAAAAATCCAAATTTCTATTTGTAGGCCTTAAAGCGCTGTCTAAACCTACGCTGCTAAAAGTTTAGACATCGCTCTTTTAAATCTTGAAAGCGTTGTCTAAAGGGTGATATATTTAATGAAAAGAGTTGTCTATGGTACCATTAGACAACACTTTTTGACATTTTTAGGTATACCTTGGACAACATTTTAAGAAAGCGTTGTCTAAGCCCCATTATTTTTTAACTTTTTTAGGTATACCTTAGACAACGCTTTTGACAAAATGTTGTCTAAGCCCCACCTTATATAGCGCTTGTAGTCAAAGCGCTTTCTAAGCCCCACCTTCGACAATGCTTTTTCTTTAAAGCGTTGTCTAAGGTATATGAAAATTTTTATATAATTGTTTTTAAACCTCAATTTATATCAGGTATTTCAACCAGAATTTTGACCTATTTTTGAACCAATTTTTTTTCCAGAAAAATATCACAATTTGGATATTCAAAAAAATCCAATTTGGCCTATTTAAATGTACCAATTTATGCACCAAACAAATATATATCCAAATGGATTGCCAATTCAAACATATATACTTACAAATGTACATATTACTTATACTACTTTTGCTACAAATGTACCAATTCAAACATATTACAAATCATTACTTATACTACTTTTGCATCCAACCAAAGCATTGCTTCAAATCTACATAGGTCCTGAAACAACACAAAGATTGTAATTCAATTAAAAGAATACAATATTATAGTTACAAAGTTACACATTTAAATTCTCATCAATTAAAGTAAGAGTACAATATTATACCTAATAAAATACTGAGCTCTATAATGTATTGACATCATTCCTCTTTCATTTCTTCCATTTGATCTTTTGAATAATATGCACACTTGAATTCATCAAAGTACTACATAATAATATAACATAGTTTGATTTAGTTTCAACTATTTAATTATATGAGAGATATGTGTTAAATACTAAAACAACTCATAAGTTAGAAATACATACATCGGATGGAATCTCTAATCAGCCCAAAGAAAGAGTATCTCTCATAAACCTTAACATGAAATATCTACAATTTATTTGATTACGTTGCTGAGGACACTACAGATGAAAAGAAAATATGGATAAATCCTAAGTTTTATCAAGTATCATCACTAATATAATAAAAAATGTGATAATTAATAATATACCGCCACTTTTATCCATGTAATGTTGCTGGCTCTCCTCTTTGATACTTGGACATCTCTTTGGGCTCGAAAAGCTTGTATGATGCTAATAAAATATAAATGAATAATTAGAAAAATTCACATAAATTAATAAATACACACAAGAATATTTAGAACAATCTCACTTACGTGTTAATCGTGTTCTTCATATCCGGGTATGTTGTCCAATAATTTCCTAACGAGTCAAGATAATATACAATTTCTCTGATAGGATTGATTGTGAGCAACAACTAATGTCCACTATATGATTAAACAAATGTTAGATGTAAATTTTCTACACGACGTCAAAATACAAAATAACTATAGTAGATGAATTTAGAATGAAAATCTAACCCGATATTAAACGGTATAAAGAACAACTTTTATGTATCTTTGTTGGCCATGAAGAGGTTAAGAATGTACACCATCACGTCATCTGGTCTACTTAAGATTAAAGCTAAGTTGACAGACACGGGGCTTAAGAATCCAATTCTTTGGTCCAATCCACTTGGGCGCATCACTTTGTCATACAAAAACCTTAAATAAAAACATCATTAACATTAGACTATTAATTTTAAACATAAAGTAAATAAGTTATTCAATTAATATAACAAAGTAGACCGGATATACCTCACGTATGTATTGACAACACTGACGCCTATTTCTTCACGACCAAAAACTTGCATAAATTCTTCATTACCAACTGATTGTTCGTATTCAAAGCCAAAAATACCTTCCTCCATATGTATAAAACGAACACCTCCGGTCGGAATATCTGTCAACTCTAGAAACTTCCGAAGGCACGACCTATACTTGGAGGTAGGTGTTTCCCTAGCTGTCGTCTTCTTAGCACTAACCTTTTTTTGTTGTGTGGTAACGTTGCTTACCTCCTTATCATGAAGCTACATATCATATAAATAGTTAGATGAAGTATATAATTAATAATTTAACATATTCCATGCATAAATGTCATATAATTGTAATGTACCTGTTTTTTTTTTTTGAAATAACGGACTCGGTATGCCGCAGAATAGCCTTATCTTTTGATTTGGATCTTGTTGGAGTCTAATTAACATAACTAAGTAAACAATGTACGTAAAATGCACGTAAAAACTTTGAATCTACACATTAAGTTTAACAAAGGTTCATAATGGTTTTAGGCATACCTCATATCCTACACTAATGAGGCTTGTCGGCCATGCAACAAACGAACCTAATGCTTGTTCCACCGTTGTTGCATCTGAAACATCGTCTGGATATGGTAATAATGCATTCGGCTCAACTACAATTTCAACCGATACTTTCAAACATCCGGTAGGGAGCTCCCTAGTATGAAGTAATTCTCCGCTATTGTTATACACTTTTCCCTTGCCAACCATCCGATAATATGGTGACGATAAATATAGCTGACAATGGGAAATGCCCTAAAACCAATAATAAAATGAAATTGTTAATAATGTGTATATATGTCAATTACATAATTTAAGCTAATAGTTCAATTTAAGATAAATATATATAATTACCTCTGGAATGTTCGGTTGAAATTTACAGTTGATACTATCTTTGTCTGAAGCATCTTTAAAACATGCTGAAGCGCTAGCCTCTTTTTCTTTCCTTAATGCATCAAGCTCAGCTTGCATTGCTACCAATTTTGCATTAAGCTCTCGATTACTAGGAGCCTTTCATTTTTTAATACTCAAGGAGGTCGTAGTGACCCCAAATCCCTTCCCCCTCTCCCGACCCGAATACTCACGGACATCTAATGCCCGACTAAGTATGCTCCTAATATCATCTAGAGATAAAGCTGACTGAGATAGTGCCTCCTGAAAATCGGATGAATATCGAATACTTGTCAAATATTTGTTAATAAAGTTTTTATTTAATTAAAGAAATAATGTTATACTTACACATTTCTCATACACCTGTAGAACATCTTCTTTAGCAACTCCATATTTGCCCATACGGGCTTCCTTCCATAAAACATGTGCATGAAGAGATGTTTCACAACTTTTCTCCTTCTGAAACTACAGATTAAGTCATACAATATGATCAAATAAAACTCATATATGATGAACAAATATATTATTGCAATTTATAGATACTTACCATAGATTTTTCTAAGTGTCCATATCCGACACGTCCTTTTCGGTATGGATACGCGGGACTTGATCCTTTTTCCCGATTTGTGTCACTTATTCTTTTAAATGTTGGGTCCTTTCGTTTGGATTTGAACGCTTTCCATTCTTCTTGTGAAATCAAACTTTCATATTTCTTTGGAAGCTCCGCATCAACATGATTACCATCTGCATCCCTAAGATACTTGGATGATAAAAATGTTCTAAACCCTCTTAGTAGCTTTCCAACCAATTTCATACAAAAATCTCTTTTATCGTCTTCGATGTTGAAACACCTCTAAGAAAAACATACAAATTGTGCGTTAGTACAAGTAATTTAAAGAACATAAATTGGAAGCAATGCAAGTAATTTAAAGAACATAATGTGCATTATTGTACCTTTATCTCAGTCCAAATTTTTTGTTTGGATTCATTCAACTCTTTGTTTCTCCAATCATCACAAGTAATGGGAATCTCATTCCTTACTAGTGCACCAATGAAACTAGTCAAGGTATGACCGTTAGGTTCTATAAGATGCCCTTGATGGCTCCAATGCACATCTTGAATGATGCCCCGGTCTCTACCATGGATCACTCTCCTCATCACCGTTATGCCTATTCTAATCTCTTCTTTCGTAGATACTTTTTTACTACCTCCTTCATGCGTAGAATGATCATCATGTGGGTGATCATCATTAGTGGCCATATCTAACCTGTAATTTCAAACCATATTATTTTCAAACCAATATAATTTCAAACCAATATAAGTTATAACAAAAAAGGGATCCATATTATTTTCAAAACAATATAATTTTTTTGTATTTTTATGTATTGAGAATATCAACTATATAAGTTATAACAATATAAGTTAACAAAAGTAAGTTATAACAAAAAAGGGATCAACTATATAAGTTATAACAATATAAGTTAACAAAAAGTAAGTTATAAGTTAACAATATCAACTATATAATTTCAAACCAATATAATTTCAACCAATATAAGTTATAACAAAAAAGGGATCCATATTAACAAAAGTAATAAGCACTTCTACAACAATGTCAACTATATACAAAAAGAGGTTAAACTAATAAGCACTTCAACAACAATGTCAACTATATACAAAAAGAGCTTAAACTAATAAGCACTTCTACAACAATGTCAACTATATACAAAAAGAGCTTAAAATAATAAGCACTTCTACAACAATGTCAACTACAACAATGTCAACTATATACAAAAAGAGCTTAAACTAAATAGAGATATATGGATTTCGAGATAAGCCCTAAACAGAGAAGAAACTTACCAAAAAATGAGACGGTGTATGGTGGAGGAAGGAGCACGACGACAATAGTACACTTCACAGAGGAGCACGGTGGTGGACGACGGTGGCTTTTGAAGCTTCTGTTAGGGCGAAAATATCGTTTGCACGGTTCGTTCGCAAAGAGAGGGAAAGAAAGAAATGAAAATAGAAATTGCGTATTTTTCATATAATTAGACCTTAGACAGCGCTTTGATGAAAAGCGTTGTCTAAGGGAGGCCTTAAACAGTGCTTTTGAAAAGCGTTGTCTAAGGTCAACCTAAGACAGTGTTTTTGATTTTAATTCTTAAAAAAATTGAAAGCCTTTAGACAGCGCTTTTGAAAAAGCGCTGTCTAAGATATACCTTAGACCGCGCTTTCTAAAAGCGGTGTCTAAGGTATGACTTTTAGCATCTCTTTTATTATTTTTTTGGACCAGTTTCCGTGTTTTCTTTTAATTTTAACTTATAGCAGCACTTTCTTTATAAAGCGATGTCTAAGGTGCACTCTTAAATGTCATTTTTGGCATAGTGACATTATAAAAACAATTTTTACTTGAATATAAAAAATAAATCAAGTTAATATAAAATAAATTATAAACATTATTACTAGATATTTATAATAAAGAAGAGGTTTAGTAAAACATATAAATATTTTTTTTTCATGACCAAATAAATTTAAAAAAATATTTAATTTCATTTTAATAGCAAAAGTTTTTTTTTTGGAATAAGAAAACTTTATTGACCAAAAACAATTACACACAAAACAATCCCAAAAGGGATTCAACAACACCTAACAGACAAGAAGCAACACACAACAAAGCCCTTAAGGAATAAGTAGCATACCTAAGTGTATCCTAAGGCTATGTATCATCCAACACCTATAGACTACAAAGTATTTGATCTTGGATTCAACAATAGGAATATTACAATCATTTCCAATGGTGCTATCAATTATAAACTTCCATAACTCATATATGGTTTCCACAAAGGCACATTTGACAACTCTATGCCAAGGTTTCTTTGACTTACTTATTTTTATATCCCAATTGAACTCTAAATCCCAACTGCCCAGAGAATGTAATATGTTGAGCCAACTGAGAATTCTCCTCCAAATATTCTTCATAATATCGCATTGAAAGAACAAATGGTCTTGGGTTTCATTGTTATTGCAAAAACAACATTTGACTTCATTCAAGAATCCAAATCTTCTAAATCTCTCCCTAGTTGCCAGTCTCTTGTGACAAGTTTGTCATGTTATAAATTTAACTATAGGTCTAGTCGAATTCAATTGAAAGATATTCCTCCAAGGAACAAGATTACCAGTCTTGTTCATCTCATCATACATGCTACATGTGTTGAACTTGTCATTATGCATCGTTGTAATCCAAATGCTCAACAATACACATTATGCCTATTCTTCAAAATGGCTTTAAACACCCATGAGGTGGAATTAGTAACAGGCATAGTGGCAATAGTATGTTAATTGATATAAAAATACTCAACCCATCATATTCATAGACTATCGGATTTCCTATTGATATTCCATAAAAGCTTAGCTAAACAAGCTTTGTTCCAATTAGTAATATCCAGGATCTTCATTCCCATCTTTTCTAGAAGAACATGTTTTTTCCAAGCAATAATAGTCTTCCTAGTGACCTTTTCAGATCCTGACCAAAGGAAGGATATGCAAATAACATCAATTTTTGCCATGACCTTCTTAGGTAAAGGAAGACATTGAAGCCAAAAATTAGTCAACGCAACTAAGCACTCCAGTGATGAATTCTAGCATAAATTTTAGCACTCTACCAGCCATAGTGACCAACTTAGCACTCCAGTGATGAATTCTAGCACAAATTTTGTCAATCAAGGCGAGATAATGAATAATGTTCAATTTCTTGATAGTTAATGGAATACCCAAATATCTGAAGGGGAGCTGACCTTCAGAAAATTAAGTAGCTTCTTGAATTTGCAGCCTAATAAAAAAGTCAACATTCTTAAAGAAAACTTTACATTTAAAAGAAAAAGTTTTTTTATTTGTATATACGTTAGAAAAACATACCATTTTAAGTATTAGAATAAATATTTTAATTGTTACCTCTATACTTTAATATTGAAACACATCCTTTAAATTTTAAGCGTAAAAAAAATCAAAATGAATACTAATACACTTGTGTTAGTTATTTCTTGATGTTACACATAACTAATTATAATTACTAAAACACAATAATATAAAATTGTATATAATTTTCATTTTTTTAAATAATCATGCTTATAAATTTTTGTGAAATATTTAAAATAATTTATAATTTGAAACAAAGCAAATGTTCAATATTTTGATCAATAATTTCGCGTTTCTGTTAATATTCAATATTATAATTAGTAACTTCATGTTCCCGTTAATATTCAACTTTTCTATTAGTAACTTTAAATTCCCGTTAATATTCAATATTTTGATCACTAACTTCGTGTTCCCATTACTTCCCACAAAAAAATAAACGACTTTAAATTCATTTACTATCCAAATCATTAAAACGACTATTATGATAGTGAATGACAAAAAATTTAATACTAATGAAATTAATCAAATTAATAGAAATTTATCATCTACCATAAAATAATAATAATATATCCAAATTTCTATTTGTAGGCACGTTATAAAAACAAATTTTTATTGGATATAAAAAATAAATCAAGTTAACATAAAATAAATTATAAACATTTTTATTAGATATTATAATAAAGAAGAGGTTTAGTAAAACATATAAATTATTATTTTTCATGACCTTTTATACATAAAAATAACTCTAAAAAATTTCTTTAATTTCATTTTCTTTGAAAAAGAAAGATTTTATTAGATATAAAAACAGATAATACAAAGCGATCAGAAGGTCCAGCTGAAAACCCAAGAAAAATAAATAAGTATAAGCTCTAAGTCATCATCAGATGAGCAACATGCTCTCAAAGATTCGGCTTCCTCTAGGCTCTATTCACCACTATTTCTATAATTTTCCTATATTTCTCTATGTACAACGACGTGCCTTTCTTTTCCTTATCACTATAAACAATATCATTCTTGTATATCCAGTACGTGTAAACCGTCCCGCAAAAGTAGTCCTTATAATTTTAGATATTCAATTCTTCCTTTTAATATGCTGAATCATCCAATTAATCTCACAGTCCCATTTAAGGGGTTCATGTATAATACCAAGAAGCACCCCATTCCAGATTCTCCTCATATATATCCTCGCATTCAAAGAAAAGGTGATTTTGCATCTCTTTCTCACCATATAAAGCACATTTATCTTCAATCATCATACCAAATCGTTTTTGTCATTTTTTTGTTGCTAACCTATTATGACACACCATCCACAATGTAAAATTAGCTCGAGGTCTCGCCTCATTATCAAATAGAATTTTCCTCCACGACACTTTATTAGTGTGATCCATTAAAGCATAACATAATTCCTTATTATTGAATTTTCCTATATCGCACAACCTCTGCCAGTAACTCATACCCCGTACCACTTCTCGTTGACTAAGGATGTTTTTCAGGATCCAAGAACAAGAACCTCGGACAGTAACTTCCATAACCTAATCTTTCTTTATGTAGCACGCGTGAATCCAACGCACCCAATGGCTATCCATTTTTAAGGATGTTGATAACATTCATACCACCCAGATTTTTTGGTTCACAGATTTTATTCCAAGAATTAGGGACTTTCCTACTGGGATCACTTTTGCCCGTCCAAAGGAACGTGTGACAAATACACTCAATTCTTTTTACAACGCCTCAGGGAAGTGGTATGCACTGGAGCCATAAATTAGTGGTACCAAAGATAACATTATTAATTAGATGCATCCTCCCTATGTAGTTAAGATAATGTGCACTCCAATGTCGGACACGCTTACGCACCTTTTCCACAAGTGAGGTACACTGACTGTTGATCAATTTTTTGCTTGTCACCAGAATTCCTAAATATTTGAACGTAAAGAGCCATGAGAGAAGCTTATTATCACAACCATTCTATTCTCCATATCTTGATCCAGCCCTCCATAAAATAGCTTGCACTTTGCTGGATTCACATACAGTCCGGTATATCGAGAGAATGACTGGAATTTCTCCATGACCAGCTGGACCGACATGATGTCCCCCCTCGTGAAAAAAAACAAACCATCTGCAAAACTTATGTCTACAAGATGGAGTTTTTCCCATAAGTTTCCCATAAAAATTAAGCACTTCACCAGCAATCTCAGCATTTGTTTCTGACACAGTGTTATTGTCTCGTTGAAGCTGCCCGATGCCACCCATCTTCTTCCTGCATTTGACAATTGCGTGGAAGTACGCATTATTACCATCTCCTGAATTTATCCAATTTGTTTTAGCACGCTAACGAATAACCTATTAATCAGTTTCAAGTAATTCAATTAATTTGTTATTCCAGAATTTTTCTTGACTAAATAACTGACTATTCACTTTATCCTTTTGCATATTTTCTTGTGCCTCTTGCAATCTTATCCTAGCATACTCAATCTGTTGCTGAATCCCATTTAGGTCTTTACTGAGTTTTCTAATCACATGTTGTGGCCTAATTAATTTCCTCCACAAACTCTTACCATGATCGCCTGTTACAGGTTTAGTCCAACTAGTCTGAATCTATTTTTCGTATCCTGCTTTATCCACTACCTTATTTATTAATTTAAATGGTTGTTTGCATTTTATTGGCACATACTCAGTTTTTATACAGAGCAAGCAACGATCCGATATACCAGCTTCCATAACATACAGCGTGCTATCTATGTAATCTTGCATCCACTCACTGTTAGCAATAACACGATCAATCTGCGAGTATATAGCTCCATCAGCATGTTTGTTAAACCATGTGAATTTGTCAACCTTATTCTCTAGTTAGAAAGCAAACGGCACTCTCGTTTCATTTAAAAAGAAGAAAAATAAATTATTTAATATTTTATTTTTAAGAGAAGGAGTTTTGAAAATTAATTATTAAAAACTAGCGTCCAAACGGCACTCTCGTGTATCCGTTTGTCCGTTTTTTTAAGATGGACCGTATGAAAATAATAATAATGTCAATTTTATAAGTTTGATTTTATCATTAACTATTTATATGATGAGATTAATAATATTAATTCAGAAATGATTGAAAGCAATTCTAAATTATTATTTCACATTCATGCATTCTCACATTGGCATACCCAAATCGACACTCGATACATGTTTGTCCGTTATTTTATTACATACATGCATCAAAATATAAACTGGATATTTTTATTTAATCTTGAATTTAATTTAAATTATTTATGTAATAAATTTTTTGATATGCATCCTCATATTCGTATGTCTGTTTTTGTTAAATCCCACACGCAAAAATGATATATTTATTTTTCTTTCCATTTTGATTTTAATTTAAATCTCTCTCTCATTAATAAAATTGGTTAAAAATTGATTCGATAATGACTAAAGAAAATGAAAAAAGAATTGAAAAAAAATACTTTTTAATGTTTATATTTGAGCAGTTCCAATATTACTTTTTAATATTCATCACTGCAGTTCCAATGTTACTTTACATTCATTTTTAAGTTGTTTTAGGGATGTGTATATATTGCACTCTTTTGAAAAAAAATAGCAAATAGTAAAGGATAAAGTGGGAAAATGGAAGTTAATAAGTATTATAGTTTAAATTCAAATGTTTATGATTAGTAACCGATGGAAGTTACTATTAAGACAATTTTTTTACTATATGTATTTTTATTGAATTGTCAAATAGGTAAAATATGTGCATATGATAATAATTTTTGTAATTATCCAAATATATTATGAGAAGGAATAAAAAAGTACAATTATAAAATAAAGTGTAAGTAAAAGCCTGCATATTATTGATTACTGACAATAGTAGATGCATAAAATTTATTGTCAATTTTAATAATTGATAATTGACAATAGTAAATAGTAGAAGCAAAAAATCTATTATTGATTATTGGCCATTGTAGAAGCATAAAAGATTGAACCTATTTTATTTTATTTTTCTCAATTTGTTCCTTACATAGGCAAGCATGCACTCTAATTCCGACATTGAGTAGCATTTATGTAACAATTTCTTTTATGTTGGTGTATATTTTCTTTGAAACATCTATATAACAGTGCTTTTTACTATGACAAAAATACTTTTATAAATTGAACAAACAAATCTAATAAGAACTGCATAATTTTCTCTGTTGGTTTCTTCTATTCCACCAACATTATAATCCATTTCATTTCCTCTATCTGTTTCTCATAATTTTCTATTTCTATCATCCCAATGCAATTGTTATTAATAAGTGTTACTCAAAAAGAATAGTAACAAAATTTCATTGGTTGACTACAAAGTGATGAAGAGAGATAGAAATACATTTAACCATGATATATATTTGTAACAAAAAATATATAATTACATCCAAGAAAGAAGATGCAAATGTAAACACAATATTTAAGACTTACGACCTAAATACATAATACAAGTCAAATATTTTATTAATATTAATATTTTCTTTTTCTTTTTCTAAAACCATATAAAAATACATTAAATTCGGATTTTTCTTCTATGAAAATCATTAAATCTGCATCACTCTAACAGGGTTGGAGTTGGACTATGAATTTTGATATACATATGTAGCACTTCATGTTCTCAAATTAAAGCAACCTGTAAAGAAAACTGATATATAAATGTTATACATTGATTTTATATACGAAAAATAAATAAAAGTTGAGAAAGACAGAAGATAACATCTCTTTTTTATGTGGAAATCAATGGTTAGAAGAAAAAAAATTAATTTATATTCATATGAAGAGAATAAAGTAACTGATTTTTAAGTTTTTTTCTTCTGATTTTGCTTTCATCAAACAATTGAGAGAGAGTTTAAGGAGTCAATGGTTAAATTTAATTTTGTGATAAAAAATTGAAATTGATTTTGATTTTGAGAGATTGAGGAAGATGAAAAGAAATATGATGAGGGCGAATAATCAATACTCATACTCTTGTACTATTGAATGCATAACATTGAATGTTGTTACACCACCACTTACAAATTCTTTCTTTTTTAATCAGGCAGATCTTTCATTCTATTTCAGTGACTTTTTTGAAGATGAATTTATTATATGCACTACAATTAATTTTGTAGATTTAATGAGAAGTTATATAGCGAATGACAAAACAACTAAGCAATTATAGTTTCTTTCTGAGAGGTTATTCATTGTGGTCAATTATGCATTAGCAAATAATTATTATTATTAGTAATAGAGTAATTATGGGGCTAAAAGGGTAAGTTGGGGATAGAAAAAAATGTCAGACCAAAATTGGATATCCTCTTTATAAATAGTAATAGATAATAGATAATTCACTGTCAATTATCTATTGCATGTCTTTTGTTATTGTGAAACCCAATAGACTTTTGACTATATCTTGTGCTTTCTCTATCTATCTTATTGGGAAATAGATCATCTCCTGTTGTTTAGGTTCTTCCTTCTGTCATTTGATTCATCCAATGGCTGGAACTTCATCAAAAAACAGATAAATAAATAAGTCAGTGCATTGAAAAGAGAGATGAAATGGTGATGAATGGCTCTGATAAGTGGAAAACAGACAGCAGAAGGAATTTGACAGGAGAGGATTCGGGTCCATCTTATTGGTGGTAAAATTAAAAAAAAATTAAATGTGTTGAATATAAATTCATGTTGATAATTCAATGACAGAAAAATAAAACGGTAAAAAAATGGAGGCAACACAAATAATATAAATATTAAGTAGAAAAAACCTTAAGATTTGATATGTCAGTATTCTTTCCATTATGTCAATTCCTTTATTATGGCCATGGAATGATTTTTCATTTGTAAGAATAGTGTATCGGATCTAGAGCAATCAATGAAAGAAAAATTTAAATAAAAGGAGAAATATTAAGATTTGATTGACCATAACCAATTATTATTGTTTCCAAACAATTAATATATGCATTTCCAAAACAATTTTTACATGAATTAAAGAGAAGAAAATGAAATAAAACTAAGAATAACCTAATAATTTATAAAACAATAAAAAAACTTCTCTATTTCTCTTGATCAAAAGCCATCATCTTTACATTGTCTTCTTGATCCACCTTCTCCATTTCAATATGAATCACTATTTCTAATTTTATCTCTATGAATGTATTTTTAAATATCTTTATATGATGACTCTTTCAATTTACCATTCGCCATAGAATCAACACTCTGGAAAAAAAAAACCAACGGCAAGTGATGCAAGCAATTCACTCATAATTAAATATGAAAAAATAATTGGAAACAAACATGTATAAAAAAAGCTTACCGATCAAAATCAAATTTGATTCGAATACAAAAAATCTAAAATAAAAATATATCAATTGGAAAGAAAAAAATTAAAATGCAAGAGATGGAAATAGAGAATTGTTTAATAGAAGTTCTTGTATTAATAACATGGTCCACTTCTCATACTTACGTGTTTGCTTAACACTACATGATATCAGTGATGAACACTAAAGAACCCTAATTTGGCTTGAGTCTCATGAAATTCTACATGATGATGATTTTATGAAATTGAATGAGGGGAATTACTTAGAATATGATTAAGCACATATATATGGGAAAAAGATAGTGCAAAGAAATATGCATGGGTTATGATTTGGCCTAGTTTGTGGCTTACCTGAACTTGAGCCTGCAGCTGGAGTTGTGATTTCGAGATAGAGGGGTTACAGAGATATTGTGATGATCTAGACAACTTCTCTACACCATATGGAGTGTGTTTGAACACTTGGGCTTGAATGCAAATGGTTGGATCAACTTCTGATTTTCAAGTTGCATAAACAAGGACTTTTGAGGTTTTGATGAGTGATTCTGGGTTTGGAGTGTTTCATAGGTGATCTAAGTGTTTGAATACCTCATAAACATCATATGTGATGTGTGTGAGCAATTGGTTTGAGCTTGTGCAAGCTCAAACTCAAAAACCAGTAGTGATTGCTCAAAATATTTAGTTTTCAGTCTTTGACAGCAAAAAAAGAGAAAGTTTAGCGATCAGAGGAAAAGATGTTGAAAAAACTTGGCCTCCAAGATTTGAAGTGATGAGGTCACAATGGTGAGTCATGGTTTATGAAAAATATCTCTTACATGTGAAATGGTGAAATTCTCAAATAGCTCAGCTATGCAGCAACAAAATTCACATTCCTCGGAAGTTTGATGCTTTGATTGTGTCAACCTATTACTTGTAGAACAAGAGATCCAAGAATATGCCTTTTTGAAGCTTTGTGGCCCTTGGATCAAAATGCATAATGTTGAATTCTATGAATGTCATTTTGGTGACTTCCATGGTGGAATAATGAATTTACAGGTTTGATCAGGTTTGTAATCATTGTTTAGATGCTTAAATCCATTTGACATTGTCCTTTGCTTCCGAAAATCAGATTTAATGGTTTGTGAAAAATCTATTTTTGTAAAACAGTTTGTTGAGGTCACTTTGATCCATGATTTCTTCATGTACAAGCAAGATCTTTTCATGCAATTGGTTCTTTGAATTGTTGGCACCATTTTCAACAACATTGGTGTTTTGAAAAGGATATGAATCAGCTTAGAACTTGGTAAGAAATCCCTCCAAGTTTTGATGTTTTGCTGATTTTACACTTAGGCAGATTTTTTTAAGTGTTGAAAATCAGTATTTTTCTTGATTTTGATCTATCTTCAACTTGAAATCCATAATGAATTGGAGTTTCTCCTAGTTGAATCATTTATAATTTGTAGAAATATCTTTCATTTGAGCTTTGGTTCACCAAAATCTTATGCTTGGATCAAAAGTTATGATGCTTGAAAATAGGGTACTTGAACACTTTTTTCAAAAACTTAGAAATTTTTTTAAGATTCAAAGGTTGCCCATTTTACAAGTTATCTTCAAATTTCTGATTTTTTGTGATCAAATGTATTCCTAGACCACATATTCTTAAACACATAGGTCTTTAGGATCATTTTGGGCGAAAAAGTCAAACTTTCACTTTTTGATCCAGATGAAAATTACACTAGATACCCCTGGATTTCTGATTTTTTGACTCGACATCCTCTGAGGTATTTTGACCTTATGAATGGACTTTCATGATGTATATGAGCTATTTAAACCATTCCCTATGGTATAGGCTCTTGTCCAGATGAAAATCTTAAATTTTGGTTCCCAGATTAGTCAGAAACCCTAATTTGGATACTGTGAAACCCTAATCTTACATTCCTTGATCTCTACATCTTTTGTACTTGTAAATGGCTTGTCATGGTCATGTCAACATTCTTGATGATATATGGAGACCTTGGATCCTTTCTCCATGAAAAATTTCATCTGGAGGGCTCAGATGACTGAAACCCTAATGTGGTTGTGATGGCTCGGGGCCCTGATCACAGAGACTTTTGTACAGACTTTGAAAGACTTCTCATCATTTGAGATTCCTTAACCCTTTGATAGCGATTGAAAGGTTGAAAATATTATGTATTAATGATTGATCCTTTGACTGAATCTTCTGAGGGACTCAAGAATCATGATCCATTACGGGGATACTATTCAAACTTGTCTAGCACAGTCCTTTGGTAAGTGGATTTCTTTTGATGATGTACATATTTTAGAGTCAAAATTTAGGGTATGACAGATGCTCCCATCTTTTCTAGCAGAACATGTTTTTCCCAAGCAATAGGATTCTTCCTAGTGACCTTTTCAAAACCTGATCAATGGAAGGATTTGCAAATAACATCAATTTTTGCTATGACTTTCTTAGGTAAAGGAACACATTGAAACCAGAAATTAGTCAACGCAAAAATCACATTGTTGATTAATTGCACTCTACCAGCCATAGTGAGCAACTTAGAACTCGAGTGATGAATTCTAGTACAAATTTTGTCAATCAATGGGAGATAATAAATAATGTTTAACTTCTTACTAGTTAACAGAATGCCCAAATATCTGAAGGGGAGCTGACCTTCAGAAAATTGAGTAGTTTCTTGAATTTGCAGCCTAGTAACAAAGTCAACATTCCCAAAGAAAACTTTACATTTAAAAGAAAAAGTTTTTTTATATATTATTTTCTTTTTAAGAGCAAGAATTTTGAAATTTATTAGTCATAAAATTAATTAATTAAATCAGAAGTTTGGTTAAGTCTATTCTCTCATAAAAATTATCAACCTTAAAATAATTTATTACTAAAATTATTAAAATGACTATTATATTAATTGGTATTTATTAGCTACCATAAAAAATAGAAAATATCTGAAGTTCTATTTGTCTTTACATTAGAAAAACATTCCTTTTTAAGTTTTAAAATAAATATTTTAATTGTTACCTCTATAATTTAATATTGAAACAAATCCTTTAAATTTTTAGCGTAAAAATAAATCTTAAAGAATACTAATACATTTGTGTTAATTATTTTTTGATGTTACAGATAACTAATTATAATTAATGAAACACAATAATAGAAAATTATATATAATTTTCATTTAAAAAAATAATCATGCTTATAAATTTTTGTTAAATATTAAAAATAATTTATAATTTGAAACAAGTAAATATTCAATATTTTGATCAATAACTTCATATTCCTGTTAACATTCAATATTTTGATTAGTAACTTTGTGTTCCTGTTAATATTCAATTTTTCTATCTGTAACTTCAAATTCCCGTTAATATTCAATATTTTGATTAGTAACTTCGTGTTCTCGTTACTTCCCACAAATAAAATTAATTGCGTTAAAATCATTTACGATCCAAATCATTAAAATGACTATTACAATAGTAAATGATAAAAAATTGAATGATAATCAAATTAATTGACATTTAGTATCTACCATAAAATAATAAAAAAATATCCAAATTTGTATTTGTAGGCACGTTATAAAAACGATTTTTTATTGGGTACTAAAAATATGTCAAGTTAGTGATAAAATAAATTATAAAAAATATTATTATATATTTATAATAAAAAAGAGGTTTAGTAAAACATATAAATATAATTTTTTCATGACCTTTTATAGATAAAAATAACTATTAATAATCTTTAATTTCATTTTAAAAGCAAAACTTTTTTTATACATTATTTTCTTTTTAAGAGCGGGAGTTTTGAAAATTATTTATAAAAAATTATTAATCATAAAATTAATTACTTAAATTAGAATGTCAACATTAAAATAATTTAATACTAAAATTATTAAAATGACTATTATATTAATTGGTATTTACTTGCAACCATTAAATAATAGAATATATCCAAAGTTGTATCCGACTATGCGTTACAAAAACATACTATTTTAAGTTTTAAAATAAATAATTTAATTATTATCTTTATAGTTTAGTATTAAAACAAATCCTTTAAATTGTAAGCTAATAAAAAAATCAAAATACATACTAATACATTTGTGTTAATTATTTCTTGATGTTAAACATAACTAATTATAATTAATGAAACACAATAATATAAAATTATATATATTTTTCATTTTCATAAAAAAAAATCATGCTTATAAATTTGTGTGAAATATTTAAAATAATTTATAATTTGACACAAAACAAATATTCAATATTTTGATCAGTAATTTCGTGTTCATGTTAATATTCAATATTTTGATTAATAACTTCATGTTCCCGTTAATATGTAATTTTTCTTTCAATAACTTCAAATTCCCGTTAATATTTAATATTTTGATCCATAACTTCGTATTTCTGTTTCTTCCCACACAAAAATTAATGGCCTTAAAATCCTTTACTATCCAAATCATTAAAATTACTATTAAGATAATGAATGATAAAAAATTGAATAATAATGAAATTAATCAAATTAATTAACATTTATTATCTATAATAAAATATTAAAAAATATCCAAATTTCTATTTGTAGGCACGTTATAAAAACCTTTTTTTTATATGATACTAAAAATAATTCAAGTTTATGATAAAATAAATTATAAACCTTATTATTATATATTTATAATAAAGAAGACATTTAGTAAAACATATAAACATATTTTTTTCATGACCTTTTATATATAAAAATAACTAAAAAAATCTTTAATTTCATTTTAAAAGCAAATTGTTTTTATATATTATTTTCTTTTTAAGAGCATGAGTTTTGAAAATTATTCATTAAAATTTATTATTCAAAATTTTAATTACTTAAATCAGAAGGTTAGTTAAGTCTATTCTCTCACAAAAATTATCAACCTTAAAATAATTTACAACTAAAATTATTAAAATGACTATTATATTAATTGGTATATACTAGCTACCATAAAATAATAGAAAATATCCAAAGTTTTATTCCTGTGTATGTTACAAAAACATACCATTTTAACTTTTAAAATAAATATTTTAGTTAATGATCCCTCCACACACACCTTGACTGAATTCAACCCAACAACCACGTATGAACCTTTTTCACACATATCTGACAAAAATGAATCTTCTGAACCACTAAACGAATTGTGATTGAAACAACAGCCATCTGAATTAATAACCCTCTGAATCTCTAATGAGATGAATCTTAAATAACTTTGAATCCGTCAGAATCGATCTCTGGGAAAATAGACCCACATATGAACACGATAGAACCTGCGATGATCCTGAATTTGAAATAAAACTTCTCAAGAATTATTGTGTGATAACTTGATGAGCTCCACACTACATAACTTGACCTTGGGTACACACTGTCTGAGAATTCAACCATTAAAACAGATAATTTGAATTTGAAACAAAACTCTTGAGATTCTGAGAAGAGAAGAATAATCTTGTAACATGATGAAGAAGATACCCCTAATTCACACTTCAATGATGATGACGGGCAAGATGAATCAATGAATAGTCTTCAAACGTGAAATCCTTGAATACCACTTAATCAGGGAAATAAACCCTGATCAAGCAGTATGAGCATAAGAGGATAATGTCATTGCTGACTGCATAGCCACAACCTTGAATTCTCCTGATAATCAACAAATAAGGTGTGAAACCCTAATACCTCATATGATATGGATCCCATGTCTTAGGAGTTTATGCAAATGAATTAATTCTAAATATATGATCTAATGGAAGATGCGTATGAATGCAAACATAAGTCAGTTAAAGTTGGAAAATCAGAGGGAAAATTTTGGGGTGCAACACCGATCAACCAAAATATTCATCCAGATAAGTCATCAAGCCCAAGAAATAATCCACTAAGCGTCACAAATTGCCTCAAAAATTTCACGAACATTAACAAGTCAACAAGCTATGAACAAACGATTAACCACAAGGTCATCATCAAACAACATCTGCCATCATCGATATCAAGCAAAAATCCTACAAAACTTCAAGGACAAAGCTAAAACCATAATCAAACATAATCCTATTTAGCTAAACCAAAATAACCAAAACTAAAATCAAAACTATATTGAAATTAATAATCAAAATTTAAGAAAATTAAAACAAAATTCTAATAAAATCCTAAATCAAATCATTAACAAAAGTTAATCATTTACTCATTATAATTTACCAACAATTAATTAAACAAAAACAAAACAAAAGAGGGGTATGTTGTCGGATTTGAGGTGCTGAATAGTAAGTTGGCGCATGCCCATGCTTTTGTTATCATCGTCGGAGCTAGCAGAACATGCGGCGACTTTGAGTTCATCTTCATCATTTTTGATCTGGTCTCTCTCGTTCGTGATCTCTGCTTTAGCTTGGTTCGTATCTCCAAATCTGAATCTCGTTGACTCACTCTATTCTTCTACTCTTTCACTCGTCTTAATCTATGTCTCTTTCTGAATCGCGTTTGGGTTTTGTGTGTGATTGTGAGAAGTTGTCTGCAGGTCTGTGATTAATGGTGAATGTTATTGTGATTTGAGGAAGATTGAAGGGTAGAGGAGGTCAATTTATGGAGCTTTTGATAGTTTGAAGAGATGTTGTTGGTGTGTGGATGAAGGGCAAGTCATAGTTGTTATTGTTGGGTTTTCTGTTAATGAAGAAGAGAAGGGTTTAAGGCTACGGTTGAGGTTTGTGGAGGTGGAGTTATGGTTCTACAGGTTTTAGTGTTTTATGACCTCTGTTTGTTGTTATGAAACATAATATGAATGAGGTGTTGAAGACGAGTGAGGTTGTAGAGATATGGAGACATGGTGATGGTATGAAGGGTTTGAATTGATGGAGATTTGTATATGCTTAAGGGAAGGTGTTAGTTTGTGTTGAGGTGATAAAAATTGAATGAGAAAAAGTTGTTTTTCTATGAAAAAGAGTGAGGCAGTGATGATTATGTTTGTGGTTTATGGTTTGATGAAACGTTGAAAAGAGTTGAAGAATGAAGGATGATTCGGTGTGTTGTTATTTGTGTTTTCAGTGATGAGATAATGAAGGGATGAGTGGTTCGGTTTGAAGGGTTATGGCGGATTGAAGGAGGAGGTTAGTTGTGAAAGCAAATAGTGCAGAAAAATGAAGAATTTTGTGATTGTGTTATTGCATTGTGCCGTTAGAGGAATTATGTATGTGATTTCTTTGAATGGTTTTTGTATGATATCTTTGGCCTGCTGTGTGTAACAGATTTGTTGTTTTTCTTTTTATGTGTAGTGGTCTGCAAGTTTTGTACGATCTGAATATTATTGTTTTCATGAGTGGGATGATGTGTGGTTGTCCGTGTGTACATACGGTGTGAGTGCGGAAGAAATGCGTGAGGTGTATCTTGCTGAAGAATCATGTAGTAGTGAAAATTAAGTGGATGCTGAAAATCTGTACGTAACGCATGTGTGTCAAATTGAATTGAATTGGATGTACTTGCAAATGGGCTTGCAACATAATAAAAGTGGAATGATATGGGATTTATTATATTATTTTTGTGATTAATTTTGTGTGTGAAGTGATAATAATGAAATTAATGTGAATTAAGATGGTAAATGGATAATGAAAAGAAGGTAATGGAAAATATGAATATGAATATGGATTCAGAAAAAAATGTGAACGAATTATGGATGAATTGTCTTCCACCGATTTTGCTTTAATCACAATCTATAACTTAAAACCACTAAAGCATATCTTTCCCGCACTCAAGCTTTCTACACCAAATCTGACTAAAATGAATCTCTTGAACCACTGAATAATTCACCACTGAAAGAACGATCATCTGAATCAATCATCTCCTGAACTTCTGATCAAATAATTCATGAATTACTATGAATCTATCTGAAAGAAACTCTGGGAAAATAAATTCACATATGTACACAACTGAACTAACGACCTCTAATCATGATAAACCTATTTTCTGAAATTAAACTCACACAAACCACAACTAGATAACTTGAAGCATTCCAAATACAACAACTTGACTTGGGCACACACTGTCTAAGAAATAATCCTTGAAACAAATAACTTGTAGTTGAAGCAGATCTCTTGATAGTTTGACCAAGAAAATTTGGTCAAACATCTATCTGAAGTGGATCATGAAAAGATAACTACACTTGACTTAAAACCAATGCTTTTGAGATGCTGATAAGAGAAGAATAGCCTTGTAACTTGATGAAGAAGAGATCCCTTATTCACACTTCACTATTGATGATGGGCCAAATGAATCAGTGAATAGTCCTTGTGGATAAAACCCTTGAACACCATTGAAACAGGGAAATAAACTTTAATTCTTCTAAAAATCTCGATCATATGTCTTAGGAGCTCGATGCAAATGAATACAAATGTTAATGACCTAATGTGGATGCATATGAATGTGAAGCGAAAACTCAGTTAAAGTTTGAAAAAAAAATCAGAGGGCAAATTTGGGGTGCAACACGGAGAAATAATTAGAAGAATTGAAGATTTATTATAGAATTCAATAGTGAAAGAAGTATTGAAAGTGCATAAAAGGTTGCACGAATCAAATGAATTGAGTTGCTTTCAAAATGACTTCACTTTCTTTTCCAACAATTAAATTCACATGTATCATGTAAATTCATTTATAAATATTAAGAAGAAACAATTACCTCCTAGTGACTTTACTTCAAAGGGGAGTCAGGTTTAAATGACTTTATTTCCTGCTGGGAAACATAACACTCTTCATACAGTTGTTTGTATTTGGGCTTTCAAATCTATTCTTCATGCATTTTAATTAATTTCTAGATTAAAAATCAACTTTTCTAAGAGTTGTCTCTTCGGTATTAGTATGGATCGGGATCTCCTAGAAGCAGCTGCCCAGTTTCTCCACTGTGATAGAGGAAAACTTTCCTATGAAGTTTCTTGGTATAACAGTAGGAGGAAACCATTGTAGAGCTTCGTTTTGGCAACCGGTGGTATCTTGTTTGCGCAAAAGACTATCTTGTTGGTTTGGACGATTCCTATCTATTGGTGGCAGAGTTTCCCTTCTAAATTGTGCTCACTAATATTCCTATTCACCATATCTCTTTCTTCAAAATGTCGAAGAAGGTAATGAAGGATATTATTGCTATCCTACAGTGTTTCCTTTGGGCCGGTTCGTCGAGCAATAACTTCATTCCTTGGGTGAGTTGGAAAAACGTGTGCCAACCTAAAAATTGCGGTGGGCTGGGAGTAAAGCACATTGGCAGGTTCAATACAGCTTTCCTCGCAAAGTGGTTGTGGAGGTTGTCGTGTGGTGGTAATGAGATTTGACGCCCATTGTTGGAAAAGCGGTACGACAACATTAGTCTGAAGATTCAATCTTTCGAGAAAGCCGGTTCTTGCCATTTTGACTCTCCTTGGATGAAGGATTTATTGTCCTTTTTGTCTCTGTCACCTCAGGTTAGCTTTTTATCCTTGTTGTCATGTGAGATTGGCAGCGGTACCAAAGCTTCTTTTTAGTTATCCACCTGGTTGGCTATAGCTCTTTTGAAGGCCCAATACCCTTCCCTCTTCAACGCTTGCTCCTCCAAGACAACTTCGGTAAGAGACATGGGATTCTGGGACCAAGACTCTTGGAAGTGGAATTTTTTGGAGTCCATGGAAGGATTTCTGCCTACGTTGGAAACTGAGTGTTTCGACCTTCTTTCAAAGCTAGACTCGTCGTCTCTAAAGGAGGATGTTTTGGATTCTTGGTGCTGGATTTTTGATAGGCATAAAGGATTTTCGGTGGCCTCTTTTTACGAAAGTTTGTTTGTGCCTAATTTTTCCTATTTACGCGATGAGATTAAGTTTAAATTCCTGGAGAAGGTGTGGAGGTCTGATATTCCTCAGAAAATCCAAGTGTTTGTGTGGCGTTTAGGCCTCGATAGATTGCCTACTAGGGTGAACTTGTTTAAGAGGAACGTGGTGGTTAATGTTCATGACAAAGATTGCATTTTTTGCTTCCAAGTTCTTGAAGATTCTTCTCACCTTTTCTTCTCCTGCTTCAAATCTAAGGTGGTTTGGAACAAGATTTGTGAATGGGTGGGCATTGATGTTATTTCGGATTTGAAGTGTGGCCTCCATATTAATGCTTGGGAATCGCGTAATAGTGGTCAGTGCAAATTGGATAACGTTAATTCTATTTGGTTTATAACATGTTGAAATCTATGGAGATGTCGGAATAATATCCTATTTAACGATGGTTTTTGCGTCGTCGACGACATTGTGGGAGCTATTATTATGTCTTCTTGGATTTGGTTAATCTTGTGTAGTCGTAATAGTAAGAAGTGAAGCCTTTATGATTGGTTTAAATTCCCGTTCGATTTCTTGTAATGTTGCAAGTTTAAGGTCCAATTGTATTTGATAGTTTTGAGATTTCCTTAATCACCTCATTGAATTTGCCTATTCAAAAAAAGATTTTATTTCAAGCGGTTTAGTTTTTTCAAATACTTAATGTAAAATATTTTGGATATTATTTAAATTTTAAATTTTTACACAACCCCGGATGAAAAATATTTTATCTTTATTTTTACATTAAATCAAAAGAAAAAAATATACATTAATATTTTGTTTGTAAAAATATTTTTTTAAGTTTATAGTTAATAACTTATAAACTCATATGACAATAAAAAATCTATTTAATAATAATTTTTTCATCACGAGTTTATAAATTTTTTTATTAACTTATAGCTTATTTTTGAGATACTATTTCAAATAATATTTTAGCTAATAACTTATAGATTATCATTTTTTCTTTCACTTTTGTTATTATTTTAACTAAAATTTGCTATTACCCTTTATAATTTATTGTAATTTAAAATAACATAATTATAATAAAATATTATTTATATTATTTTAATTTATCAGTTAATTAAACCACTAATTTTACCGAACACATTAATTAGATTATTATCTATAAATCATCGGTTATCAGTTCTAAATTATAAACTAACAATTCTCAACTATCAGTCCTACGTTATAAACTATCAGACAAATCATGAGACAACACTATTTTTTTACCCAACAGAATCTAAAAGTGTAAAATAATTAACTCTATCAACTAATGAATGACGGGTATTCTATCAAATATCAAATAACGTTTATCTTTTAAAATTACATCGATGATAGTGTAGATTAATAAATTTCTATTATACAACTTGAAAAACTAAAATGTGTGCATTGTATCCTCATTTTTATAAATTTCGTTAGTTAGATATATTTCATTTCTTTTTTGATAATATTATTTTAATGTTTATTGTTCTACACATTAGCCATTGAGGTTCTACTTGTATCCTTAGAAGACATTTATATTAGCCGATCCCAATCTGTTTGGAAATAAAATATTATTCGATCCAAAGATAAATTTATTTACGGTTTGATTTAATTTTGAATAATTGGTTAAAAAAACCCGATCCGATCCGATATAATTTTATGTGGTTTAATTTAAATCGGTTTTTTTTATATCCAAATTACAAATTATAATTTTTTTAATATTCAATATTCTAAATTAAAATTACTAATAAATAGTAAGTTTGATATAATAGATAATATACTATATCAAAAATTAATATTACAAAATTAAAAAAAAAAGAGATTAAATCAAACTAATAAATATTTAATCTATTAAACAAATAGGTATCATCTAATATTAAATAAATAAATATATACTAATAAAAAATAAATAAGTAAAAAATATCCGAAATCCGATTCAAACCGACCGGTTTTTACAAAAGGACATCCAATTACATAAAAAAATCAATTTTTTGCAGTCTTCGATTTTTTTTGGATCAGTTTGCGATTTTTATTTGGATTGGTTTGAATTTGAATTCTTTTAATTTATATCAAATAGAAAAATAAAATATTTATTAAAAATAAATAATTATACAAAAATCTCTCTTTCATATATAGAAAACATAAAGAAAAAGAGTATATTAAATTAAAATTAAAATATTTTATATCCATCATGTGCAAGTCATATTCTGATTTTAATTATTGTTTGAGCATAATTGTCCATTTTCTGATTGTTTTCTAATGATGTTTTCATATTTATTTTTGTTGAGACCTGAAGACATTTTGGATTGGAGTTTCAAAATCTGTATTTTGTTTTTTAAAAAGTAAAAACTAAATAAACTTTAGAGTCGCATATCTTTCTCTGAAAATTGATAAACACGACGAATACGTAGTTTTCATTAATGACAATAATTTGTAAGTTTGTGAGTTTTCAATTGGATTTGAATTTTGAAGCGTCCATTTTGGCTGTAGTCAGTGGCAAAAGACAATAGTGACACTAACACACACTATATCTCTCTGTTTTTTTCTTCTACTTTTTAAATTAATTATTTATGTCGATAAAATCGCAATTTTCTTATATAATAATGATTATATATATATATATATATATATATATATATATATATATATATATATATATATATATATATATATATATATATATATATATATATATATATATATATATATATATATATATAATAATAAAGATTAGTAACATTCCTTAAAGAAAAAAAAATGACATACTCATAAAATATTAAATCTATTTTGACTCAAAAAATAACTCGAAATGATGTGAATGTTTCTTTGAGTCTTAACTCTTTGGATACAATTCATTTGACTTTATTCTACTGTTTTTGCTTTCTATAATTTACATATTATTTAAATATTTCTAATAATATTTAAATTTTAAAAATAATTAAAAGAGAATAATAATAAAATATTAATCAAATAACTTTTGTAAAATATTTTTTAGGTTTTCAATCATTATTTCAAAATTAAATTTATCATTTTTTTTAGTTTTTTTATTCTTTAAAACCTTTTTCAAAACTAGATTCTATTTTATTTCTTGTGAAAAGAGTTATTCATTTAAAAAATAATTTAAATAAAAAAATCAGACATTCCTTAAATTATTCTTGATTTTTATAGCGAAATTAAATTAAATAATTCTCATGAATTAAAGTTAATCTTACTAGATTGAAGATTGTTTTCACCCTCAATTTATAGATTATGTATTGACGAATGTAACAAATAAAAATGAATATATTCTATAAAATAAAATAAAAAAAAGGAAGAGAACATAAAATTCTATCAAATGTAAATAAATAAATAAAAATTGATTATTTCTAATATCAAGAAACAACATCGTTCAAATATTATGTTTTAAGAAACGCTAACTTATTTGGTTCATAACTTGATAGAATTTATGGAGGATTAGAAATAATATTTTCTTTAATGATGAAATATGTAATGTCGAGTTTATTTTCAAAGATGTAGTTAATTATTCTTGGAATTGGTTGATATTTGGAAATCGTAACGGGCGGAACTATAGCTTATACGATTAGTCCAAATTCCCTTATG